>OX578134.1:178922144-179274644 GCA_951213105.1 Amaurobius ferox | reverse complement strand
CAAAATTCCGGAACAGAAAAAAATCTCGCGTGCACTCGCCGCCGCTGATTCTTCTTAAATTTCGAAAGCGAACGCGAGGAATTCTTGCAATAGCGAATGAAAATATTCCGTGGATCATGTTTTTTCCGAGAAGTGCCACAATTCCTCTTTTGCGGAAAACATCTGAAGTAGCACCGTTTTTCCCAAAAATTTCCTAAGCGGCTTCATCCGGCCGTCAACCCCGATAGTAGCTCTCGGAGGCGACATCTGGCACGGGCGAGACCGTCACATTGATGGCGAGACGTGTCATTCTATTCTTCACTAGTTTCGGATAAGTCTTCTGTATAGTATATAGGAGCCGCAACTTGTCCGTAACTAACTCCTGTATAGTATAATACAGGAGTTAGTTACGGACATGTAGTGGCAAGGTGCTTTTTTAATGGCATTTCATTATTTTCTGGGTGTATAGGGCAGAACACACTAGGCACAAAGGTTTCGATTTTTCCTAATTCGTTACATTTTCTTTTCTGCTCTTTGCTCCGGGACTTTGATTTTCGGTAAAAGTATTCCAACTTCTTTGCTAGAAATATCCCGATATCGCTAAAGAAATCCTACGCTCTTCAAACGCGATGTGCCGCGCAGAATTCACACTATTTTGCACAATTTAATAAACATTTATTGGAAAAGATGAAAAGGAGTCATCAGCGCATTTACGAGAGGATAGAAAGTACGTTTAAGTAAGGAATTCTCGGAATTTATGAGAGTTAACTTTTGCCGAAATGCAGAGAAAAGTATAGCAACTATAAAATGTCATTCAGGGCCTTCTGATTGATCTTTTTAAATACTTAACCTAAGCAATAAACTTGTCATTTTCTCGGGAAAATCCATTTTTTTTTCATCTTCGTGAAAATATACACATCTTCAATATTTTAAAAAACGTTGATGGAATTCCAAGATCAAAATCATTTTCAATTAAATCCTATTATTTGGATGAAAATGGCTATTTTGGACCGAAAATTGACCCTAGCAAAAAGTTCCATGTTACATTTATTAATTAGTAATTTATAGAAGACAGTTTAGCAATATCGTGAAATATTTTATTTAAACACGATCGCCGGAATATTTCGTTTTATTTTTAAATATTTTCCATTTTTTCAATCTGCTTCCATCCACTAATATTTTTATATTTTTTGTGCTTTTTATGCTGGGATATTATCTTTTAAACATATTGTTGGTGAAAATGAAATATATCTTTAGGATAACGAAATTAAAATTTTTTTATTTATTCAGACATTTAGAATTATTAGAAATACATTTGAAGAGCATAAATTAGAATTTGATATATTTGCACCCATAGTTGAATATCTCATTTCAATTAAAAATGAACATCCTTCTCATCTTAATTTTATTAAAAGTACTTTAAAAAATTTTGGAACATATGAACAAAGGTGCTTCTGCCAAAATATTAGATGAATATGGTGAGGGCCCACTTTAGTTGAAATGTTAAAAAAAAAAAAAAAAAAAAAACTTCTAGTAACTACCCTGAATAATCAACTTTTTTCAGACATTTTTTTCTTTCAAAATTTTTCTTAATCACTAAATTTGATACTATAATTACATGTAATTTGCATTTTAGTTAACCCATATAGATTGTAAAAAAGCTTTTTTTAATACATTTATGTTTTTAAAATGAATTATAATTTTCTATAACGACATTTGAGGCCATTCCAGTAAGTTTTAGAAAAAGTGTTCCGAATTACGGAAAAACTCCTTATCCAGAATGCCTAAAGTCCCAAGCATTCCGGATAATAGATCCTGTACTGTGTATATATATGTATGTATGTGTGTATATATATATATATATATATAATCTATCTTGTGTTTCAGAAACAAGCATTTTTGTGTTCATTTCGAAGGGATATATGGACCCGAAGAGAATTTTTTCGAAATGAACGTATCGTAAGCCTAAATCTCTTCCATGTGCAAGCTTTTTTGCTTGATTTTTTTGTTTTCTTATTTGCATTCCTCATTTTTGAAATTTGTTGATTGTCTTTGTCTTTAGACCTGCATTACGCTTTATTATTTCCTCTTTATGTCTCAATTTCTTATATTTCTTTGTATTTTGTAGAAAATTTTGGAATAGTGTATTATGAGTTACTACATACATTCTAACTTTGGATTTACTAATTTATATTTATATATATATATATATATATATATATATATATACAATCATTGCCATAAAAATTTTCGTACCAAGAAGGAGTTGTCAGAATCGAAAGAAATTTTATATATGTGAGTGCAACGTTGATATAAGTAAGTGATTACAAAATCAAAGCAAATGGATCATTTAATATGAAAAACTACAAATGAATGGAGGTTCTAGTACCCTGTTGGGCTACCTCTAGCATGAATACACGACGCAATAACGGCGGGCATTGAGGCATACAGGTCCCATATACTGTCTTGCATCATTTCATTCCACAGTTGTTGTAAGCATGTCTCTAGTTCCACCAAACTCAGGCTGTACAACTTGCTGCCCAAGTGATCCCAGACATGCTCGATCGGTGACAAATCTGGGCATCGGGCAAGCCAGGTAAGAGTAGTAATGTGGCGGAGGCATTCCTGTGACACCCTTGCTGTGTGTTGCCAAGCATTGTCCTGTTGAAAAATGCCTCCTGGGAGCTCTGCCATGAGTGGCAACACATGTGGCTGAAGGATGTCACAAATGTACCGCTGGGCTGTCATGGTTCCGTGGATCAATACTAGAGGTGACCAGGTGTCGTATACGATGGCACCCCATACCATCACACCAGCTGTGGGTACGATGTACCACTGTAAAGCGAAGGCAGGATTGAGGTGTTCACCACGGGGCCTCCACACATGTACACGGTTGTCATTACTACCCAAATTGAATCTAGTACAGACATAAAGCTTCTGCGATGTTTTTCCTGCACCAGGAAGAACAAAGTTCAACGCCCTCTGGTGGCATTACACAATGGCAATCACAGAGTTCCCCCAGGATTAAAAAAGGGCAGGGTGCTGTTACCAAAAAAAGGGCACTTAGAAAAAAAGGGCACATATTTTTTATGTCTGAATAACATTTATGCTTGGGATTTTTATGACGAAAATCAGAAAAGTATGGTAGTAGGGGTAAATAATAATAAAATAATCATAAAATGGTAGAGGGGGATGGTGACCCCTCTTTCCTGTTTAAAAGACTGCTTTTATGCCCGGGCAACACTCACGGTACCAATGCCATGCAATAGCCATACTTCCGTAAATGAGTCAAGTCAAAAGCACTCGAAAAAGTGCAAAGTAAACAAATAGGAATCAACCAGGATTGCACAGGAAAGGAAAAGAATGGAAATGCAGCAAATGCCCGTTGGTTAAGACAGAGAGCATTATATATAAAAGCAGGTTACGCATGCGTAATTCGTTATTTTCACTTAGAACGATGAAAGTGAAGGATGAGTGTTGTCCAAGCATAAAAGTAGTCTTTTAAACGGGAAAGAGGGATCGCCATCCCCCTCTACCATTTTATGCCTTACATTTGGTCATTTCCCCCCTTTTTTTTTCATATATATATATATATATATATACAGTACAGGATCTATTATCCGGACTGCTTGGGACTTCAGGCATTCTGGATAAGGGGTTTTTACGTAATTCAGAACACTTTTCTAAAACTTACTGGAATGATCTAAAACATAGGTTCTCAACCTTTTCTTGCCCACCGCCCACTTTGAGAATATTTTTTTTCCTAATGCCCCCCCCCCCCCCCCCCCCAATGTTTTTTACTTGTGAATCTGAAACAGCTATTGCCACGATTATATTTAAACGTGTAATATTATATACTATAGTAGTAAGATAGGATATGGCCCTATCCTATTTCTGAGTTTAAAGAAGACTGTTTCAATGAGAACAATTAAAACGCATACTTAATTATATTGAAAAGTATTTTTATTAACATTCAAAAGACATTGAATTTATAACTTATCTAATGAGAAGGTTGAATTTGATTCATTTTAAGGAGTTTGTTAATATCAGGGGCTCGATTTTACTTAAAAGCAACCGTAAGTCGCAGCGTTCAGTAACATGGAGCCGATTTCTCTTTTTAGTTACCAACGTTGGTACAGCACTAAATCCACGTTCGGCTAAATAGGAAGATGGGAATGCTATCAGAAATCGTTGAACAATCGACCATAATCCTGGGTACAGTTTCAAAATCGGCTTCTGCAACCAAAATTCTTGGTAGCCATTCCTGAATTAAATTTTTAATTCCTCATTTGTCGTCGGTTCTATTAGTTCTTCTTCTAACTGGGATGATCCTGCTGTGTTGACATATGAAAAAGGATCCAAGACCCAGTCTGGTATGTCCATGTTTAAAATGTCCTGGAATCGTTCCTTGAAATCACTGTGGAGGTTTTCCAAGTGTTGACAGTAAACAAACAAGTCGTCGTGCTTGAATGATACTACTGATAAATTTGGGAAGTTATTGAATTCGCCTCTGCCGATATTTCTTTTGTATAATAGCAGTATGGACACGAAAGCAGCAACGCTTTCTTTTGTCTTAATCAAGTTTAAGTCGTCGCCTTGAAGTTGGAGATTGACATCATTAAACAATTTATACAGGTCTGTCAAGTACACAATATCGTTCTTTGATGAGATACGGTTGTCGCGCAATTCCGTGTCTTTGTTTCCTAGGAACTCTATCACAGACCTAAACAGATTGTAAAATCGAGTCAAACAAGTACCTTTTGACAGCTAGAGCACCTCTGTGTGAAGCAGCAATCGGTTGAAATCTTCATCATTGGCAATGCAAAGCTGACTAAATAATCTGTCATTCAACGAGTTACTTCTGATTTTATTAACTGCTCTGATAACATATTGCAGTGATGTATGGAGGCGTTCACTCAAATTTTTCGCAACCAAATGCTGGCGATGAATTACGCAATGCACAGCAAGCACGTCAGGAACTTTATTTTTTAAGCACGCTATGAAGCCTTTGTGATACCCTGTCATAGCCGGTGCGCCATCCGTAGCAACTGACAAAATATTATTAAAAGGAATTTCCTTTTCGTCACAAAACTTTTCCAGTGTATTAAATATGGTTTCTCCTTATGTATCTGTTTCCAAATTCGTAGCAAACAATAGTTCTTGACATATTTCCTCATCTTTGATAAACCTCATGTATGACAATAGCAATGCTTCATTGGTTGATAAAGTGGACTCATCCAGCTGAATTGAAAATTGACAAGTCTGCAGATGATTGCACAATGATTCCACAATGTTTTCAGCCATCTCATCAATTCGTCTTTGCACAAAACTATTGCTCAAAGGAATTTTTCGGATAATATCTGCAGCTGGTTTATGGAGCACAGTGGTTATTACTTCATTTACTGCTGGTAAAATTAAATCTTCTCCAATAGTATGTGGTTTGCATGTTTTAACAATCAACAATGAGATATTGTACGAAGCTCGAAGTCCATCATCGTCTTGCTTAGAAGCTGATGAAAAAAGTTTTGATTCAGTTGGCTGAATTTCTTACTTCTTTTTCATGTCTTGAAAATAGGTCACATCTTTGTCTTTCTTATCCGGGTGTATTTTATTAAAATGATCTTGAAGCCTAGAAGGCTTTATCGCTTCATTTGAAAATGTCTTTTGACAAATAAGGCACATTGGCGATGATGGATTTGTGGGATTTTCGATAAATCCGTACTTAATATAATCCACACTATACTGCCGCCTCTTCTTTTTTGCTTCCGACATGGTTTTTACTTTACAGATACATGAGTTGTATTAGTGTACTTTTAAAACCTTGTCATCAATTGTGTGCGATAATGCTAATGAAAATAAAATGAACAATCACTGCCTTTATATAGGTTGGAGACATATAACACGTATCGACAGGCATCAGATGCAGTGACTCGTTTATAACACCCGGTGCCGAAGTAAAGCGCAGGGGCAAGGGTGATGCGGGAGCAGAGTGCGGGTTAGAACAAGCACAGATAATACTGTCAATTCTTGCAAGATTGCAAAAATCACGTTATTTAACAAAAACTTGTTATAACTGAATTGCTACAAGCATATTTTTTGCTATTTTTTATTAACAGGCTTTTGTTAACTTTACCTGTATTTAAATATGAAATATTGCAAATAGAAAATGCAAATTACATATAATTATAGTATCAAATTTAAGGATTAAGAAAATTTTTGAAAGAAAAAAATGTCTGAAAAAAGTTGATTATTCAGGGTAGTTATTAGAAGTCTTTTTTTGAAACATTTCAACTAAAGTGGGCCCTCACCATATTCATCTAGTATTTTAGCAGAAGCACCTTTGTTCATATGTTTTAAAACATTTTAAAGTACTTTTAATAAAATTAAGATGAGAAGGATGTTCATTTTTAATTGAAATGAGAGATTCAACTATGGGTGCAAATATATCAAATTCTAATTTATGCTCTTCAAATGTATTTCTAAAAAGCCTTATAATTCTAAATGCCTGAATAAATAAAAAATTTAATTTCGTTATTCTAAACATATATCTTAATTTCATCAACAATATGTTTAAAAGTTATATCCCAGTATAAAAAGTCCAAAAAAATATAAAAATATTATTGGATGGAAACAGATTGAAAAAATGGAAAATATTTAAAAATAAAACGAAATGTATCGGCGATCGTGTTTACATAAAAAAATTCCGCAATATTGCTAAACTGTCTTTTATAAAATACTAATTAATAAATGTAGCACATAAAAAATCCATAAATATACTGCAATGGAACTTTCTGATAGGGTCAATTTTCGGTTCAAAATATCCATTTTCATCCAAATAGGATTTCATTGAAAATTATTTTGATGTTGGAATTCCATAAACGTTTTTTAAAATATTAAAGATGTGTATATTTCCACGGAGATGAAAAAAAATCGGGTTTTTCCGAGAAAATGACAAGTTTATTGCTTAGGTTAAGTATTTAAAGAGATCAATCAGAAGACCCTGAATGACATTTTATAGCTGCTATATTTTTCTTCGCATTTTGGCAAAAGTTAACTCTCATTAATTTCGGGAATTCCTTACTTAAATGTACTTTCTATCATCTCGGAAATGCGCTGATGACCTTTTTTTTTTTCAAGCTTTTCCAATAAATGTTTGTGCAAAATAGTGTGAATTCTGTGCGGCATATCGCGTTTGAAGGGCGTAGACAAAGCAAATAGGATTTCTTTAGCGATATTAGAATATTTCAAGCGAAAAAGTTGGAATACTTTTACTGAAAACCAAAGTCCTGGAACAAAGAGCAGAAAAGAAAATGTAATGAATTCAAAAAAATCGAAACCTTTGTGCCTAGTGTGCTCTGTCCTATATACCCAGAAAAGAATGATACGCCATTAAAAAAAGCACCTTGCCGCGACTTGTCCGTCCGTAACTAAGGCTCCTATACATACAGGAGCCATATTCGTAACTAGTGAAGAATGGAATGACACGTCTCGCCATGAAGACTAAAGGTGCCTTCCCACTCACCACAATGCAACAGCAGACGGTTCACGGCAACGCTTAAGGTACACGCAAGTCTTTGCGGCAAAATAAACCCCTTCACACTGTCGGTCGACGGCGAAGAAATATAGCCAATCAGATGCAAGCGAAGAAATTTCTCCTCGTTCAGCGGCCATGTTTACAAACCATCTCTTCCAAAGCGATTTTATATACATGAAATATTATATAATAAAAATTAAGATATTATTACTAATAAAATCCCTTTGGTCTCTTCTGATTCAAATTTATATTTACCAGCGGGTTGCTAGTTTACAGTATTGGCGCATTTCAGAAAATCCACCTTTCTGTGAATTTAAACAAGAGCGTACGCGAGTTTGCTTTGGCCATATATACATATTTCATCAGTTTTCTAAAATAAGCTAACTAAAGTGATTCCATTGCAAAACACAAAGGATCCTAATTTAAATTGTTTTAGAATATTTACTACACTGTGGCAATTTCCTCGTTTTAACGAATGCAATTATGTTCTCTTTCTCGAATCGTTAAAAAAAAAATCCGACAGAATTCAGAAAATAAATTTTGACATATGTTCTTCATAGACTTTTTTTTATCCCTCTATTGCAATCCTAAAACAACTTGAAAACATATTCTGTTTACTCTTTAAAATAATATTCTAAAATAGCATTAAATGCTTTGCGTGATATAATTTGTTAGTCATTTCAGGTGTGAAGTTTTGGCTTGGGTGGTAGAGAATCTGTTCCGCAAACGAGCGAGTTCTGGTTCGAATCCAAGTGAATCTTAAATTTTACAAGTGCTGCCATCTGTTGCTAAAATATTCAAATACAGTTTTCTTTAACAATCTGCAGAATTTTTTTGTTTTAAATTATTTTAAGTTCTATATACAAAATAACCTTAAATCACTAAATTTTAAGTTTGAATGCTTATAAAAATTTATTTCGAAGTTACTTTGAAAAATATCTTGAAGTATACTTTATATCAGCTATAGATAGTATGTACTCCTCTTAATTAAGGAAGTGTTTGTAGAAATAGCAAATAAAAATGTGCATATAAAATTAGACAGAAATCATCGAACATCATTATACAAGTAGTATTTATCTTTCGACATGTAATTTTGAACATTTTAGATTGGAATAGAAACAAAAACTTTTTCCATTCAACCCCACTTTTTCATCGTTCAGCGCATGCGTGAACTCAACCGTCCTCTGCGTTGCGTTGCGGTGAGTGGGAAGGTACCTTAACTAGATAGATGCTTTTAGCCTTCATGCGTCTCGCCAGTGCCGGATGCAGCCGCTTCGAAAATTTTCGGGAAAAACGGTGCTACTTCAGATATTTTCCAGAAAAGAGGAGTTGCGCTATGGAGATACGGAACTTCCCGGAAAAAACACGATCCACGGAATATTTTCATTCCTGCTTTTCATTCGCTGTCACGAGAATTCCTCGCGTTCGTTTTCGAAATTTAAGAAGGATCAGCGGCGGAGAGTGCACGCGAATTCCCTCGCGGCATTTTTTTTCTGCACGGGATTTTTGAATTTCGTGTGCGGATCGCTCGTACCCTAGAAAAATGTAGGCTTCAATGCATTTTTCTTTAATTGATATTACTAATTAAAGCAAAAATGCGTTTGGCGGGATTTTAAACAAAAATCGCTACTTGGCACAATATTTGGCAAATAATCGCTTGTTGGCGCAGAATTTGCATTATTTTAACGAATTCCGGTTTTGGGAGAGTCCGGATATTGGGGTGCCAGACAAGAGGTCGCGTACTGTATTATATATATATATATATATATATATATATATATATATATATATATATATATATAAGGATATAAACAAGAAGAAAAAATAAGCGAGAACAGGAGTGACCATATGATTTGCATAGAATGGCAGGGGTGGATTGCGACACCCCTTTCCCGCTTAAAGCAGCTTTTACGACCCGGGCAACGCTCACGGCACCAATGTAACTCAATGGTCAATCTCCCATATGTGCAAAGACAGAAGCACCCGAACGGACACAAAAGCAAAGATGGAACCAAGCATGGAAGAGATACACCCTACAATCCAGCTTGAAAACACAACATTTTATAAGGGAAAGTCGCACATGCGCGATAAGACTTCATGATGATAGGATCGCAGATATGAAAATATATATGATTAAGAATACTCATTTAGAATCAAACAATGCACAATTTCTTTCTTTGAAAAAGGAATAGTAATAATGTTGTAAAAAATATCTAGGGTAATTTCTTTTTAATGCATCATTTATTATTTTATTACATTCATAAATGCAGTCTTTTTTAAAAGTACTGTAGTTTCTGTAAACAAAAAAAATCAAGCAAAAAAGCTTGCACATGGAAGAGATTTAGGCTTACGATACGTTCATTTCGAAAAAATTCTCTTCGTGTCCATATATCCCTTCGAAATGAACACAAAAATGCTTGTTTCTGAAACACAAGATAGATTTTATCTATAAACTTGTGTTATATGGAGGACAAGCATATAGAACGGAACAATTAAGGAAACATAAATACCTCAAAACACACCTCATCAGCGCAACCATGACGAGCAAAATATGACTAGAGCAATGTTGCCATATGCCAAAAAGAAAAGATGTGAATTGCTGTTGCCAAAGAGAGTAATAAAAACAGTACTGCGCAAAAGCAATAAATTGAGTTATTTAACAGTTAAAGCTTCAAGATAAAAAGATGAAAATATAATTTCAAGAGAATGAAGAAGTACGGCTAAAATAAGATAATAAGGGGAGAATAAGAGAATTTTAGGCTAATCGAAACGTATTAACTATATTATTTACTAAATAAGCAGGATATTGATACATTTTACTGGTAATTTTGAGGTTATTAATGTGCAAAGCATGAAATTTTTTATCTGATAATCTATAAATTCTAAAAAGTTGATTAAGAATAATATTTCTAAACAATTGAATCGAGTTGCAGGAATTAAAAGGTAATAATTTATTAATATTAAATTTAAAAAAATATTTTTTATCATATAAATTAGTAACTATCCCAAGAGCAGGTTCTATAATTAGATTCAAATCCAAATAATAAATATTATTACTAATAGAAGTTTCATTAGGTATTAATTCCAAATTATCCGGATAGAAATCTATATCTATGACATAGTTATCAGTAAATACAAGACAAATCAGATCATCTACATATCTATAAATTTTATAATCTGTTGAAGTAAAGAATTTTTCATATTGATATAGGTATAAATTAGCTAACATACTGCTACTACAGCCACCTTGTGGAACACCTGAGACTTGTAAGTATAATTTATTACCTTGAAAGATATAATTATTGAAAAGAACAAAATGGAGAAGCTTAGGAAATTTGGTAAATTTAGTAAGATTAGAATGATTAGTAATATAAGCATTATATAAAGCTAAAATGACATCATATAGATCAGTGATCTTAATATTATTAAAAAGATCTTTAAAATCAAAAGTTTGAAATCCTATTATTTTACCAAGCGTTTTTAATTTATTTTTTAATTCTTTACTGTTATTTAGAATAATGTAGCTATCACCAGAATCTCGTAAATTACTATTTAGTACATTATATATATATAATATATATATATTTGTATTTTGTAGAAAATTTTGGAATAGTGTATTATGAGTTACTACATACATTCTAACTTTGGATTTACTAATTTATATATATATAATATATATATATATATATATATATATATATATATATATAATATATATATATATATATATAATATATATATATATATAATATATATATATAATATATATATATAAATATAATATATATATATAATATATATATATACACACACTATATACACATATACACACACACACATATATATATATATATATATATATATATATATATATATATATATATATATATATATATTATATATATATATATTTATATACATATATATATATTTATATATATATTTATATACATATATATATATATATATATATATATATATACATATATATATACATATATATATACATATATATATATATATACATATAAAAAAAAAAAAATTTTATAGATACTATAGCTTACTAAAATATGAAGGATACTATGCAAATATGATTAAATAAAGAATTTAAAGTTATTAAGTAAATGGATTGAAAATGCAAAATACATTTAATTTATTGCGCAAATGCAGCTCATAAATAAAATGATTTTAATAATAATAGAAGTTTGAAAATCCAATGAACGAAAAGTAAGAAGATGTAACAGGATAAACCTAACTTTTTAAAACACCCACAGAATAAAATATAATACAGCAAATCAACAATCAAATGGATAAAAAATACAAAACACAAGCTATCAAGTTACAGAAAATCAACAAAATTAAAAGGTATGGAAACAAAAAAAGAAAAACTTAAACTAAATTCAACTATCTAACTGGCTTACAAAACAAAAGTAAAAATCAACTAATCCTCAAGCAAATGGAAAAAAATAAATAAAATAAATATCGAATCAACAAGTCAATGAAAAATATCATAATGCAAAGGTATGGAATCGAAATAAGTATAACAAACGAAATCAAGCACAAACGCCATACATGTGGACGAGGCTCTAAGCCTAAATCATGAATTGTTAACCTCTACAAAAATGATGGTTTTGCTAAACCATAACCAAAGAAATGATTTTTAAATTCTGTGATTTTTTTTATAAAATAAAAGATTACTTGAAAATAAAATAATTTGAAATCCCTCATTTTGTAATTTCATTACAAATGAGTTTCTACTGTGTGGTGATATCTGAAGTTTTAAAAAATTTTATATACCAAATACATCTTTTTGCAAATACTCAACATGTAGATTAGTTACTGTTGATTTCAACTGTGTTGAAGACCCAGACAGTCCAAGGACTTGAGCAAGTATTTGGACAGCTGGGATTTCAACTGTGTGGCGATGTTTAAAAGTTGATAAAATATATGAATTTTTTAAAATCACTCAATCAGTAGATTAGATACTATTGAGTTTCAACTGCGTGGCGACGTTTATAAAGAATTTAAAAATGATTCTCCTGCAACAAGCATAGAGATCTTTTAGATATATTTTTCATGAAATTGTATCATGAATGTGTTTATACATCTTTGTTAATATTGTCTATAACTTGTTTATACACTAAAATTTTTTTAATTTCTGAACTCAATAAATTAGTATTCTTCACTATAAATTTAAATCGATTTTCTGTGTTTATTCGACACAATCTACAGGAAGGGGCTGAATGTTAGAAACACAAGGTAAACAAACTCACGTATCTGACTAAAGATACAGTAAAAATCTAAAGGTTAAATTTTCTCCCAGTTAACTGTCCAGAATTTGGATTGTTTGTTTTGTATCGCCTCTTTATCATTTGGGTTCCTGCTCATCATGGCGGAATTTGACTGGAATATGCTAATTTCTATTCAACAGGAAATTGGAATAATCCGGGAAAAGAAACTTCAACTTCAAACTGATATAAATACACCCGGTATGGGGATGTGTCAGTATGTCGGTAGGCAAGTCTGAAGTAGTCTGTAATTTATTGATATGTAGATCGGTATAGTCAGCCAGTTGTGGTCTGAATCTATGTTAGTCATGTTTATTTGACTTAGATCCTATGACTGATGATGTAATATCAGTAGATTGTCAGTTTAGACAATGTTCAATTATGCTGTATCTATTTGCTTGTTAATTGTATCGAAATTAATGATACAAGTTATTTATGTTCGTTATGCTTCAGTTTTTAAGTAATAAATGAGTTTTTCGTTTTGAACCGACTTTGTCGTTCTTTGAGTATCTAACCACTACTCCTGTGATGTCGTAACTACCACTAACTGATGGAAAGGCAGCGATGCCTTTTCCATCAGTTTTAAGTGATTTGTGCACTGGCGTACCGTCATGCTGAAATCACATCTGTAATAAATCTCATAAGGAAAGACATTCGTCCAAGAAGTCAGTTACTGGGCCCTGTAAAATCTGTGCATACTTAATTGTGCATACTTACTGTGCATACATCCGATATTAATGAGCCATCGAAAATGAATGGCCTAATCTAATGGTCTCCTTCCATATGCCAAACCAAACATTTACCGACCAACGCACTTGATGTCTGTTTGGTCTAATGATGTGCAGGTTTTGTAGAGATCAATAGTGACTATTTTGAGTATTTATATTTTGAGTTTTTATAGTCTTGTTTGTTTAAAATGCAATTGCATTAATCAAAGCGAAGCTCTGTCTCCCGACATTAATTCTTATCCCAGTATCGGGCAATACAGATATGCACCATATGTGTTTAAATTGTTCCATATGTGTTAAAATGTTGAGATTTAGAATATCCACATGCTTCGCTAACACTTCTTACACTACACTATGGATCAGTGAGGGCATGTCTGAGAACATCCTCCACAGGTATGACCATTTTTTAGAAAAACGGATGTTAACATCGCAAATCATGTTTTCCATGAACATGTTATTCATATTCTAATTTTTATTGTAAACGACTCACTTCGTTCTCGGAAGTGAATTGCGACGTTTTTCCAACATGCAAATCATGCAAATTGTGTGCCCGACGCGTATGAAAGTAATTTGCATATTTGGGGTGTTTCCAGAAACAAACTTGTTCCAGAGAAATCCCATCTTCATGTATATATAGCGGACTCATTCAAACGCACTTCAGACTTAGTGGAAACGAGGTAGCAGATCAATCTACGACATAGTCGTGTTGTACAGACAGATGATCGAGACTAGCTGTATGCTGATCGATGTGAATTTAAATCATATTTGGTGGACGAATTATGTCTGAATGACCATGCAATTAAAGGTCATTATACTTACTTTTCAATAGTTTGTGAAGTCGAGTAAAGTGCTTTTAAGGTATCAGCTTAGTTGGAAAATGCTTATCCAAATGAACCATTTACGCTATATGTGACACCAGTCCAGGTGGCTTCGCAAATACAATTATAAAGATTAGGTAATGTTGTTAGTTTTATTACCTTGATAATCTGAAATGCCTTTCAGATGTCCGGAAAGTAATGAACGAAAATCTTTTGAGCAAGTTCGCTCAAGCTGTATATATTCCTGCTTCACCATAAAAATGTTACCAAGTGATGTAATTCTATTTTGGTAATGGATTCTTTATTCACTAATAAAAGTGATTTCATTTTCTAATACGACTTAGTCTTTCATTTCAACAATGGACATTTATTGTTTACTCTGCTACGCAGTTACGAATTCAACATTCAACTGTACAACGAAGATATCTCTTCCATAATGAGAATAGTATATATGGACGTCAGCATTGTTGAGTCCATGATTCTTCTTGATCTAGGATGATTTTGAAAGCTACCCCTTTCTCTTAAGCGCTTTACAACTTTTAAAATAGTACTAGCAGATGGACGATTTTCATTTGGGAATTTCATAGCATACTGCCTTGCAGCTTCTCGCTTATTGCGATGAAATTCCCTGTAAAGTAATACTATTTCAGTATACTGATTGTTATTGAACATTTTTTGTTTATTACTTCACATTTGCTACGAGGGTCCAAATGGCTACTCAAGTCCTCAGGATAAGTCGGACAGTCTGGGTCTTCAACATTTGCTACGAGCAAACACTGTACCAGAAACTTTAGAACAACAGGAACAAAATAAACAAAACAACAGTTTTTCAACTGTGGCAAAGTATAAAATTTAATGTTTATCGTTTGTCGCCGTTTTAGAAGAAAAGTAAAATGTTAAATATTTATAGTCTACTGAACATTTTATCGCAGACATAATTCTTTATTTCAGCTTATTCAGATACACTCTACAAATCTATTATTTTTTAAGTATTATATGCCTTTATTATTTTAGATTTAATGTGCATAATATTTTACTTTCCTCTGCCAGGTACGCTGCAACTGGTCTGATTACTGCTCTATCACCGTATAAAAATTTAAATTTCGTAATTTTTACAGAAATACATTTATTGATTTAAATGACTTTTATGATAATGTGTTACCTCATTTACAATAAAGATCTTAGAAAGTCCCCTAGAAGATTTTAGTCTAGCCCTGGCTATACTCTTCTAAACAAATTACTATTCAATAAAAAGCTTTGCTTTCTCAACGTCAACATTATGTCAGCAAATGCAATCGAAACATAATACTTTGAATATGGAATTTCAATATTTATATGATCCCATAAAGGTTACCTGAAACGGGGCATTTTATTGTGCAGAAAAGCAACTTAAGTCATAAAGTTTAATGCTTCATAACTCTGTGAATTTTGGTCGTAAAAGGATAATTTTTTTTTATTTTGCATGAAATTGTATGAGGATGATTTTCCTAAATAAATTAGTAGAACTGGGGGATCGTATAAAAATCTATATATCGAACTTTTTGCTAAGGTCAATTTACGGTCCAAAATAGCAGCTTTCATCCAAATAGGATTTCATTAAAATATTTTTAATGCTGGAATTCCAAGTCCTTTAGAACATTGAAGATGTGTATATTTTCCCAGAGATGAAAAACATCGGATTTTTCTGAGAAAATAACAAATTTATTGCTTAGGTTAAGTATTTAAAAAGGTCAATCAGAAGGACTTAAATGACATTTTATAGCTGTTATAATATTGTTCCTCACATTTCGGCAAAGTTAACTAGAATTAATTTCGGGAATCATTAAAAAGTGTACTTCCTACATTCTGTAACAAAATTTTAGTGAACTGAATTTTTTTCTCACAAATGCACTGATGATGCTCTTTTTTTTATCTTTTCCAATAAATGTTTATTAATTGTGCAAAATAAAGTGAAGTACTTTCCCACATTTTAAAAATCTGGTACTTAAATTAGAGTGGTCCGGGGTGATTAATGGTCAGTTGAATTTTGACTAGATAAAAAGGTGGAAATAAAAATAAAAAATTTGAATGAGGAACTTAAATAAATGCATAAAATGAAATTATAAAAAATTTTTCCTTTAATGAAGGTTTTCACTCATTAAAAAATAAATTATAAAACTAGTCTAAAATCCTTTAAAAATAGACCACAGAATACTGACTCAGGAACTAGCACACCTGTTTCAGTTGTGTCGAAATTTCGTTTCAGGAATTGTTAAGTCAGAGACTAAAAATTAATCCAAGAGTAGCAAAATCAAGTACTCGATGAAAGATTGATACAAATGCGGCTGTGATAACCCATGATGATTTTATAACTTTGTGTGAGAAAGTTGAAATGGAGAAAGGGATGAAGACAAAGAAAAAAAAGTGTGAAAAACGCTGCAATAAACAGAGACAAGCAAGTGATATTGTTATGGCTCCAAAGAAATTACAGAAAACAGAAGACGATGAGGATATTTGTGATGGCCCTGAAGAATCAGACAAAAGAGTAGAGCAGTTAAAAAGGAATGATACAGAGGAGAGCGTTTTGGAAAAATTGAGCAAAATACTGAAATCAGTTAGGGCAGAAAAATATTACGCAATTTATTTTGATCAGAAACCCTTTATTGGACGGGTGATAGACATAACGAGTGATTCAGTAAAGTGTAAATTTCTAGAGAAAGCAGCGGGAAATTATCGCTGGCCAAAACAAGACGATTTAACTTTAGTTAAGAAAAAATTTGTATTTTATGGTCCAGTGAGACTATTTGGTACAGGATCTTTCGATATAGATGAAGAAAACATGCAAATTGCTTACAAGAGATACAAAAAAATGCTTTCATAATTATTATAATGGTGTTTTACATTTAAAATTACTTATAAATAAATATTATTGATCTCTTTGTACAAATAATAAAGCTTCTTTTACCTGTAGAAACTTTTTACAAAAGTTTACTCCTTTTTAAAACAGCTTAGCATGTCATCATTCATATTTAAATACAGTGACCAATAATCACCCCGTTAGCGGGGTGACTATTGGTCACACATTAATTACTTTTATCAATTAAATAGGCATGATGCTGAAAAAATATTACTTACATATGTTAGCAAATGAGAGCATCTTTTTACGGTGCAAAAAATTTAAAGTTATTCACTATCTAATGTAATGACCAAGAATCACCCCGGACCACTCTACAGTTTTGTCATGAATATACAAATAAAAACACAAATAAATACTTTTGTATGTAATTCTTTAATGTGCCATGCATTTAATTAGATTACTAAAATGAGAATATTTTTAAAAAAACTGCTTATCTACAACCATTAACATTGTTATTAACACTGCTGATGAGATTTAATATTAACAAAACTGGTACAGTGACACTATTTATTGTTTAGTTTACATGATTCCATTCCTTTGAATAGCTAGTTTCATTTTCTTATATGAAATTATAAACAAAACACTAACATGTTTATAGGATTGCACCGAATATTCGGTTGGTATTCGGTATACTGCCTATTCAGCAGTCAAACCGAATATTCGGTTCGGCCGAACCCAATAGTAAAAAAAATTTAAAATATTCGACAATTGGTAAAGCACATTTTTTTATACAAATTAAAATTATAGTATCATAGTACAAAATTAATTCAAATTGCAAAATTAATTAAATGCAAATTAATTAATTGCAAAATTAATTAAATGCAAATAAATTTAGGATGCAAAATGTAAATGCATTTAAAAAAGGCATAAAATAGAAACATTTTCTATTTTAAATTAGAATAAAATAGAAATATTACCTTAAAAAAAAATTTAACCAAATATTCGGTGCAACCCTACATGTTTATATTGAAATTTTACAGTTAAATTCATTATGATTTTTTCTGATTTGCACTAAAATCAAATGGGAACTGTGACATTAATAGATCAGTGGGTTTTTTTAATGGGTGCAGAGACTGGCCTCCCCCCATCCAAAACTAAAATGTACAAAAATTCTTTTTAACACATTTTTGCTGTATTAAAATAAAAGCAATTTTGATCCAGAAGGTGTAAAATAAACCGGAAGGACTTGCACCCTTGCTAAGTGAATGATGATGAATCTCTCAATTCATACTTCAATGAAATTTATACGATGCTCTGTTTTCAACTAACTCATGAAAAGAAAATCTTCCCGGTGACAGAGAATATTCAGCTTTAGAGAGAAAATCACGAGCAACTTCAAATAGATTTTTCTAAACTTAGATTAAGATTGATTGAAGGACCCAAAATAAGTTGATTTACATGTCCTGTGTATGTATGGTCTGGAAAATATGAAGGAGAGAGGCCTTAGCTAAAATAATGTGTCTAAAGACTAAAATCTTGGACATATTTCCTACTAGCCGCCTTTGGCGACCAGCCTGTTCGCAACCCTTGAAAATGCTGATCGTGGCAAATTCCAACCGTGGCACACTCGTTGGCGCGACCTACCAGAAAGGTGTAAGGTAACTGGTTGGACGGCCAGGATGTGCCACCCAATTTAGACCGGAACCCAGTGGGGGAGGCATCCACAGGGAACGTACCCTCCTTCCCCTACCACCAAACTCTCGGAAAAACATACGGACCCATATGTTTAACGTGATCGTACTCCGTGTCAGTGGCGGAAATCGAACCCGGGCCTACCGCGTGCAATTCCCGCGCGCTAACCATTGGGCTACTTCGCCCTCCGCGACAATCTCATAACTTTCTTTTTATTCACCCAATTTTGACCGTACCCTCCTTCCCCTACCACCAACCTCTCGGAAGGACTCACGAACCCACATGTTTAACGTGATCGTACTCTGCGTGAACGTGGCGTAAGTTTTCGCACTGGCGGGAATCGAACCCTCCTTCCCCTACCACCAACCTTTCGGAAGGACTTACGATCCCACATGTTTAACGGGATCGTACTCCGAGTGAACGCGGCTGCAGTTTTGGCAGTGGTGGGAATCGAACCCGGGCCTACCCAGTGAAATTCCCGCGCGCTAACCACTGGTGTACTTCGCCCTCCGCGACATTTTCCATAACTTTCTTTTTATTCACCGAATTTAGACCGGAACCCAGTGGGAGAGGCACCCACGGGGACCGTACCCTCCTTCCCCAACCACCAACCTCTCGAAAGGACTTACAGACACACATGTTTATTCCGAGTGATCGTACTCCGCGTGAACACGGCGGCAATTTTGGAAATCGAACCCGGGCCTACCGCGTGCAATTCCCGCGCGCTAACCACTGGGCTACTTCGCCCTCCGCGACAATCTCCATAACTTTCTTTTTATTCACCCAATTTAGGCCGTACCCTCCTTCCCCTACCACCAACTTCTCAGAAGGACTCACGAACCCACATGTTTAACGTGATCGTATTCTGCGTAAACGTGGCGTAAGTTTTGGCAGTGGCGGGAATCGAACCCGGACCTACTGAGTGCAATTCCCGCGCGCTAACCACTGGGCTGCCGCGCCCTCTGCGACAATCTCCATAACTTTCTATATATTCATCCAATTTAGACGGGAACCCAGTGGGGAGGGATCCACAGGGGCCGTATCCTCCTTCCCTTACCACCAACCTCTCGGAAGAACTTACGGACCCACATATTTAACGTGATCGTATTCCACGTAAACACGGCGGCAGTTTTCGCAGTGGCGTGTATCGAACCCGGGCCTACCGCTAACTTCCCGCGCGCTAATTTGCAATTTAAAATGACCATATGCTTAATTCCATCATCCTCATTCCATTGTTTCATTGTTCCATCATTTAAAATATCCATAAAATTAAAATATCCAAAAGTTAAAATATACATTTAAAAAATCCATATCGTCCCATCATTTAAAATATAAATATAATAATTTATATAGAACAAAGGAGCTCTATTCAGAACTGTGACGTCACCTCCACCTTGACGTCCCCACCCACCACCTTCCCTCCTTCAGCGGGGGAGAAACGAAGCGGCACGCCGAGCGGAACGCCGAGAAATTGAAATTCGGAAACTTTTAAAATCCCGATCCTGTGGGCAATACGGAATATTTCCTGACCAGATTGGACTTGTAAGAATGCCAGATGTTTGACCTTTCTAAAAATGTAAATTATTAGTCGAAATTATGAGTACTTTTTACTATGCGAGAATTTAAAAACCAAAAATCGTTTTTTTGAGCCAAAAGTGACTTTTGTTTTAAAATCTTTAAAAAATATTAGAAATCGAAATTCAGATTTCAAATTGATATATTTTTACTCGCAATTGTGTGCTCTTTCCGATGGTGTGATTTGTTTTTTTCTACAACGTCTGGATCGTGGAGAAAAAAGGGCAAAAAGGGCAAAAAACGGTCGAAATCGCATAAAACATTAAATAAATAAAAAAATAATTAAAATTTTAAAAATCGGTTTTCACGTGTCCCCTTCCCTCCCCCCCTGGTCTCCGATTGCCAAATTTCGTAGCTCTCCGACGCGCGGTCGCGAAACGTATAGTGTATAAGACAGACACACACACAGACATTGCCTTTTATTATATAGATCAATTTTGAAATTTTAATGCACAACTATTTCTCCAGCAGAGAAATTTTAAATTTCCTTCTTATAAATAATCTCCTGTTTTCAATTATTTATCTGTCATTGGCAACATAAAAAAGAAAAAAAAATTTGAATCCCTAAAATATTTATAACTTAGTGGTGTTGTCAAGACTACTTACTCACTGTTTTCAATTCAATGTTAAATGACTTCAAGATTCAGCTCACCTGTGGCTAGGTGTTGTTGTTGTTGAAACCCAGACCGTCCGACCTACCAGAAAGGTGTAAGGTAACTGTTTGGACGGTTGGGAAGTGCCACCCAATTTAGACCGGAACCCAGTGGGGGAGGCGTGTGGCTAGGTGTGGTGTTTCTGTTAACCCACACACAAATTAGAAAATTAATGCTATAAATCCAATCAAATTTGCATCCTACATGATTTTTTATAACATTTTTTATAATTATGAAATACAAATATCTTGAATTGAGGAAAGTCAAAATATTTTTTTAAATCAAATTTCTGCAAAACAATTTAACAGTTATAAAATAAACACAACGATGATATTTAAATTAAAAGTTTATAATGTCCAAAAAAGTAAAAGGAAAAATGAAAAAAACATTGCGATTACAGTAAAAAAATTATGAAATAAGTGACTGAAGGGTTATTTAGACAAATAATAAAATTAATAAAACATCACAAGACACTACTGGTATAAAATAATAGAATAAAAAAGATGTGGCTGGTCTCCTTATTTAAAAAAAAAAAAGGGAATATATTATTCCAAATTATCTTCCAGTTTGGAAAAGGGCTAATCTGGAGACCAACCCACCGCACTTTCAGCTCACTCGCCAAGTCGCCGCTAAGCGTTTAGATTGTGAGCGCTTTATGTTATAAGGTAGTAACCTCTTGTATCGGTGTTTTTCGGCAGTAATTGTGTAACATCCAATAAGAATATTCACGAAGGTGACGTAAGAATACGTTTCTGTGGTTGCTGCAGTTTTGTGATGTAGAAGCACATTTCTTTTGCCATAGTTGCACATGCTTTTATTATTTGATTTTTTGTATAAAATTCTACTATAATTTGGAAAATAAAGGTTTGAAGGAAGTTATTAATTGGTATGTTATGAAAGGGATTATGAGTGATAAGTATGTTTGTCCTAAATGTGGAGATGAAATTAAGTTGAGTATGAGAGACCGAACGACTAGTTTGTTTGAATGGAGCGTTTTTTGCATTTCAGCCAAAAGATGAGTCAGAGTGCTCAAGGTTAGTGTTTATTTAATTTATCCCATGTTTTGAAACTTGGTTTATATTTTTCTGCGTTTAGAAAATCGTTTCCTCCTTTAAAAGTTCTTAATCTTTTCAGTTAGAGTACAAACTTTTTTTTTTTATATAAGTATCAATTTTTTGAAATTTTGAGAGTACAAATTTTTTTCTAACACAGATTACTAGTATGTTCCACAGAATTCGACCTTTAGCTCGAACCCCTGGTACATACGGACCACTGCTACATTCGTTCTACATATTTTGACCATTAAGTCGAACCCCTGACGGATCTTTGGTTGTATGGAGAAAGTGATCTTGCTACATGCGACATGCACAGATAAATTTGTAACATATTCTGTGTCTGGGCACCACAGGCGACCAGTCCTAATAAACCGGAGATCACTAAGGGCCCCATTCCGGTGTAGAATAACCTTTAGGTTGAACCCCTGCCCCGACACAGACCACTGGTACTTCGTTCCACAGATTTCGACCTTTAGGTCGAACCCCTGACCCTACATGGACCACTGGTGCATTCGTTCCACAGATTTCGACCTTTAGGTCAAACCCCTGACCCTACATGGACCACTGGTACATTCGCTCCACAGATTTCAACCTTTAGGTCGAACCCCTGCCCATGTACGGATCTTCAGTTGCATGGAGAAAGTGATTTTGCTACGTCGACATGCAGATAAAATTGTAGTATAAAATTTTAAATTTCACAAAAATCTTATTTTGTAAGGTTTTTATGAGTACTATTCACTGTTGCTTAAATAAAATTACACTATCATTTACATGAAAAACTCTTGTTCAGAACACAGTGGCAAATGTCATTTTGGTGGGAGAAGCCTATTTCTAAACATGGAAGAATACCTCACTTAGGATGGGTGGGGCCAATTTCAAAATACGGGAAAATGTGCCAACTTGGTACGATTTGTACTTAGAAAAAATACGTGGGGTGGGCTGATCTCCGGATTTACCTGGAAAAGTAAAGAATAAAAAACAAAATGGAGGGCATGGACAAGCAGTATCGGAAATAATTAGTAATTTTGCTGAAAAAAAAGCCTGAAAAAGCTAGAGTTTATTAAAAAATGAATTTAAAATTACACCCCCAAAAGTTAAGTAAATGAAATTTATATGTAACTTTTAGGGGTAATTTTAAATCCATTTATAATTTACATGTAGATGAATGAATGTTTTCTTCGCTATCACGGAAAACAAATTTTATGAAACACCTAAAAGTCCTAATGAAAACATTGGTTGTTATGATTAAACAAGGTATACACAAATGTTTCAGAAAATGAACTGCAAATAGATAAATAAACAATTTGGAAAACTTTTAACAAATGGGAAAAAAATGAAGTAAACTAACTGACAATGATTTAAAGATAAACTTAATATTAAAAAAAAGTTAACAAAAACACTAGAAATAAGCTCTAAAAGTTTAATAAATACAAAACGTGCGAAGGTAATTATAAATGAGTATAAATAATATTACTGTAACAAAAATATAAATATTTACTAGTATATTTTCAGGAAATAAAAAAATGTAACATAATAAATTCTAAAATTATATAAATTCAATGACAGTAATTGTTAATGAAAACAACTACTCAAGACTATAAACACATTTAATGTATAAATAGCTTTCAATGATAAATTTGTTCCTAGCAAATAATTATATTTATCAGTGTCTTGAATTATTTTAAGAGCCTTTCTGTTAACAGCGTAAATAAAAGTGCCTTTTTCTGGTAATAGCACCCTGTCCTATCGCAATTCTGGAGGAAAATCTGACCTTAATATAAATAATAGAAAGGAAAAATATCTCCATACGTATAAATCTGAATATAATACACAATACATAAGCAGATGCCTTAAATCTAAACCAGGTTACAGGAAAACGTACTGTTTAAAATACATACATTTAAGGAAAAAAAACAATTTCAAGAGAAACATTATAAGCAATTATAAAATAGAGCAAAAAAAATTCATCAATTCATAAATTGCTGAAAAACAATATGTTTACCGTAAAAACAGGCTTCCAGAGAAATCATTAGTATAACAATTTCACAACATACATCATTCGAGCGTGAATTCAAAAGTTAAAGTGGGTATTGAAACAAGGCCATATTTTCACAGGACGATCTTGGCGCGAATACCACCACCTTTGGCATTACTCAAGTTCACAACCAATCCAAGAAGTGTGAAAAGTACTCTTAATGCTTAATGACCAATCAGAGAAGCGACTTTCGCCTCTCCATATAGAACTTTACATCATGACATCACAGCTGCTTTATCGTCTGTTTCGCCCGTGCTTCATGGTTTTGCCAGCGGCTGTGGTTAGGCTGCCTGCATGTGCGGTCGCGGATGGAGTTGTAGTAGGAAACCTGCAAGTGGACTTCCGTCAAATTAGTCGGACGGTTGTCTTCCGGTGGAAAGTAGCGTTATATTCCGTTTAGGTCGATATTATGCTGACTGCAATATACAAGTATAAGAAATTTTCATATATTTTTAAATTTAAACCCTTTTTTATAGCTATGTTGTGTAATATATGTTTGAATGTAGTTGTAATATAAGAATACATACTTTAAAACGTCATTGGACATATTATTCCAGCTAACATGTAATAATGAAAATAATTTCAATACAATCAAAGCCCCCAATCCCCTCCTCCTATATGTATATAAGAGGGGAAAATTCCATTTTTCAAAACCTATTTTAATGCTATATATGCATTAGTGAGATCTAAAAATAGTATATTTTTAATTTTTTTAAAGTAGTTTATTTTTAAATATTTTCTTTCTTGAAAAAATAATTATTAAATTATAAGAACAAAATTTTAAAATGCTTTTGAAAAATATATTATTAAATATTATATTAGAATTCGTTTTAAATACTTACAGATGGGAAACCTTTTTGCCACTTATGAAAAAAAAAATTTATAACAAAAAGTAAAAATAATTTACTCTGTTTATTATATCCATAAAATATGCATTATTAAATAATTATAAAAATGAAAAACCGGTTTATAATTAAATCTTTAAGAATATATTATTATATATAATATTAAAATTATTTTAAAAAAAATAGCTGCTTGTAATTGAATGGCTGAATATTATGAAATGGAAGAGACAATTTGCTGAAAGATAAGTTAAACATGCATTTAGTGCTATTAAATCATATTCCGTCACTAGAAGTACTTGCGTAAATATTTTATATTTTTTCTTCACAACTTTACCAGCGTTTTTCTGAGAAGGAGTAAAATGTCACTTGTACCTTTCTCTTATTCTTCAAAACAAAGCACACACATGCAGGCCCGTAGAAAGCGAGGACGGAAGGGGCCTCTCCGGGCCCCCGTCCCCTCACATGTGTACTTAATTTTTCTGTCCGGGCCGGGTTTCCCAGCATACAAGGGGGGGGGGGGAGTTCCAGCTAGGGTCTATTAATTAGAAAATTTTATGATCAAATACTTATTGTCAAAGTTTGGAAAGATTATTATATTCTATTATCAGAAAAATAGAAGTGGAAAAAAGGAATCGCTCCATTCTTCAAGCTCTATTTTAATGTTATATATACATTTGTACGAGCTAGAAACCGTAAAATTCGACTCTTTTATCGGTAATTTATTTTTAAATATATTTGAAAAATTGCAATTTAAATAACACTGTCGTCTAACGTTAGTAAACGACATATAATTTGCTAACTTCCGCCGTAAGATAACAATCATCCATTTGACGGTAGCCCACTGCCAGGTAGCTCAATCTGCGTCCGCACTTGACGGCAGCCAAATTACATCGTTTCCGCAACCGCACTTGCAGGTAGCCTAACCACTTCGTTTGCCAGCCAGTAGCCAATAATTTGTGGATAGCAGGGCGCCTGACTAGCATCTCAATCCTGCCATCATTCCCAATGGGAAGCATATATTGAAAAGGAGTATAGAAATAACTACTTTCTACGACTCCTCCTCCGTCCCGCCCATATTGGGGAAGAGGTATTGTGACGTAGACCCAAACGTCACTTCGCTTCCAGTATCCGTATATCCTATTTTCTTTCTCATTCGGAGCCCAGACCGCATGTTCCGAAAACGTACCCGCTAAACCCCCTGCTGTGAGGCCGATTCTTCGCTATTGGCTAAGTTAAATGACGTCATGGGCGGAGCCTAATATACACTTTGAAGTTGTCGTCTTCGAGATTACACATGGAAAAAAAATGTTTGTTATGATAGAAAGAAATGGATGGAAGGTGGTTGCTCGCTGCGGCGTCTGCTCTTTTTGGTTTTCGTAGTGCGTGTTGGTGTCCTTTAGTAGGTGCTTGTGGTTTGTGTTTGTGTAACTCAAGTGTAGTTTTCCCCCTAAGGTGAAGGGGTTGTTGGCTTGTGTGCCTGGTTTCTTTCTTTTTTGCTTTTTCGGTTTTCCTTGCGTCGAGCGTACGCAAGGGCGGCATCTCGGGTGCCTACGTGGCTCGGAGGACTGCTTCGACTACGTCTTCAGACTATTTTCAAGAGTGGCGAAGGCAGTGGAGGCTACCCATACGGGTAGCGCTTCTTTTCCTGGGGTAAGCTCTTCTTTTAGTACGAATACAACGAATTTGAATGAAAAAATGAACATGTATGATCCTCTCCTATACACAAACCAAGCCTCTCAAACTGAACAGCTCTCGTCAGCTGTCAAGCATGGTGTTCAGGCCATATCTCTAGTCATAGAAGCTATCGACGGAGCGATACCCAGATCTCATCCTAAACAACTAAAAACTAATCTCATGGCCGTACTCGGAGCCACTGATGTATTGTCCCAAATGCAACTCACTCGAACCAACAAACTTCTTGTGCAAACCACTCAGTTGGAAGCAGCTAACAAACTGTTGGAAATGAAATCCCTGCTATCTGTCCCAACAAAAACATCGTTACAATTTGACTGCATCACATCCCGTTTTTTATTGTTTAACATAAGCATGGAGGTCACGTGTTCGGACATAGCAGAAGAACTCGCGGAAGGTGGATTCGAAGTGAAAGAAGTCCGTCGGTTCTCAAAATTTTCAGGGGGAGTCCGCCAGCCCACTTCGACAGTTTTGGTAACCATCCTAGGAACCCAGTTACCAGATGCGGTCACCCTATGGTTCGAAATTCATAGAGTCTCGCTCTTCAGAGACCGGCCCCGCCAATGCACCAGGTGCTATAAGTTTAACCACAACACTAAAATGTGTCGCGGCCCTCAGTTATGCCTCAATTGCGGAGGCGAACATGAACCGGGGTCATGCAATGCAGAAGCTATACAATGCCCAAACTGCAAAGGGGTCCATAAAGGCAATGATAAGAACTGTCCATCCTATTTAGCAGAGGACGCGTTTCTGCGGTTCAAATGTAGAAATCGGCTTTCTCTACAAGAAGCTCGAAACCGATATAAAGACAAGGAAGCGAGATCCGGATCAGGAACGTATGCAGGTGCAGTTAAAGAGACCCCGGCTGGGCATGTTGGCCCGACCAACCTTATCTCTCAACAAGACCTCAAACCTTTTCTTCAAGCACTTAAAGTAGAAATGCTCAACATTCTAAAGGAAGAGGTCAGCGCCAAAATCGAAACAGAAATACGGGCCCAAATGAATATTATTAGGCAAGAAAGCAAGAATATATTAGAGAAAGTCGTTAAAGAAACTGAGGACAAAATGGACAAGAGGATATCCAATGTTATAAAAACTCTCTATAGCAAATTGAACCAAATGAGTTCGAAACGGGTACAATCTCCGTCTCCAAAGCGGAAAGACAAAACGGGAAAGAAAAAATTAAATCGGGAAAAATCAAAGGACGATGACGAGAATGCGATGATGGAATTAGAAAGTGAGCCTACTGTTGATAACATGCAATTTGCCTTAAGCCCTGCGGACGCGGTGAAGTCCAGGGGTAGAGAGAGACAAGCGGACGTTCCGTAGCGGGGCTTGGGCCTCGCTGCGGGGGGGGTTTCGGGTTTTGTGTGCTGTTGGGGTTTTTTTTTCGTTTTTCTTGTGCTGCTGTCGTTTTTTTTTTGTTTTTGTTATGGGTTTTTCGGTTGTTCAGTGGAATTGTCGAGGTCTTCGTGATAAGCGCCCCTGGCTTGTTGATCGGTTTTAAAGTTCGGCTGATGTGTTGGTCTTTCAGGAAACTTTTCTTTCGAGGGCGGTTCCTTTCTCCCTTCCCCACCGGGTCGTCTACCGTGCTGACCGCCCTTCTGGGAGGGGCGGCGGGGTTGCGATTTGTGTGAATGATCAGATCCCGTCCTCGCTCATTGCTATTCCAGAAGACTCCTCCCACGGTACTGAGGTGATTGGGATCAAGCTTCGGTTGGGGCAGACTTCAACCCTGTCGATCATTAATATTTACTCCCCTAGGGGCTGTTTCGAGGGAGCCTGGTTGGAAAATCTCCTGGCTTCTATTAGCAAACCTTTCCTTGTCCTGGGTGATTTTAACTCCCAGCACAGATGCTGGGGCTCCGACCGGACTTCTCCCGGCGCTGAGATAGTGGCCAATTGGATCATGGGACAAAGCATCAACCTCCTCAACGACAATGTCCCTACTCATATCTCCTGGAATGGGAATACGTCCCTTATCGATCTCTCCATCTGCTCGTCCGATATTGCACTGCAGTCTAGCGCTAATGTACACGCCGACTGCTTCTCCTCGGACCACTTTCCTATCAAAGTACAGATTAATCTGCGGATCCCTTTTAACATCCGGCAAGAAATTCGAAAAAGGTATAACTGGGGTAAAGTTCATCTGCTGCTGAATAAGTCGCTCAGAATGTCCGGAGAAGGGAGTATCTCGTACGAACATTTCCTGAGTGTTTGTGACTCGGCTATGGCGGACAGCGCCCGGTGGCAGGCCCTTAATGTACGCTCTGGGGCCCCCTGGTGGAATAGCGAATGCAGCTTTCTTTTGGGGCAAAAGAGACGGTTCTTGCGGTTGGCTAGGACCACCCTCCGGCGAGATTTCTGGATCTCTTACCGTCACGTTTCTGGCAAGCTTCGAAAAGCCACTCGAACAGCCTCGCGGATCTATTGGCAGAAGGTGTGCCAAGAGGCTTCCCAGTCCGGTTTCATCTATAAAATCTTGAAAGCGCTCAATAAAAGGAGTGATCCTCCTTCTACCTCTCACTGGATCCTCAAGATCGATGGACAAGACACCTCGTCACCTCAGTCCCAGGCCAATGCTTTTGCTGAATGGTATGGCCGCACCGAACCGCTGGAAGGGATCCCCTTAGACTTCAGCGACGACGAGAACCAGGTCTTCAACGCGCCTTTTGAGCTCAAAGAACTTAGAAGATCTCTTTCCAACACGTCCCAGGGATCTGTCGGGCTTGATGGGATTCACATCAAGACCCTTCGGGGATTAACCACGGAAAACCAGCTGATTTTGCTTAACCTCCTAAACAAAAGCTGGACCACAGGTGACATTCCTGAATCCTGGAAAAACTCTGTCTTCGTCCCCATCTTGAAGAGAGGGAAAGACAGGCAAGCTGTTGAAGCGTATCGTCCGATCGCTTTAACCTCTGTGGTAGCGAAAGTCATGGAGACAATGATCCTTTCCCGTATGACCCACAGGATTTTCACGAAGGACATCTTCCACGAAAATCACCATGGGTTTCTCCCCTTTCGCGATTGCTCAACTTCCCTGACAAAGATCCACGAAGACATTATGGCTGCAAGAACAGCGAAAAAATATATAATCCTTGTCTCTCTTGACATTAAAGCCGCCTACGACTCTGTTTGGAGGGACGGGCTCTTGGCCAAACTGCTAGACGCAGGTTTCACGGGAAGGATAGCAAAATGGATTTTCGAATTTGTTTCCCACCGATACTTTCAGGTCCGGCGGAGAGGATGCCTCTCTCGAAAGACACCTAGCCATTGCGGAATTCCTCAGGGCTCAGTCCTTTCTCCGTTTCTCTATACAATCTACATGCGAGACATATTCGAGACTGCGGTATCCAATACCGAAATTGTCGTTTATGCGGATGACATCTTTGTTCTGGCCCAAGGGATCGAATGGGCAGAGATCAAAAGGAATATCCAGTCGACGTTGACCAATATAGGACAATGGTGCAGCTACTGGAAGTTAACCATCGACCCTGCGAAGTGCTCAGCGATTAATTTCTCAAAGAAAAAAAGCTTGCCCCAGTTTAACGTCGGTATGTGTGGCCGAACGATACCTTGGGTCACCACGGTCCGGATCTTGGGCCTCCACTTTTCCCAGAATTTGACCTGGAAGAAGCATTTCGAAGAACTTCGCATGCGTGGCTTTCGAAAGCTTAACGTTATAAAGTACATCGCCCACTCGCAAAGGGGGACTACCACGGGGCACCTTCTTCGTATAGTGAATGGGGTCGTTAGATCCATGTTGGACTACGGGAGTATCATCCATTCCAACGCCTGTGTCACGGACAAAAAGAGAATTGGTGACTCCCCAAGTGGACACCGCTTCCTGTACTCCGCAGAGAAACTGGGACATGGGAGTTGTCTCGCTGGCACGAGTGCCTCAAGCACAGGTTTATCATTAGGCACAAAGCGCTAGGACGTTTCTCTCCGCTCAACCGGACCCTGGATGGTTCCTCGCTGAGCACCCTGAATCTACCTGCTCAGACGTGGGAGGAAATTCGTCTGGACTTTGACTTTCGTGAAGCAGACCTGATTCAATGGACACCCCCTCCGAATAGGTGGCCCTGCCCGGGACTTACCATCCACACCAATGATCTTGGGTTTCAAGACACTAAGCTACCGGACTCTATAATCTGCGCGCAATTCATGGAGCATTGGGAGACATGGAGAAACCATACCTGCCTAGCGTCGGACGCGTCTAAATCGCTAACATCTACTAGCATTGCAGTCTGGAACGCCTCAGCTAACCGCGGGTGCTCAAAGTCTGTCCCTCATCTGAACTCTATCTTTACTGCGGAAGCCCTGGCTATTAGTCTCGCCATCTCTGAACCTATGACAGAAGAGCAGCAACTTGTAATCTTATCAGATAGCCTGTCTGTTCTTAAGGCTCTCAGAAAAGTGGACAAAAAGTCTCCGAACGTGATTCTTTTTCTCAGAAAGAGACTGGAAGAAACCCTCCAGAAGGTCCGAACCATCAAATTGGTATGGGTGCCTGGACATAAAGGCATTGGCCCAAACGAAGAAGCTGATCGGCTCGCCAAAGCTCACTCGGACAACTTAAACTCCATATTGTGGATTTCCCCGGAGGACTTGGCTGCCGCGCTCAAGCGGAAGGGAGCCATTGCGGAAGATCGCGCCTGGACCACTAGCAAGTATTTTTCTAACTTTGGCCACATCGAGGCCCGCTGTTGGTACTTCAAGAACTACCCTATATCTCGTTGCGGAGAAACCCTGCTGGCTCGGCTGCGGACAAGGACCCTTCTGACCAACGCGGTGCTTTATCGGGTGAACCTGGTCTCCTCCCCCCTCTGCACCACCTGTCAAGTTGCTGATACTGTCGACCACCTTCTGTTGGAGTGCAGAAAGTTCAAACTCCAACGGGAAAGTTTGTTCCATGCCCTGGGGATCGGCCCCTCTACCCCCTTTTCCTTCGCTTCCTTGTGTGATTTTTCGTCCAACGGTTTCTACCGGGCGTCCTGTCTTGCCTCGTTCCTCCTTGGTTGCTTGCGGTGAATAGGGGTCTATAGTTTTTCTTTTGGCTTTCCGTTGGCAACAGTTCCCCCCCCCCCCCCCTGCTTTCTGATTTTGTGTCGGATGTGCTACGGTTTTATACTTTTCTGTCGTGTTATTTTTGCATATTCGGGCTGTGACGCGCTGTGTTTGGTGCTTCGAATTTGAAGATGCTAATTTTGTGTGTTTAGTTTCTTGCTGCCAGGGCGGCATGTTGCGTTTTTAGTTGCGGAGCGCAAAACCGTTCTTGCGAACGTTGTTATATGCTCCAGGAGCCCAAAGCGGAGGCTCCTGGTTAAATGCTCCAGGAGCCACCACTACCACCACCACCACCTAGAAAGAAATAGTGCAAAGATATAACGTTGTGTGACAATATAAGGAGATTATATACACGTTCGTAAAACAGCAAAAATGTCTTAAATTTAGGTAAGTAGTATATGATATATTTATTACAATTTTTGGGAGTAAAATGTTGACACTGAAACGTTATACCTTATACATCTGTAATAATCCGATTGAATGATTTTCTAACTTATTTCTTATAGTACCTAATTTTAGATAGAAGATCGCGGACCAAATATGAATATATCAAAACTTGTACTGCAATATTTCACCTGGCCTGTTTAAATAACTTGAGTGGTCGGATGTTTTTATTGTTGTATCAGTTAAATTAAAGGAGAAACTTTGATTTATTTCCTTCTAGGCTAATTAAATTTGTGTAGAAGACAGCAATATATTTTTTAATCTGATTCATAGTTAATTTGTTTATCACAGTAGTGTGTTATAATATGAGTGTCAAGATGTTATACAAATTCATGAAATTACTAATAAAATTAATATATATTCTATATGTATATACCAAGTTGTAATTTAAATAGCATACATATGAAGTTTCATTTCAACTGTATGGGTGTTGATTTTGAGATTTTATTGATATTAAGTAACTTTCTGAAGAAAGCAAACACTAATAGCCATTATCTAATATTTATGAAATACTTTGAAGTTTGATCTGTACCCAGTAGTGAGCTGCCAAATTTTTAACAGCCAGTAAGTTATTATGCAAGATTATGGTTTCAAATGCTATCATTCTTCGCAGTTCACACTAACATAATATACATTTATTGTGCGTTTGGAATTCATTTGGTGTCCGAGTTAAAATTCTTTACATTTTAACTCTGTTGTTGTTGTTTCTTATGACCTCCTGATTTCCACGGACATTTTAACCCTTAAACATGTTTATTTCAAATTATGTTTAAAATTTAACAACCAATATTTAAACTTTGGAAATGTGTATTATCCTACACTTTGAATTTTGAATATACAAAATTTTGATATTCAAATTTAAAAGGCATGTATTGATACATCATTCAAATTTTTCAGAACATTTTGAATTTAACTCAACGTTAATTCAGTTAAAAACCTCTTTACACTTGCTATTCTGTATAACACATCTGAAATATGAAACCTGAAGTTTTATTTTTCAATCTCTTGAATAATTTCAGTTTGAAACATTTAGTCAAAATACTATTAATTTCTAAACCCAAAATTATTTATTTGAAACAAATATTAATTTCAATATCTTTATTACTTCAACAACTATAATTCGATTTAGATAATATATTACTATCTAATGTTAACGGAATACTTTAACATCGGTTGGACGCAGTGATAACTAGTCAAACTTTTAACTGGTATATGTATTTTCAGCTTCATTATATCTCGTTACATCAGGATAAATCAAATAACATCAGTATTAACTAGGTAAGTCAATTTGCATCTATTCATGCATCCTAGAATATCAAATCCATCTTCATATAAAATTAAATTAGTAACTACTGTCTATTATTTTCAAAAACAGCATTAAGTTGATTTAAAATATCTGTTGAATAAACTCCTTCTTTATAAACATGTTATAAATTGAAATTAGGTAATATCATGCAACATTATTATGCAGTTAAAGTTCTTCAAACAGATTGTACTGTTAAACAGAAAATGCATATTTTTAACTATAGTAAAGCACTATTTATACACTACTCTAGGGACCAGTGAAGTAAAGCGTATACCTGTGAAAATATGTAATTGAAATTAATGTCCCTGGATAGGAATGTTTGACGAGCTATGTAGAAATGCATATAAATGATGTATGCATGTACTGTTATTTCAAATATTTGAAATTTAATATTCACTGATTAGAATGGGAAATTAGACTATATAAGATTTAACAAAATATTTGAAACATTTTTATGTAAATAAAATTAAAATTTGTTTTGATTTGACAACAAATTATGAATTTTATACAAATATTAAAATTAAAATATAACTATCCATATTTCATTACCTAAAGATACATTCAATTGAGTAGTAGAAAATTAGTACTAACTTTTGAATCATTTATGAGATATCAGTGATTACAAATGTACACATGCTTATCTCAAAAGCATTCAATTCGAAAATAAGAATATTTAAAACAAAAACATGTAAATTCATTGATAGTTCAAATATTTGATCCTATTACAATATTTTCCTTTAACGTTAGTATTATATGTCTAACATTAGCGTAGCGTCCCCAGGCAATTCTTTTTTTGAGGAAGAGGGGGGGGGGGGTTGAATTGGTAACCAAACAGTTTGCTTCCCATTTCATTAAATATCATTTCTCTGAACTTAAATGGGTTTCTAGGGAATATGATTTCCCTACTTGGTAATGCTATTGGTGTGTAGAGACAAAAAATATTTCTTAAACATATTTCTATAATTTTAAAGAATCAAGGGTACTTCCTTATTATAGCGGCCCCCGAGGATGAATCACCAAGCATCAGAGATTTATCACCACGGTAGGTTGTAAAATATCACCAAACGTTTGCAGTCCTAAAGAAACAGCACATGTTTATATTATTGTCATATTGTTTTTTCGTTAACAAAAATTTTGGCGAAATCTTAACTGCGACCTTGGCTCAATCGGATTTATGGGAGCCACTAGAATAAGATAGTACTGAATCAAGCTATATATACAATTTCTTTCTAATAGTACAATGATTCTAGCCAAAACTAAATCTGCTTTTCAATTTCTTCGTCTACAGTTACAATTGCAATATATAGATATTAATTTATTAAATGGGATGTTTTTATTAACTTTTGAAATTTATTTTTACCTTTACTCTAAGGCAGGAATTTACTTTTATGCATCAAAATTCTATTATCTGTACTACTGATGGGAAAAAATCAGTACAAATATGATAACCATATGCATTACCTAAAAAACATATTCTAGTTCATCCAGTGAACAATATCTTGAAAAATTATAAATATTTAATCAACTGAACCTGATTGATTAGTACCTACTTAATCAAATTTAAAACATTATAATTTTTATTACATAGTGTTTATGTTAATCCATGTCTAGCCAATCCGAATTTCTTATAGAAAGCTGAAGGTTAATTAGGTCCTTGTAAATTGATCATTATTTAATGAATTGTGGGTACAGTTAACCAAATTTAAAAGGTAGCTGCAAAGTTTACAGTTAGTACATTACAAGGGCAGATTCGGGCAGAAATAAAAAAGGATTTCCTTCGACATGTTTCTTTTACTGAACATTTGTTTTTGTAGTATATCAGTAAATAGTTATCGAAACTGATAAATTTTTTTTGATTAATCATAAAATGAAGCAAACTAGCCTGATAAAATGAATTTTATGTCATTTTGGGATTTATGACATTGCAATAAACTTTTATAAGTGAATCTATAGAATCACAAGAAATGACATATATATCTGAAAAAGGGGGGGGGGGGGGGTAATTGCCACAATGACCCATACCTGGATCTACATTAAGTTTCTTGTTACCATTCTAGATATCAAATAATCTGTATTGACAAATGCATAATAAGCATGAAACCAGTCCAAGAATGCTCATGCTGGTATCTGTAATAGGAATATCACCCATATTTTTTAGAATGCCTCTTATAGATGGGCTTTGTGTTTATTAACTTTGCCTTTGCAGCTTCATGTGGCCTGAGCTAAATTGTATATGAATTTTGAGCCGGCCACGTGGAAGAACTGAAAATGTTAGTTCGCATAGAAGTTCTAAAAAATTGTGGTGCATGCTAACTTTCATGCTACCACTGCAAATTTTGATTATTTCATGATGACGAGCATATAATAAGTGAGAAACTAGTCCATGGATGCTAGTATCTGCAATAGGAGTGTCTTCTCCATTATATCCTATTCACAAATTGATATATTAGAATGTTGCAAAACTATAAGAGCAAAACAGTTTTATCAAGCTATTTTCACAAAAAATATTATGACTGGAGAAACAAATATGAGCAAGATAAATAGCAGATCTATTTTGAAGTTGAAATTGGGGCTGCAGCTAATATATTTCACGACGTCTTTGATGAACAAGTATTTTACCTATATTTCAGGCATTTAAAACTAACTTGAATGTACTCGGAAAGCTGTATCTATTTACTCATATTTGTTTCCATTCACCTATTACATGTACATATATTACGTAGATGGTTATCATAGAGACAAAATATCAATTTAGAGTGTTCTGATATTAAAATATGAAATTATATGAGGGTTTTGCTGTCTAAGAAAAGTTGAAACCACTTTATGTGAAATATTAGTTAGCACGAACTGCAAAATAAATATATAATACACTGCACTGAATAAATATATAATAGAATATATAATAGGCACTGATAGGGCCTATTATATATTCTATTATATATTTATTTGTTACATATAAAGTAGTTAACATGAAATTTGAATTAATGTAAAAAAAAAAGCTATTCCTCTGAAAGTCAAATTTTTCAGGTAACACACTAAGTTAGAGTGCAAATCTCAACCAACTTGTTTATTTCTGGTGATATCAATTCAAATCCATAGCATCTATTCTATTGGTTTATAACTTTTTAATACTTCTGTAAAGAAACCAGACATAAAAAAATTAGGTGATAAATCAGATTCTTCAAGAAGGTATTACAAATTTATATTCTCAAAAGCAGCAGTTTATTTATTTTGATCTATTGGTATCTTTTATTCACATAGAAATAAGGAGCGAGCATTAAAGGAGAACTAGAGTCAGTATGTACATACGGATTGTCAAAATTTTCAATGTTCAAGTATCAGTTGTTACATTGAAAATGTTTGAAGTAAATAAAAGTTTAATAAAGAATTCCAAGAAATTAACATTTAAAAGTATGCACTGGTTGTGACTGATGGACTTACCTGGTTAAAGATACCCCCCCCCCCCCCCTCCCAACTACAGGAAAAAATCTATTCGAATTTTTTTTTTTAATTACACTAAATCAAGACACAAATCATATTGTAATTGTTAATGTGTGTAAAAATTTCCTCAAAATTCAGAAGAAGGTGTATTGAAGTACTTTAATTGTAAATCCATTGACGCAGTTCTATAAAAATATAGGTATGTCATTCTTTTGGTTTTGCCACTTTGTTTTCTTTCGGTTAGTGACAGTGGTATAGCATTAGCATTGTTCACACCTATTCAAATGGTAAAGAAACCAATATGCACATCTATTTGTTTAGAATTTAATGGGAACAGCAAACAATTGATATATATAATTTTCGAAGCATATCAGTTATTAAAAATTTTTAGCATGGAAAATTATTAGCACATCATTGGGTATATAGGGTGGGATGGATTACCCACCCTCTACACTAAATATTTTACCCAGGATTACATTGTAAGTCTGCATTTTTATTAATTTTAGATTAATTTTTTTTAAAAATTTCCACATTTTTTGTCCAAAATATTCCATTGTATGGCTTTTCCTTTTAAATCAACACATAGTTTTGTTTACAAACTTGCATAAATATTTGAAACCGACTTCAAAAAAGGTTATGGTAACCCATATTTAAACGGTTATATATTTTGTTTTGGATAGGTAACTTGCTTTTTTGTAGTTAAAACATTAATAAAATAAAACAAATTACCGCAAGTGCTACAAGTCATCAATGAAAATAGGATTAAAAAAGTTGATATACGGAATACAATATAAAATGTGCATAAGGTGCCTTTAATAAACATAATACATATAACACAAGCATTTTGCTGTATATAATTTTTTTCCCGTAAATGAAGCATTTTTATCATTGATCAAGTAGTAATAATAATAATATATTTTATTTAATTCTTTAGTTTAAATTCATATCAAAAGCAAATAAATATGTGTGTATGAAGTAATGTGATTACATGACGAAATGTATCTAAGGAAAATGTAAACACGTATAATCTCGAAGACGACAGATTTTGTCTTAAACTGTCAAACTTCAAAGTGTATAGGCTCCTCCCATGACGTCATTTTACTTAGCCAATAGCGAAGAATCAGCCTCACAGCAGGGGGTATAGCGGGTACGTTTTCGGAACATGCGCCCAGACCAGGGGGGTGCCACTCTTTTGCCACGAACACAATCTGTGACGTCGTTGGAGTTGGAGTTTACTTGCAGCGCGCGGCACAAGATGGCGTGGCAGGCGCGCGGGTTTTTTTTATTTTTTGTTTGAAACAAGTGTATTTTTAAAGTGTATATTGGTTTCGAAGATTTCTTACAAGTTCAACTAGAATTTTAATCAAAGATTTGCATCTTAAATTCCAGGCAATGCTAGCTTTCTTTATGTGTTATTTTCGTAATATAATGTATATTTTAGAGTCGTGTTTCCCAACCTCATATACATGCAAAAATTTCAGTATTGAAGAATAGGACTTATTTAAAATCGTTTATTAAACCAAAGATATTTTTTATTAAGAAATTAATGACTAAAAGTACATTTATATTTTCTAAATTTATTTATATTCCTTTTTTTAAGGTTGAATAATGCAAATTTTAATCAAAAATTTTCTTTTAAAGTAGTCAACATTGTAAAATTTATATTAATTTGGGAAAATGCACTTCTTTCTTGAAACATTAGTTTAGTACATGAAGTTCCATTATGTAGGATTTTTAAATCTTAAAACACGAAAGTACAGTATACTTTTTATTCATTTCATTTTACAGCAAGTTATTTGTATCTTTATATATTTTCTAATGATGTTCTTGTAATTTTTGAAAAATCTAACAGGATTTAATCTCGCACATTTTATATTAATTAAATTTTATTACATTACATTTTATTAGTTAAATTTTATTACATTACATTTTATTAATTAAATTTTATTACATTAAAAAAAGGGGGGGGGGTACGATTTAAGAAAATAAACAGGCGCAGGTCTTCAAGGGGATAAAGGTTGGGAACCGCTGTTTTAAATCAGATTGCAAGTTGCGTGCATGTATGTGCATGCAAATTGTGAACAAAATTCATATAAATTATAGAAACATCACTTAAATCGTATACTAGTTAGGCATAAGTACATCCCTCCCCCCTAAAAAGACATAAAATTCTTAGTGTTAGCGTTTTAATTATTGTTTTGATTTTCAATTATTAGAGATAACATAATCGAAAATAACTTTATTTATATGCATTTACAAATAAATTACGCGATGTTTATTTGTGTATAATGAAAATTTTAGAATGATGGTTTGTTTAGAAAACTTTCCGAACATATTTTTGTAAATTCGCGTATTTAAAACAAAAGTCATATACATTATAGAAGCATCACTTAAGGCGGAGATAAACCGATCCGAAAAGTTACCTTTTTCCGATAGATGGCTCTGAATATCGCAGGTTTGGCGAGATCCGCCCTTGCGCCAAACAGCGATTATGTTCAATGTGTGGTAGCCACAGTCTCACTTCCGGATTAATCCTGAAACCGGATGTTATGAAATGCATTCAATTAGAATTTGGTTTTATCGGCTGTTAAATTCGAAATGTGGACTATCATAAAGGTATGTAGAAACTTTCTTCATATTGATAATAAAATTCATGATTTTATTGCGTGCTCATGCTGATAAGCATAAAATTTAAATCATATATTATACGTATTCAAAATGTTAATAAAATTCGTAGAATGCATGTTCGTAATGTAATGAAAGTCTGTTATGTTATATAAGTGTTGATGGGAAATTGACATGCTGACTTATTCATTGCTGTTAAAGTATATTTGAAATTTTAACACTTTAAATAAGTTTGCTTGTCGTGCCCATCATTCACTATATTTTGAACTCTTTTTTTTCTATTGCTCATGGGTTGGTACATTCCAGTACCTGAATTGTTAATATTTTGTATGTATTCATAATATGATATATTTATTCTTTTATGTTTAATTCTTAACTATTAAAGAAAACGAGCAAATAAATTCATGTAAAACGTATTTATTGTTGTTGGAGTATATTTGAAATTTTAACACTTTAAATGTGGATGCTTGTATCTAACTTATATGTTCTTGCACATTTGTCGAGCTACTTTATATACTATATGTATTTTATTCCTTTGATAATACAGTGTACAACAAACAAAATTCTAAAAACTGAATACTTAAACATTATGAAAAAAATCACTTCTACTTATCTTGACTCAAAAGAGTATTGACCACTTCCTTCCAGTATCTCTGTGTCAATGCTAATAGAACACACAGGACAAGATGAAAGCTTGGCAGGACATGATCTTTACAATTTCACTTCTTTTTTTATTGACCCTAAATCCACTTAATGAGCATTGAAAATGTTTGCTATTTGATTGAACATTCAAATGCACATATTTTTAATTCATTAAAGTAGCTGAGTCATAACAGTAAATGTAATTATCAATGGCTACTTAAGGTTCATTATATGTATTCCTCCCTTTTTATGTGCGCATTCAAATTAAAAGATTAAGTCCTGCATCCTTTAATTTCAGGGTTGAATTTTGGACGTAACATTGGTTTAATCCGTGTTTAAACCAGATAAAATCGTCAAAAATCCAAAAGCTGTAAACAAAAGGGGAATTTGATTTAAAAACAATAAAACCACCATGTCAATCATTATAATTTCGATCACCCATATAAATTTGAACATTATTATAAAAAAAAAGGAATTTTAAAACATTATCCTTACAACAATACAAGTACATAAATACCTTTAAAATATTGAAATACTAGCAACAATTAAAAATAATTTTTCATTTATTTGAATTTAAATATCAAGGTATTCTGATTTTGTTTTAAATTAAGAGCAATGGTACTTTTCCATTTCGTCGGCGCAGGCGATAAAGCCACCAAAAATACTACAACCGATGCCAAACGGAATATCCCCGCTGGTAACCTTTTACCGCCACATTTTCAAAACAAGTCGCGGCCATTTCTTATAAGTCACATCTTTTTCCTAATATGTCAAATATGGATGAAAAACCAATGAAAATTTGGAATTTGCCCAGAAAAGAGGAAGAATCTGTCAGATTCTTTCAAGCGAAAGGTCTATTTGTCTAAAATTGGTACGTGTGATAATAATCATGAAATAAAATTGTATTTCGGAAACGAAATTCAATGGCACTGCAACCTTACAACTTGTCGCAGTAAAAGAAGTATCTGGAAAGGCACATAGTTTGAGTTTCTTGAAGTGTGTTAGATTTATATATAGTTGGAGCGAAGAATTAACTTTAGTTAAATTGTGTGAAAAGCAGTTGGAAATCAGTCACTGAACAGTTGTGGACTGGAATAACTACATGCGCGAGGTTTGTGTGGATTCTTTGCTTAAACATCAACAATGGGAAATAGGAGGACCTGATATGATCGTCGAAGTGGATGAAAGTATGTTCACAAAGCACAAAAACAATGCAGGACGTTTACTAGTTAGGCATAAGTACATCCCCCCCCCTAAAAAGACATAAAACTCTTAGTATTAGCGTTTTAATTATTGTTTTTATTTAATCTCGCATATTTTATGTTAATTAAATTTTATTACATTACATTTTATTAATTAGATTTTATTACATTCAAAAAATGGAGGGGATGGGGACCATTTAAGAAAATAAACATCTTGCCCGTGTATTTTTCATCATGAATCAATATACTATAATACATTTAATTTATTATTCTGAAAGTATATCATAGTGTGTGTGTTAAACGATTAGTTTCTGTATTTTTTTATATGTTTACAATGAATTTCGATTTGATATAAATTCTCTTTTTGATCTAAAAAAACTAATAAAATCAAGTGTTTAGCAATAAGTTCTTCACTATAAAAGCATCACTTAAATTGTTTACTAGTTAGGCATACCCCCCCCCCCCCTAAAAAGACATAAAATTCTTAGTGTTAGCGTTTTAATTATTGTTTTGATTTTCAATTATTAGAGATAACATAATCGAAAATAACTTTATTTATATGCATTTAGAAAGAAATTACGCGATGTTTATTTGTATATAATGAAAATTTTAGAATGATTGCTTGTTTAGAAAACTTTCCACACATATTTCTGTAAATTCGTGTATTTAAAACAAAATTCATTAAAAATAATATCGCTTCCTATAATAACATTGACTGGTTTCAAAAAGCGAAACGAAACTTTCAGATGATTTATATTTTTCAGAAAGGGAAATACAGTTTAATTATATATGTACCCTTCCAAAATAAACCTGTACAGCATATTTAAGTTGTGTTCAAGTAAAATTAATGTTATTTGAGTATTTATTTCATATTTTAAATTTAAAAAAATGATTTAATTAATTTTGTTAGCATCCTTTAACATTGAAGTCTACCGGGCCGTTTCTGACATTTAACTCCAAGTGACGTTGCGTCTTTAGTGCTCTCATTGGCTAGAGCTGAAGTGACCTTATAGATAGTGGCGCAACCTTGCCCAGACTCCGAGCTACGAGGTTGTAATTTTGTGAAGCTGCTGCTTTTTGATTGTGGTTGGATGTTGGAAACCCAGACCACACGACAGACCTGAAGGTTTACTGTAGCTAAGTGTGTGGCCGGGAACTTTATTTTTGATTCAAGTAATTACAACACATATAAAAAATGAATCACAACACAATAAGTTACAAGACAAGCAAAGTTACAAAAAACACAAAAGCATAAAAGAACACATACGAAAAACAACAGGTTTAAGCAAAAAGTAACTGTGAAAATTTTAAAGTACAAAGCAATAAGGCTGCACAGGTTTACCAAAGAGACCCTGGAGGGATATTTAAAAAACTTTAAATTTACTTAAAAAAAATAAATAAATAAAAATAAAATAAATGAATAAATGGAATTGAAACAACCAGGGGAAGTTACAAAAGGGGGGGACAAAGAGAGACCAGGGCAAAGAACAGAGGGGAATATACAAAAGGAGGGGACGAAAGAGAGAGCAGGGCGCATAAAAGAGCAAAAAAAGAGTTACATAATGCCAGCCAGGACAATAATGCTGGACAAAAATAATATAGACATTGAAGGATATTTAAGTAACAGAAATATAAATTATCTGTTAATGATACAAAAGTAAAACCTTTGTGTTTGTGGACTATCTGTATAATCCATAATTTACAATATTTATAGATGTGTACAATATTTACAGATGTATAATTTGGAAGTAATATATGAGATTATAAATATTTACAGAATTAAAGTATAAATTAACAGAAATGTATATAAATGGGGTGATTATAATTTTGTTGTTATATTACAGACAGAAATGAGTGATTATGACATTGTAGATGTATATACAGACAGAGACACAATTTTGTATTGAGAATATATGTACAAAGGTATCACTTCAAAGTGTAAACATTTTACATTTCCATATATAAGTCGCTTATTCACATTGTTTGGCAGGTTTGTATAACAAGAACAAGACTATACCGTTTTCAGGTGGTGACGAGACAGTTAACACAACGATAAAAAACAGCAAAACACAAAAATAAAAACAAAACAAAGGGGAACCCAGGAACAGCAAGGGGAGGGGATTGATCACCAGAGACACGGGGATAGTAGGTACTCACAAGCTTTTCAGCGAACACGGTTCGAAATATCACGGGCGACGAGAACACAGTTCTTGAGTTTATTAAGTAATGTTGGATGTCGGCAAACCCCGGAGAACCAAGCTGCACGGGAAGCGGGGACAGGTTTAATTAAATGGTATTCTTTAGAAATGGGACAAGAGAATAAATAATGGTGTGCATCACCATATGCGTTGCAAGGGCAGTTGGAGGATGATTTATGTTTAAAAAAGTTAAGGTAATCTAAGAAAGGGCCATGGCCGGTTATAAAATATATGAGGTATTTGTTAAAGATTTGAATTTCGGAGTTAACAATAGGTAGAAATAGAGAAATACGTGAAGGGTCATGAGTTCGGGGTGAGACGTAGTTGTTTAGAAGATGTTGCCAGGAATTCAAAAGGGCGGATTTGCAGAATGAAGTAAGAAGGGAATAAGGGAAAGGGACGGAAAGAGGGGTACCAGAAAGGGTAGCATCTTTGGCAAATTTGTCTGCAGTTTCGTTTCCAAGGTTGCCAGAATGGGCTTTAATCAATTGAAGGTTAATTAAATTTAAATTTTTTGCCGAAAGTGCCAAAAGTTTTATTTCACAAAGGAGGTGAGATTTGTTTTTAATTGATTTGAGAGCCAGAATAGAGGATAAGCTATCAGAGTATATATTGACTTTAGTTGAGTTAGCTAATGCCCATTTGATTGCAAGTTTAATTGCTGAAAGTTCTGCTTGAAAAACTGTGTTCTCATCACCGAGCTTATACATGATAGTCTCAGAAAGTCTCAGCTCTAAAAATGCAGATAGAAAGGCCTGTGTGATTATCTAGTTTTGAACCATCTGTATAAATGGAGATGTCAGAAAAGGATGAAGGGTTAACAATCGGAAGGGAAACTATACGATTAGAGGGAGGGATACTGGAGAGGGGACAGTTGTGATCAAAAAGGGAAGGGGGAGGGAGGGAGGAATCAGGGAAGAGGTTGGTTTTTAGATACCAGAAATTAAATTTTTTGTATAGGTTTTGTACTACTAAATGAACAGGGGGGATGCCAGTAATTGAGTAAAGAGAAATGCTCGAAGTTGTTCTAAAACCGGTTGAAATTTTTAAAAGGAAAATCCGTTGCAAAGATGTTAGTTTAGCGATATGATTTCCGGTAAGACGTTTTCCCCAAATTCCAGACCCGTAAGTAATAATTTTTTCGATAACAGTGAGATACCATATTTTAAGAAAAGATTTATTAACTCCCCAGTTATTACCCGAGATTTTCCTGAACGTAGAAGAGAGCTTAAAGCATTTCTCTTTTAAATAGAAGACATGGGGACTCCATGTTAGGTTGTCATCGATTATAATGCCTAAGAAGTTAAGGTGGCGGGTAATTTTGATGCTTTTGTTGAGAATTTTAACAGGTGGGGTATATCTGCGTTTAGCTTTAGTTCGATTAAAAATAATACATTTGGACTTTTCAGCGGAGACCGAAAGGGAAAGGGAAAAGAGGGAGGAAGTAACGGAGGAAAGGTTAGAAGTAGTTTTACGGGAGATGAGGGGAAGGGAACTTCCAGAATTCACCACCGCCAGATCATCTGCGAAGGCCTGTATGTAAAGATCGTCACTATTTAGTTGTAAAATTTTATTGAAATATATGTTCCACAGGATAGGGGATATAACCGAACCCTGTGGAGCCCCAATTGATAATGTTTTTTTAGTTGAGTAAATGCCATCTGAATAGGCTATTGATCGGGAGTGAAGATAAGAGTAAATAAATGTTTTATATTCTAGTGGAAGATGTATATTATCTAGGGTAGAAGGCAGAATGTTCCAGTTCAGGTTGTCAAATGCCCCGCAGACGTCCACGGTGGCGAGAGATACGTACTGGCCGGGCCTGAGACCCTCAATGGTAGAGATGAGTAGCTGTTTCACAACTGCTCAATTCTCTGAAGCCAAATTGCAGTGGATGAAGAGCCTCCGAGGAGGAAAGCCAGAAATTGAGTTTATTAACAAAGAGTTTTTCAAGAATTTTGCCTGAGACCCTCAATGGTAGAGATGTTTCACAACTGCTCAATTCTCTGAAGCCAAATTGCAGTGGATGAAGAGCCTCCGAGGAGGAAAGCCAGAAATTGAGTTTATTAACAAAGAGTTTTTCAAGAATTTTGCCGAAAGTGGGGAGAAGGCAGATGGGGCGGTAAGAGGTAATGTGGGCGGGATCTTTACCAGGTTTGTTTAAGAAAAGAACTTTTGCAGTTTTAAGACAAGTAGGAAAATAACAGAATTTAAAACAGAGGTTGAAAATTTTTGAAAAAAGGAAAGGAAAGGAAGTAAAAAGAGATTGCCAAATCTTAAAGTCTATGTTATCAGGGCCATGAGCCTTACCAGAGGGGAGACAGTTAAAAACAGAGGAAAGCTCTTCATCAGAAATTTGGCCCAGACCAATGTGGGGGTGGGAGACCAAGGGAAATCAGTGATTTTTGATTGTGGTGACTTTCCTTGCTTAAGTTTGGCGTGTTATATCTAGTTACGATAGAGCACGTCGGACTAAGCAATTACAGCTTTGTTGCGTACGGATTTCTCGCCATTTTGGATTCGTGCTTTTTCAACTTTGGAGTGCCACGTGTGTTTTTCCCACGTGGTAGTGCTATTGCTGTGATCGTTTCTACGCTGACGACATGGATCTGGATGCATTTGACACGGAAGCTACTCGCGGACTTGCTGGTGAGCTAGACGAAGATGGACTGCGGCCTCTCAGGGATGCCATGATTGAATATTGTGATACTCTGCCCAAGGATGGATTGATGTCCGCTTGGAAGGAAGAAGTGAAAAACGCCGTGAACTTCTGTGCACTGGCAATCTACACTCTGACGCTACACATCAGTGAGCTACTGACAAATGGACTACTCGGACAGAACGAGGACCAAGTCTCCAGGATTCAGGGTTCGTTTCTTTCTGTAAATTCTTTTTTGTTGGTCCAGAATTTGGATAGGTTTTATACTAGTAATTTAAATGAGATTTATAACTGTGAAGGAAGTAATTCTAGTGGTGTAATTAAATGTAAAATGATAGAACTAGGCTTAATTAAAGATGAAGATAAACTTAAACCTGTTGAAAATTCAAATAAAAAGAGGAAGATAGAGGGGCAATCTACTATGGATGCTCCTACTAAAAACCAGAATGGAGAATTAAACTTAAAATCTAATGACCAGGATGACATGGATTGTAGTGAAAAAATTGATAATGATGTAAATGATAACGTTAAAACTAAGAGTTATGCTGAAATTGTCGCGCAACCTGTAGTGTTCAAAAGTGCACCAAAACCAAAAACGGTTCAAAATAGTGACAGGCAAAATAGTGTAGAGGTTGAGAAAAAAGACCCAAAATCGGAATGTTTTTTCATCAAGTTTAATGACAATTACCAGGCTCTCCTTAAAAAATTAAATGAAATCTCAGATAATAAAGTATCTGGCAAGCTCACAGGAGACATGCTAAAATTGATTCCAAATGACGCTGACGCCTATAGGGTTGTACAACGCTATTTATCTAGTGAGAAAATCCCCTTCCACAGTTTAAACTTAAAGACAGAAAGGCCCAAAAAGGTAGTTTTGAAGGGGCTACCAACAAACTATAACATTGAGGAAATAAAAATCACTCTAACATCCGAAGGATTAGATGTAGTCCGGGTTTCTCAACTGAGAAACACAAAAACGAGGTTGCCCCTGACGATCTTGTTAGTCAGCATTAGGCCTACGGAAGACTGGCAGAGGGTATACCGACTGACAAGATTAGGATACTTGGCTGTGAAGGTAGAGGCCTTCAGAGCACGGGGGCTTTAAAATCTGCTACCGGTGCCAGCAATTCAATCATTCCTCTGAGAATTGCAGCATGCCACCAAAGTGCCTTAAGTGTGCTGAAGAACACTTCACACGGGACTGCCAAAGACCAAGGACGGAGAAGGCAACGTGTGCTAACTGCAATGGAGATCACCCGGCGAACTTCAGGCAATGCCCGAAGAACCCCTGGAACAGAGGAAAGGCACCGGGGTATGCCCCCCTCCCCTCAAAAATCAGATACCCCCTTGGAGGAAGAAGGCCCTCGGTCTAAACCCTCAGGCACCCCATCAGGGCTCCTCGCAGTCTGTACCGCAGGTTAAAAGAACTCAAACTTCAGCACCTACCAGATCGGTGCAAGAGCAGGCCCCTAAACCGTCGACCTCCAGAGAAATGACTGTGGAGGAAGTGAGAATAGCTCATGAAGACATAAAACAGAGGATAGCAATTGATAATCTCCGCCAAAGAGGCAAGAGAAGCAAAACTAAGATTAGAAAAAAAGGTTCAGGAATGGCAGAAAACTAAACGCGCCCGAGAAGAAGAGCTCGCGCAAACACAGCAGTTAGACAAATCGGCTGAAAAAAAACAAAAGACTACCGAGGTCCAAAAGGATACTCACAAAACAGATCAAACCGCGGTTGAGGCTGAGGAAATTGTAGCTGAGACTGGGGAAATAAAAGCTGAGACTGAACTTGCTGGTAAATCCAATGATGAAAAGATGGATGAAATCCTCAAGCTCGTTAGGGGATTTATCAGTACGTTCAATCTAGAAGATATAAAACATCTGTTGATGCAGCTCCCTGAGTTAATTAAAAAAAAAGAGCGATCCAATGCAAATGGTCTTTTAGGATTTTAAATTAATCGCGGAATTTAATAAAAACAGTGAGAAACAAACCCGCCATGAATAGGTCCCAAAAAGAAAGTTTTAAAATAATATTTTAGAATGCGAACGGCATATCTCCAAGAATAAATGAACTTAGGAGCTAGGTATATGAAAATGATGTAGATGCCCTGCTAATCCAGGAAACTAAAGTTAGAGAAAACAAAAAAATTAATATAGCAAATTATAATAGCTATCATACCCTTAGCTCAAATATAACTGCTAGAAATCCCCATGGAGGAACAGCAATATATATTAAAAGTAATATTCCCCACGAGGAAATAAACAACATAAATCTCCAAGGTATAGAAAATACTAGTATAAAAAGTAAAATAAGTAATGTAAACCTATTTATCCTAACTTCAATATATGTCAAAAACATGAGTGGTATAAATGTAGCTGCGCAGCTGGAACTGCTTTTCTCGCGATATCCAAACACAATACTCGCGGGCGACTTCAATGCACACCACCGAGCGTGGAGCAGCAGGAGAGCCAACACACGTGGTACACAGATACATAGATTGCTAAACACAACAAACACTGACATCATTGCACCGTCGAGACCAACCTGCTTCTCAGGTGCCAATGGCTCATTCATAGACTTTGTCCTAACGAGAAACATAGAATACGCTCACACAATTGATACCCTGGATGAATTCGACTCAGATCATCTACCGGTATTGGTGACATTCGATTTGAACACTCCCCTTCCAGCCTCTCTGGGACAAGAGAGGGTGAACTGGAACGTATTCAAAAGAGCACTTTTCGAGTCGCACTTAGCAGTACCCAACATTATGACGGCGGATATTGACTCTGCCACGCACACACTTACAACAGAAATCAGGAGAGCTATTGCATCTGCCACAAGACATCGTGAGTCATCAAAAATGCCAACACTTTCCCACCATGTCAAACAGTTAGTTAAACAGAGAAATAGAATGCGTAAGACATGGCAGGCTAACAGAGACCCTACTCTTAAAAGCGAGCTTAATAGACTCACGTGGAAAGTCAGGGATAAAATGGTCGCAGAAAAGCAGCAACAGTATAAAGAGTTAACTGAATCCCTTAGCTCGGAAGACGTATCGTTCTGGCAATTCGCTAAAAGACTCAAAACCTCAAATTAAACTCCCGTCACTAATAAATGGCGTTAAAATCGCGTACTCAGGCGAAGAAAAAGCAGAGGCGCTTGCTAGGCATTACGAAAGGCAATTTGAACTAAACCACGATCTAATGTGTCAGGACACCCTATGAATGGTTAGGCAAACTCTAAACAATTTCAGGAACTCCCCGGTCACGGCTGAGATTAACCCAGCCACCCCGCAAGAGATAGTAGATATTATCAAAAACCGTAAAAGCCCAGGGCACGACAAAATCAGGAATATCGTGGTAAAAAAACCTACCCTTAAATATAATATTTTACTTGACCATCTTAATAAATAAAATACTAGAACTAAATTATTTCCCCAAAGAATGGAAGGAAGCGATAATTATAGCGATCCATAAACCTGGTGAGGATGCCTCAATTCCAGCCAACTACAGACCAATCAGTTTGTTACCGACACTTAGTAAAATTACTGAGAAAATAATTCTTAAGAGACTGAACACGCACCTTAGTGAGAATGTCATTATCATTCCGGAGCAGTTTGGATTTCGGCCAAAACACTCCACCACTCATCAATTGCTGAGAGTGGTAGAGTACATTTCTTCTGGTTTTAATAATAAGACACCCACAGCTGCAATTTTTCTTGACATCCAAAAAGCCTTTGATAAAGTGTGGGACTGTGGATTAGCTTACAAATTGATCACTCTAAAAGTCCCTGACGCACTTGTCAAACTTTTAATTTCATACCTAAATAACAGACACTTTCAAGTCAGAGTAAAAAATAACTTATCTTCACCCAAGCTCATTCAAAGTAGTGTACCGCATGGATCCATCCTGGGCCCGACACCCTTTAACATATATCTAAATGACATTCCCAGGACCCCAGACACGGAGCTGGCACTCTATGCAGACGACAGCGCGATACTTGCCAAACACCCATACGTCTCAGTAATGCACAGACAGCTACAAGAACACTTAGACATACTCCAAACATGGCTGGAAAAATGGCGAATAAAATAAAATCCCAATAAATGTCATTGGATTTATTTCTCATTTTATTTATTTGTCATTGGAAACTGCACGTAACGAACGTAATCAAAAAAGCGTATATAACCATAGGAGCCTTATACCCAATGATAGGAAACGGAAATCTAAGTTATCAAAATAAACTCCTAATTTATAAATCGGTCATCCGTCCGGGAATGCAGTATGCAGCACCCGCATGGGGATATGCCTGTAAAACTACCATAGACTTATTAGAGACAAGACAAAACAAAACCCTAAGGATTATAAGGAAAGCCCCTAGATAGTTAAGAAACTCGGTAATTAGGAAAGACTTCAAAATAAAAACTGTTGAGCCCAAATCAAAAAGCTAGCGCTTAAATTCTACAAAAATCTGCCATCTGTCCCAAATGAACTATTATTTAATCTGCATGACTATGATCATCGCAAGGCTAAATCTCGTAAGAGACCCCGCTCGGTACTTAACTTTGATATTCGGTACTAGGAACGTCCCACCTCAATCAGTTGATATTAAAGAAAACTCGCGATCTTTGGTTTTCTACAAAATGTTTTAAATCCTAAACTGCTAGGTAACCCTCAGATCTGCATCAACCCCCCAAACTGTTTAAACTCTTAATGTGCAACAAACTGCCACACTAGGAGCTAGGACAAATAATAAAAACAGTAAATCAAAAACCTCGAAACTCCAACTATGGACCAATGAAATAATGTCACAGTATGAAGATAAGAACCACACCTAGAGACTGGAGATTAAAGGCCCTTCGCGCCTGGTGCTCTGTTCTGGACGAAACTCTATGCTTTATTTTCTTTCTCTACGCTAAAATACTATTATGGTTATTATGATGTTGGATATATTTTAAGGAAGTATCAAGTAAGAACCGTAAGGGTTGAGCTTCCGCAAATGCGCCGTTGCTATCTAGAGCTCCCCTAAGACCGACCGGACGTCATTTCATCGGCAACAGTCAACGCTTGGCATTATTCTGGGGTTACATTTATTTCAGGAGGATATCGTCACGTTTGGCGTTTTCCAAGGCATTATTTTGGGGTTACATTTATGTTGTGTTCAAGATACGAGCGGATAAATAGCACCGAACCCACTCCGACGTCATGATGTGATGTCATCCGACGTCAATATCGACGACCAATAGTAGCTTCAGAGAACTGCGCCTGTGCACGGAGATGGTAGTTTATAATGAACTATTTAATCTGCATGACTATGATCATCGCAAAACTAAATCTCGTAAGAGACCCCGCTCGGTACTTAACTTTGACATTCGGTACTAGGAACGTCCCACCTTAAACAGTTGATATTAAAAAAAAACTCGCGATTTTTGGTTTTCTACAAAATGTTTAAAATCCTAAACTGCTAAAATGCTAGGTTACCCTCAGATCTGCATCAACCCCCCAAACTGCTTAAACTCTAAATGTGCAGCAAACTGCCACACTAGGAGCTAGGATAAATAATAAAAACAGTAAATCAAAAACCTCGAACCTCCAACTATGGACCAATGAAATAATGTCACAGTATGAAGATAAGAACCACACCTAGAGATTGGAGATTAAGGCGGAGATAAACCGATCCGAAAAGTTACCTTTTTCCGATAGATGGCTCTGAATATCGCAGGTTTGGCGAGATCCGACCTTGCGCCAAACAGCGATTATGTTCAATGCGTGGTAGCCACAGTCTCACTTCCGGATTAATCCTGAAACCGGATGTTATGAAATGCATTCAATTAGAATTTGGTTTTATCGGCTGTTAAATTCGAAATGTGGACTATCATAAAGGTATGTAGAAACTTTCTTCATATTGATAATAAAATTCATGATTTTATTGCGTGCTCATGCTGATAAGCATAAAATTTAAATCATATGTTATACGTATTCAAAATGTTAATAAAATTCGTAGAATGCGTGTTCGTAATGTAATGAAAGTCTGTTATGTTATATAAGTGTTGATGGGAAATTGACATGCTGACTTATTGATTGCTGTTAAAGTGTATTTAAAATTTTAACACTTTAAATAAGTTTGCTTGTCGTGCCCATCACTCACTATATTTTAAACTCTTTTTCTATTGCTCATGGGTTGGTAAATTCCAGTACCTAAATTGTTAATATTTTGTATGTATTTATAATATGATATATTTATTCTTTTATGTTTAATTACTATTAAAGAAAACGAGCAAATAAATTCATGTAAAACGTATTTATTGTTGTTGGAGTGAATATATTTGAAATTTTAACACTTTAAATATGGATGCTTGTATCTAACTTATATGTTCTTGCACATTTGTCGAGCTACTTTATACACTATATGTCTTTTATTCCTTTGATAATATAGTGTACAACAAACAAAATTCTAAAAACTGAATACTTAAACATAATTTTATGAAAAAAATCACTTCTACTTATCTTGACTCAAAAGAGTATTGACCACTTCCTTCCTGCATCTCTGTGTCAATGCTAATAGAACACACAGGACAAGATGAAAGCTTGGCAGGACATGATCTTTACAATTTCACTTCTTTTTTTATTGACCCTAAATCCACTTAATGAGCATTGAAAATGTTTGCTATTTGATTGAAAATTCAAATGCACATATTTTTAATTCATTAAAAGTAGCTGAGTCATAACAGTAAATGTAATTATCAATGGCTACTCAAGGTTCATTATATGTATTCCTCCCTTTTTATGTGTGCATTCAAATTAAAAGATTAAGTCCTGCATCCTTTAATTTCAGGGTTGGATTTTGGACGTAACATTGGTTTAATCCGTGTTTAAACCGGATTAAATCGTCAAAAATCCAAAAACTGTAAACAAAAGGGGAATTTGATTTAAAAACAATAAAACCACCATGTCAATCATTATAATTTCGATCACCCATATAAATTTGAACATTATTATAAAAAAAAAGTAATTTTAAAACATTATCCTTACAACAATACAAGTACATAAATACCTTTAAAATATTGAAATACTAGCAACAATTAAAAATAATTTTTCATTTATTTGAATTTAAATATCAAGGTATTCTGATTTTGTTTTAAATTAAAAGCAATGGTACTTTTCCATTTCGTCGATGCAGGCGATAAAGTCACCAAAAATACTACAACCGATGCCAAACGGAATATCCCCGCTGGTAACCTTTTACCGCCACATTTTTAAAACAAGTCGCGGCCATTTCTTATAAGTCACATCTTTTTCCTAATATGTCAAAAATGGATGAAAAACCAATGAAAATTTAGAATTTACGCAGAAAAGAGGAAGAATCTGTCAGATTCTTTCAAGCGAAAGGCATTTTGTCTAAAATTGGTACTTGTGATAATAATCATGAAATAAAATTGCATTTCGGAAACGAAATTCAATGGCGCTGCAACCTTTCAACTTGTCGCAGTAAAAGAAGTATCTGGAAAGGCACATAGTTTGAGTCATCGAAATTGAGTTTCTTGAAGTGTGTTAGGTTTATATATAGTTGGAGCAAAGAATTAACTTTAGTTAAATGGTGTGAAAAGCAGTTGGAAATCAGTCACTGAACAGTTGTGGACTGGAATAACTACATGCGCGAGGTTTGTGTGGATTCTTTGCTTAAACATCAACAATGGAAAATAGGAGGACCTGATATGATCGTCGAAGTGGATGAAAGTATGTTCACAAAGCACAAAAACAATGCAGGATGGATTCTATCACAACAGTGGATCTTTGGTGGAGTTTGCCGTGAAACAAACGAATGTTTCCTTGTGAAGGTGCCAAACCGATCCATGAGCATTATATTGGAAGCAATTAAGAAAAATATCGAAAAAAGAACTATAATATATTCTGATTCGTGGAAATCATATTGCATTGAAAAACTGGAAGAGGAACGTTTCCAACATTTCAAAGTGAACCATAAATACAATTTTGTCGATCCGGACACTGGAACGCACACACAAAAAATAGAAAGACTGTGGGGTAGCGCCAAATGGCGAAATAAGAAACACAGAGGAACGGCACGTCATCATCTAGAAAATTATCTTGCGGAATTTATGTGGAGAAAAGAAACGAAAGACCCATTTGAAAAAATTTCGAACGATATTAAAATGCTTATGCCTCCAAAATAAAAAATTCTTAGAACTAACATTTATTAACATTTTCTTATGTGTATACTGTGTGTTGTCACCAATAAAGTCTGCTTAGCGAAATGAAAAAGTACCAAAACAATATTTATAACTTTTATTATTTTAACATTTTAGAGATAGCACAATTTGTTTTTAATATTCCGGTTCATTACACCCACTTAGCTTTCGATAACACATAACGAGTTTAGAACTTTTCTCTAGTCCTAAATGATTTCACAGTTTAGAATGGATGATTTCAAAATTTGAAAATATTCTTTCTATAGAAGCCAAACTAGCAGATTGGGATATCAGCATTATTGCTAGTTCAGCTAATTTAAAAGCTGCACTGTTTTCAACCTGAAAACTTTTATACTTCGAAATACATTTCCACCACATTATCGGATTGGTGAGTTTCGCACTTGTACTGAAGTAAAATGTTGGGAATAGGCTTTCTTGGACTTTACGTATAATCAGAAGTGGTAAAAAGCCTTCATTTTTTCTGTAGCATAAAAACGAGCAGTTTCCATTTAGCTATCTGTTAAGACGGAGATAAACCAATCCAAAAAGTTACCTTTTTTCGACAGATGGCTCTGAATATCGCAGGTTTGACAAGATCTGACTTTGTGCCAAGAGGCGAATGTATTCAATTTGCGGCAACGCTTTTTCACTTCCGGAATCTTTGCAGCAGCATAAACAGTGTATATGCACGTTTTATGAGATTTATAATAATGGTCAGCAAAACTTTAAACATTTGTATATTTAAAAGTTTGTGCCAAGAAGCGAATATATTCAATTTGCAAGTTTTATTTTTATATTCAATTTAAAAGTTTTATTTTTATATTTCTCTTGGGTAAGTAAATTTCAGTACCTGCTCGTTAATATTTTGTATGCTTTAATAATATGTGTTTATTGTTTCTAAACCATTTGAGAAATCAGGTTCAGGTAAAACTGACAAAATTTAGTTTTAGTTGTTTGAGTATATTTGAAATTTCCACATGTTAAACTAGCAAATTAAAATCTTTTGAATTAATTTAGCATTTTCAGATTTTCTTTAGCCTAAGTGCCAGTTTTAATTCTTTTAATAGTAGATATAAGATATACATCTGTAAAATTTATTACAATTACTATAATTTGAAAATTTTCTATTCTATTTAAAATGCAAATCGTACTAAAATCTCAAATGTAGTCATACTATAATGTGGGAATATCTTTTCAGTCATGAATAATAGGTGTTCGTTATAAAAGCATAGACTAATTTAATGTCCCAGTAGCCCAAAAGCTTTAGAAAAATGTACAGATTCCCTTCAGAAATTACCCGATGCATGTTATCCTTAACATTAATGATTAATCATAATTTGCAGTCTTCTAAGTTCGAAGTACATACATATCCTCTCTTTTTCCATCAACCAATCTTAACTAATTATAAAATATGCAATTTTTACTTTTATGCACTATTTTAATTCTTTTTTCTCAAAATATTCATGCTACCCAGGATCTCAGGACTTAAGTTGCGTTCATGTCATTCATGAGCTTTGGCATTTTACCTACAATAGCATGTTTAGCAAAATAAATAAGATTTCTTTTAGAAAATGTTAAAAAAGAACATTGTTTAAACTCTGCTTACATCTCAAAGTTAAAAGCAAAGCCCTGTAATTTTTTATTTTTAACAAATATGTCTAAAGCAGTTTTGCATGAATATTTTAAACATTTTTTATTTCTTCATTTGTTATTTACTTGTGTTTTGTTGTTATTTACATAGATCATGTAAGTAAATATGAATAATAAACTTAATTAGCTGCTTGTTATTTGTTTGTTTGTTTTCTATTGTTTGATATAGTTTGTCTGAATGGACCATGTGCATTAAAATAACTAACCAACCTGTTCAAATTATACCATTGTACTGTAATCTATGTAATGATTGTTTCAAAATTTAAATATTATTTTACAATTCATTGTCCAAAAGGAGCCAATACAATCATTGACATGAAATATATAAATTCTCATGAAATGTTCTATATCATCATCAATGTAAAAATTAGTGAAATCTGCGAATTTTTTGTGGTTGCGACAAAATTTTGCATTTTTGTGTTGACTTACAAAAATTTGACACAACTGCAGAATGTTTGTTACAGTGATGATATGATCAAAGCCCCATACAGTAATTTAATTATGAATTCAGAAGTATTTATTTCTGTCCTAATTTCAGACAAGCATAACTTTTATCTCATCAAAATATGTTTATGTTAATCTATATTTTATTAAAATGACTTTTTCACATCAATAGATTTTAATTGCTAAGCATTTGATATTTTTTAATTTATAACTTAAAATCTATTTAGAAATATTAAAAAATTATTTTGAAATAATTTTATTTTGGAGAGTCATATATGGTATATTTTTTCCGACTCTAACCCCAGAGCCCTAATTATAATCATTGGTGCAAAGTGTGAGATCAATTCTTTTGATATAAGAATTTTTTTATAAAGGGAATATCTAACTTTGTCTCAAAATGTAGTCTGTTCAAATATTTTCCTGTCAGCTATTTTCCCATCATAAGCTAGCAAATTTTTTAACATATGAAACTGAGGTGATTCTAGCTGACATTGAGGTAGCATCTACAAATTATACTTCCTCTCTTATAATATGAGCAAGCATGGAAGTGTGCATTTTTTAAAACTAAATTCATTGTTAGAGGTTATAATTAAATTGACTATATTTTGTACACACTGGTTGATTATTGTATATGCTCGCTGATTGGTTATTGTATAAAAACAGTAAAGATATATAATGGAGACGAGGCAACAAAAGTGATAAAGATAAGAAAAGGAATAAACAATGATAGTACTTTATCCTTTGAAAACTAATTTAAGAAAAAGTCATTTTACTTTAATTTTTTCTGTGTAAGAAACTCATTTCAGTGAGGAAAATAAACTGCCAATTTTTAGCTGCTCTATGCCATTGTGTGGCTGAAATGCTATATATTGATTTTTTCATCAATATATGACGTAGTCTCTAGATCCTATTCTTATGTTTTTATAAAAAGGTAGGATAGCATCCTGTTCAACAAAACTCTCTATAAATTGAACTGTTTTCAGTTATCATATTTCAAAGTGGTATTTATATATATATTTTTCAAATTTCAGATCAAAAAACAATATCTGATCTGTGCATCCTTCTCTGCTGTTTTACATACAGGAGAGCATTTTGTTTGATGCAATTGTCTATGAATTGAAATGTTACCATAAATTCTAGGGTGTTTGAGAAAATTCAAATTTTCGTAAAGACCCAGTGTTGATCTAGCCTTATAAATTGTGGCAATCACAGGGAACTTGATCTTCAAGCAACACTTCATAATACTGATCAAATGCAGTGTAAACAGTTTCAATTTGTTGATAAACATAATATACATTTCTCCCCCTTTTTTTTATAGTTATCAGTAGAAGGTATTAAAGTGAATCTAAAGTTTTTACTCATTATCTGAATAAAATAATCCTAAAAAGCAATTTTGACAGATGGTCAGAAGAAGAGGGTTGGAAGATGGAGAGCATCAGATTCAGCAATGTACTACAAAATTGGCACCTAAAATGATCTTTAACTGAGGAAGATTTATATAATTATTATTTTATGATCTGTATACAAGAAGTAGAAAATATTATGTATTTAAAAAAAAAATAAAAGTTTTTGTGAATTTAATGGATATTTTTTTATAGTCATAAAGCCAACTAAATAGAAGGTGAGACAGTCTAAAGTTGTGTTTTAATCATATTCCCAGTGCAATAACTAGCAACTGTGGATCATCTTTTTCTTTTATTTACCCAGATCGTCAGACTTACTTGAAGGGGTAACTGTTTGAACTGCTGGGACAATGCTAACCAATTTAGACCAGCCCTCAATGGAGGTGGCAACCACAAGGACCATACCATCCTTTCCCTAAGCCATCACCTTCCAGGTGGACTTTTGGACCTACAAACTACTTTGTTGAAACTTGTTAAGACCAAATAAAGTACTACACAGAAAATAATAAAACTTATTATATACTGCAATTTTACACTGCCAAGGACAGATAAAGGAAGAAATAACAGGGGAGGGGGGATTTACTTTGATAATGTTTGTATTCATCATTTACCTAGTATACATATTAATCAATTATTGAAACTAATCAGAAATTCGGGATTAATCATAAAGTATAGCAAACTAACCATATATAAAATGCAGTTCATTTCATTCTAGATATTTTTCTTGGTGTCGCATTAAGGCAATTAAGTGATGCAATCTCCCTAATCATCCTTAACTTCTATGGTGATTTACGAAGTGAGTTTTACCACACATCTAACTTACTTTTTGAATACTTAAATACTTTTTGAAAATATGTTATGGCCCTCTGTATGTGTATGTATGTATGTGAGATGTGGATATAAATCAAGAATGAATGTTCGTATCCCTGTTAAAATTTGAGCACTGATACATTATGTGAAAAATATGATGTGGGCAGCACATGATTTTGTGATGTAATGATTTTATTTCTATTACAGCGAACTCATGGTGTACAAGATCCACAAAGATTTCAGCATTGAATTATTTTATCACCACGTCAATTTAAATTGGGAGCTTTTGGCAACTTACTAGTCCAAACGAATGATTTATGTATTCATACTTGTGCAAAATCCTCATCAAAATGAAATTGATATTTAATTAATATCAATTGAAATAAGTGACTATTGGCAAATTTTTAAGCTTCTAAATACAAAACTATAACAAAAAAATATATATATATCTTCTCTCGTAAATGAAATGATCTGACTAATGTTGCCTAATACTGCATATGGAAATTTAACTTATATAACAATATGCACTATTTTTTTAATTTTATATAATTTATTTGAAAAATGTGCAATATCTCAAGAATAGTTCATGATAGCACTAAAGTTTGAAATAATTTTTCAAAAATAAATTCGAAAATCATGCAATATCTCAAGAACAGTTATGTTAGCGTTCTAAAATTTGAGATAATTTTTTAGTTAACAGTATTTAAAAGTCTAATATGTTAATCAATTTTTCAAAAATTTATGTGAAAATCATGCAGAAAATGGTTCATTCTAAAGTTTGAAATTATTTTATTTTAATTAACTGTATACAAAGGTCTGATTTTTTTAATGATTTTTTCAAAAATTCATTCGAAAATCGTGGAATGTCTCGAGAACGGTTCATGCTAGCATTTTGTAGGTTGAAATTATTTTTTATTAAACAATATTCATATGTCTAATTTTTTAATGATTTTTTGATAAATCTATTTGAAAATCTTGCAATATCTCGAGAATGGTTCATACTAGCGTTTTAATGTTTGAAATGATATTTTAATGATATTTTCAAAATTTATTCGAAAATCATACAATATCTCGTGAACGGTTCGAATGGCATTTTATTTAACACTATTCAAGCATTCTAATGATATTTTATTTAACAGTACTAAAAGTTCTGATTTTTTAATGATTTTTTCAAAAAATTATTCGAAAATCGTGCGATATCTCATGCACGGTTTAATAATTATTTTATTTAACAGTATTCAAAGGTCTGATTTTTTTAATAATGTTATCAAAAAATTATTCGAAAATCGTGCAATATCTTGAGAATGGTTCATCCTACCGTTCTACAGTCCGTATATTTCGTTGATTTCGTAAAAATTACGCTTTATATGACTTTTTTTTTTTTTTATCATTATTAAAAGTGTTGATTTTGGTTTTGATTTTTTCAAATATTCAGTCGAAAATAGGTGGTAGAGTGTCTTCTGCACGTTTAAAATGAATAAAATCATCTCTAAAATGAATGCGATTGCAATAGTCCCTGGTTATAAATCGTAATAAATATAATTCGGAACGCATCATTCGTTCGTGAGATATCGTGTCCGCGGACACATACACACTAACATATGTACGTACACAGGGTTTGACTGGGCATGTCTTTAAGCTCGGGCGATTTTAAAGTAGCGGGTAGCGGCTCTAGTTAAGTGATTATCATAGAAGTAAAGAAATATATGTCTAGGATCATATGTTTGTATTATAGATATATTACTGTATATGTGTATGATGATGGGACGGGGGTCAAACATAATAATAATAAAAAAAAAATACTCGAAAACATCTGATTCTCTAAGGAAAATTATAAAAGAATATAACTTTGTCTATCTATGTGTTTATTACGCCTTTAGAACAATAATTATATCGCGCCGGGTTATGAAATTTGACACGCAGACAGTAGTGAAGCGTCTGCGGTTAGTGTCTGCCCAAATAATTTAAGACCAAGTAACTTTCATGTTAATTGTATATTATTGGAAATAAACGTATAAAATATTTTCTGTGTAAATAAATGAAGGGGATACTGTATCCTTAAAATCATGAAAATATCAAAATTTTTCTTATTATCTAGCTATACAGTCTGGTCATTTCTGAACATTTTGGTACCATTGGTATTTTTTAATGTTAATTATTTCCAGAGATATTAAGAAATTACAATACATCAAAAATACTACAATACATCAAAAATACTACAATACCAAACATAAATATATACTTTGATCGCATTTATTTCAAAACACTGATTTTTGAACTTGCGCGCATGATATTTTAAGAACCGTTTGATGAAATCTTATGAAATTTAGGGTACATGATGTCATTACTAAAATGACATCATTGTCTAGACTAATTTATATAAGTAACTTATAAAATAAAATTTTAAAAACAAGACAGTTGTTAAAAATTCTGAAAAAAATAATAATAAATTTATAAATATATATTAATTTGCCCCATTGAGAATTAAAATAATTAAGTAATCCTAGAATACAAGTATATTATTAATGTTGTCTTTAATGAAACCTCAAACTAGTTTGATTATATCATATGATTTTATCGACATAATATTAACATATAAAACATATGCAAATTATAATTACTTTTTTTATATAATATTTCTAAATTTTCAATTAGTTTTTATTTTTAATTTAAAGAAGAATATTATTTTTTCTCTACCCTAAAAATTTTATTCCAATAAATTCAATTGATTTTACTTTTAAAAAGTTGAAACATTATTTAACAAACATTATTAAAGCAATATTTTATTTAACTAAACATTCAATATTGTTAAATAAATTATTATTTTATACGCAATTTTTATTATAAAACAAATGATTCAAGCTTTAGAAAGCTAGTTTGAACCGTTCCCGAGATATTGCATGTTTTTCAAATAAATTTATTTGAAAAATTGCATAAAATTGAAAAGTAGTACGTCAAATATAGTACCTAAGTATTCTAAAAAAAAAAAAAAGAAAGAAAGCACGGGGGGTAAACAAATGTACGCCTGGCTGTAGAAAAACTCTCCTGGCAGACCCAAAGTTAGACCCTATTACCACCTCAACTCGTACTGAAGATGGAAATGGACCGACCCGTGTCCTATCTTTTTTTTTCTTGGGGGGGGGGTCTTTCACATCCTCACGGTATTCTTTGGTCACATGTACTGTTTTGCCTAGAAGTCAAAACTGACCTCTCGCTTATCTGAAGCAGGATAGAGAAATTTGGAAGTAGTACAGTTGTACATGATTATAAGCACAGAATGCTATATATTAGTCTGTGATTATAAGCTAGTTCGTGGAAAGCGATCACAGGTCCTGTTCTGACTAGTGTGTCTCTGAGTTCGTTTCTCACTGTTTACTATTAATTAATAATTATTTATTAATGATTTTTCTTTCTACCAAATATATTTGTTAGTTTCCGTATTTGGTTCTAAATTGTAATAATTCTAATTAATTGATACAAAATGTAGGCCCTAGTATGGTTTTTCTAAGCGAAATTTTGTACTGCACAAGCGGGCATTATTAGCAACAAAAGAAGCGTTACTTTTAAAAATGAATATTAAAATAACTAATAAATTTAACTATAAAAACTAACTATTAGAGAAATGTTTTTATTTTACACTAGGACTTGCCGTTCTCGAGATATTTTAGTTCTTTGCTCCGTAACTGTTGAAAATAAGTCCAGTTACCAAATGTGAATGAAAATTGAATTAATTTCAAAGGAGTGGTTGTCTGCTCCTGTTGGTTTGGTTATCCGTTTGTTTCAACTTCTTTGATGGTATTATACTTTCCCTGCAATACGTGGTAATGTTTAGAGAAAGTATTGAAATCATGCCGAAAATCGCAACTCGAGTTTTCGACGGATATGGACGTTTTGGGACCTCTAGAACACGAAAAAACCATTTTTATCGTGACGTCTGTGTGTGTGCAATGTATGTACCCACTCTCAACTAAAAAACAAAAAATTGAACAAATTTCATAAAAATTTGGTAAGTAAATCTCTTGGGGACAGCAGTGCGGACCTGGCCTACCTCTCGGTTTACAGGTTTAGTTCCGCACCCCTGAGAATTTACGGATCCACGTGTTTAACGTGATCATACTCAGCGTGAACACGGCGGCAGTTTTTTCTTTTTCCAGCGGAGGGAATCGAACCCGGATCTACCGAATGCAATTCCCGCGCGCTAACCAGTGAGCTACCGCGTAATCGTACACTTGGTAGGTAAATCTCTTGTGGGTGACCATGGTGCTGATTAGATTTTGGTACGGTTCGGTGTGAAAGAACCTGCCTTTTTTTTTTTTTTTTTTTTTTTTTTTTTTGCGAAATGGCCTGCAAAAATCGATGTATCCACTCTAGCTAAAAAATTAATTGGTTAAATTTAATAAAATTTGGTAGATGAGTCACTTGTAAGTTATTATGGTGCTGATTAGATTTTGGTACGACTCGGAGGAGTAAAACCTGTATTTTTTTACAAAATGCCTCACAAAAAACGCTAAAATCTGAAATAAAAGACTAAGATCAAATCTTCTATATAATAAAAGGCAATGTCTGTGTGTCTTATACACTATACGTTTCGCGACCGCGCGTCGGAGAGCTACGAAATTTTGCAATCGGAGACCCTGAGAAGGGGACACGTGAAAACCGATTTTTAAAATTTTAATTATTTTTTTTGTTATTTAATGTTTTATGCGATTTCGACCGTTTTTTGACCTTTTCGCTCTTTTTTCTCCACGATCCGGACATCGTAGAAAAAAACAAATCACACCATCGGAAAGAGCAGAGAATTTCGAGTAAAAATATATCAATTTCAAATCTCAGGGACAAATTCTAATATTTTTTTATGATTTTAAAACAAAAGTCACTTTTGACTCAAAAAAACGATTTTTGGTTTTTAAATTCTCGCATAGTAAAAAGTACTCAGAACTTCGACTAATAATTTACATTTTTAGAAAGGTCAAACATCTGGCATTCTTACAAGTCCAATCTGGTCAGGAAATATTCCGTATTGCCCACAGGATCGGGATTTTAAAAGTTTCCGAATTTCAATTTCTCGGCTTTCCGCTCGGCGTGCCGCTTCGTTTCTCCCCCGCTGAAAGAGGGAAGGTGGTGGGTGGGGACGTCAAGGTGGAGGTGACGTCACGGTTCTGAATAGAGCTCCTTTGCTCTATATAAATTATTATATTTATATTTTAAATGATGGGACGATATGGATTTTTTAAATGTATATTTTAACTTTTGGATATTTTAAATGATGGAACAATGAAACAATGGAATGAAGATGATGGAATTAAGCATATGGTCATTTTAAATTGCAAATTAGCGCGCGGGAAGTTAGCGGTAGGCCCGGGTTCGATACCCGCCACTGCCAAAACTGCCGCCGTGTTTACGTGGAATACGATCACGTTAAATATGTGGGTCCGTAAGTTCTTCCGAGAGGTTGGTGGTAAGGGAAGGAGGATACGGCCCCTGTGGATGCCTCCCCCACTGGGTTCCCGTCTAAATTGGATGAATATATAGAAAGTTATGGAGATTGTCGCGGAGGGCGCGGCAGCCCAGTGGTTAGCGCGCGGGAATTGCACTCAGTAGGTCCGGGTTCGATTCCCGCCACTGCCAAAACTTACGCCACGTTCACGCAGAGTACGATCACGTTAAACATGTGGGTTCGTGAGTCCTTCCGAGAGGTTGGTGGTAGGGGAAGGAGGGTACGGTCTAAATTGGGTGAATAAAAAGAAAGTCAAGGAGATTGTCGCGGAGGGCGAAGTAGCCCAGTGGTTAGCGCGCGGGAATTGCACGCGGTAGGCCCGGGTTCGATTTCCAAAATTGCCGCCGTGTTCACGCGGAGTAAACATGTGGGTCTGTAAGTCCTTCCGAGAGGTTGGTGGTTGGGGAAGGAGGGTACGTTCCCTGTGGATGCCTCCCCCACTGGGTTCCGGTCTAAATTGGGTGGCACATCCTGGCCGTCCAACCAGTTACCTTACACCTTTATGGTAGGTCGCGCCAACGAGTTTGCCACGGTTGGAATTTGCTACGATCAGCATTTTCAAGGGTTGCGAACAGGCTGGTCGCCAAAGGCGGCTAGTCTTAAATAATAAAAGGCAATGTCTGTGTGTGTGTGTGTGTGTCTGTCTGTCTTATACACTATACGTTTCGCGACCGCGCGTCGGAGAGCTACGAAATTTGGCAATCGGAGACCCGGGGGGGAGGGAAGGGGACACGTGAAAACCGATTTTCAAAATTCTAATTATTTTTTTATTTATTTAATGTTTTATGCGATTTCGACCTTTTTTTGCCCTTTTTTCTCCACGATCCAGACGTCGTAGAAAAAAACAACTCACACCATCGGAAAGAGCAGACAATTGCGAGTAAAAATATATCAATTTCAAATCTCCATTTCGATTTCTAATATTTTTTAAAGATTTTAAAACAAAAGTCACTTTTGGCTCAAAAAAACGATTTTTGGTTTTTAAATTCTTGCATAGTAAAAAGTACTCATAATTTCGACTAATAATTTACATTTTTAGAAAGCTGAAATATCTGGCATTCTTACAAGTCTAATCTGGTCCAGAAATAATGAAAATTGCCTTCAGGATCGCAATTTTAAAGACGTCATGATTTTAAATTTCTCGGCGTTCCGTTCGTTTCTCCCCCGCTGAAGCAGGGAAGGTGGTGGGTGGGGACGTCAAGGTGGAGGTGACGTCACGGTTCTGAATAGAGCTCCTTTGCTCTATATAAATTATTATATTTATATTTTAAATGATGGGACGATCTGGATTTTTTAAATGTATATTTTAACTTTTGGATATTTTAAATGGATATTTTAATTTTATGGATATTTTAAATGATGGAACAATGAAACGAGGATGATGGAATTAAGCATATGGTCATTTTAAATTGCAAATTAGCGCGCGGGAAGTTAGCGGTAGGCCCGGGTTCGATTCCCGCCACTGCCAAAACTGCCGCCGTGTTTACGTGGAATACGATCACGTTAAATATGTGGGTCCGTAAGTCCTTCCGAGAGGTTGGTGGTAGGGGAAGGAGGATACGGCCCCTGTGGATGCCTCCCCCACTGGGTTCCCGTCTAAATTGGGTGAATATGTAGAAAGTTATGGAGATTGTCGCGGAGGGCGCGGCAGCCCAGTGGTTAGCGCGCGGGAATTGCACTCAGTAGGCCCGGGTTCGATTCCCGCCACTGCCAAAACTTACGCCACGTTCACGCAGAGTACGATCACGTTAAACATGTCGGTTCGTGAGTCCTTCCGAGAGGTTGGTGGTAGGGGAAGGAGGGTACGGTCTAAATTGGGTGAATAAAAAGAAAGTTATGGAGATTGTCGCGGAGGGCGAAGTAGCCCAGTGGTTAGCGCGCGGGAATTGCACGCGGTAGGCCCGGGTTCGATTTCCGCCACTGACATGGAGTACGATCACGTTAAACATATGGGTCCGTATGTTTTTCCGAGAGGTTGGTGGTAGGGGAAGGAGGGTACGTTCCCTGTGGATGCCTCCCCCACTGGGTTCCGGTCTAAATTGGGTGGCACATCCTGGCCGTCCAACCAGTTACCAGGCCCGGGTTCGATTCCCAAAATTGCCGCCGTGTTTACGCGGAGTACGAGCACGTTAAACATGTGGGTCCGTGAGTCCTTCCGAGAAGTTGGTGGTAGGGGAAGGAGGGTACGGTCTAAATTGGATGAATAAAAAGAAAGTTATGGAGATTGTCGCGTAGGGCAAAGTAGCCCAATGGTTAGCGCGCGGAAATTGCACTCGGTAGGCCCGGGTTCGATTCCCAAAATTGCCGCCGTGTTTACGCGGAGTACGATCACGTTAAACATGTGGGTCTGTAAGTCCTTCCGAGAGGTTGGTGGTAGGGGAAGAAGGGTACGGTCCCTGTGGATGCTTCTCCCACTTGGTTCCGGTCTAAATTGGGTGAATAAAAAGAAAGTTATGAAGAATATCGCGGAGGGTGAAGTACCCCAGTGGTTAGTGCGCGGGATTTGCACTTGGTAGGCCCGGGTTCGATTCCCAAAACCGAATAAAAATAAAGTTATGGAGATTGTCGCGGATGGCACGGTAGCCCAGTGGTTAGCGCGCGGGAATTTCACTCGGTAGGCCCGGGTTCGATTCCCGCCATTGCCAAAACTGCAGCCGTGTTCACGCGGAGTACGATCACGTTAAACGTGTGGGACTGCAAGTCCTTCCGAGAGGTTTGTGGTAGGGGAAGGAGGGTACGGTCTCTTTGGATGCCTCCCCCATTGGGTTCCGGTCTAAATTGTGTGGCACTTCCTGGCCTTCCAAGCAGTTACCTTACACCTTTCTGGTAGGTCGCGCCAACGAGTTTGCCACGGTCAGAATTTTCAAGGGTAGCGAACAGGCTGGTCGCCAAAGGCGGCTAGTAAATAATAAAAGGGAATGTCTGTGTGTCTGTCTTATACACTATACGTTTCGCGACCGCGCGTCGGAGAGCTACGAAATTTGGCAATCGGAGACCTGGGGGGGGGAGGGAAGGGGACACGTGAAAACCGATTTTTAAAATTTTAATTTTTTTTTTATTTATTTAATGTTTTATGCGATTTCGACCGTTTTTTGCCCTTTTTGCCCTTTTTTCTCCACTATCCAGACGTCGTAGAAAAAAACAAATTACACCATCGGAAAGAGCAGACAATTGCGAGTAAAAATATGTCAATTTCAAATCTGAATTTCGATTTCTAATATTTTTTAAAGATTTTAAAACAAAAGTCACTTTTGGCTCAAAAAACGATTTTTGGTTTTTAAATTCTTGCATAGTAAAAAGTACTCATAATTTCGACTAATAATTTACATTTTTAGAAAGGTCAAAGATCTAGCATTCTTACAAGTCCAATCTGGTCAAGAAATAATTATAAATATTCACAGCATCGCGATTTTAATGACCTAAGGATTTTCAATTTCTCGGCCAACCGCGTTTTCACCCATTGAATTATTTCCCCGTTTCCATGGAGACCGACCGCCCTTCCGGTTTTAAATGAATGAAGATATGTGTTGTATACAGCGGGTGAAATGATTATATTTATATGATATTTTAAATGGATATTTTAATTTATGGATATTTTAAATAATTTAAATGATTGAATTATGGTGGATTGAATTGTGGTGATGTATTTGAAATTAATTTTCGGAATAAAGGACAAATGCCCCTTTAAAAACATGATAGAGGCTTGATACTTGGTATACGGGTGAATCATCTGATAGAAAACCCAAAAATGGGTTTTTTCAAAAATGAATATTTAAGGGGGTGGATACTCCACACAAAAACATTCGAAGGTGAAATGATATAAAAAGCATACTTTGTGATGAGATAACTTCAAATTTGGTGCATGGGTAAATAGTTGGGTAGGAAGAAAGTGGCAATTTCAGTATTCCAACATTAGCTATTGTAAGGGGTGCGGCATACTAAAACATTTGATTTGATGAACAAATGAAAAACACCTCCTTTACAATGTGATAGAGGCTTGAAATTTAGTATATGGGCTAATCATTTGATAAAAACCCAAGATGAATATGGTTTTTCAGAAATGTTCATTTAAGAGGGGGGCGGGGGGTGCTACACAGAAAAACATTCGAAGGGTTAAAGGATAGAAAAAATATGCATCACAATAGCATAGAGACTTCAAATTTTGTATACAGGTAGATATTTGAAAATATGTGTCGAATAAATGTGAAACGCAAATTATTAAACTATTTACATTATTCAGAAGTTCCTTATTTGCAAGATCATTGATTTTTAATGGGTATTCAGCTAATGCATATTACTAAATGTTGTAACAAATGCTGAAAATATATAATAACCATCAACCATTGAAAATATGTATGAACTGTTAGATATATGCAGAGACACAATATCACATACGCAACAACTTAGGAAATTTATATTTTGATTCACATTTCAATGCCCATCCAAATAATAGTCTGTAATTGTCTTCGTTTCTCAATAAAAATTAAAAAGTATCAAAACGTAAATTACATAATGAAAAAATCATGCACAAAAAAAATTATCGTTAGTAAATAATAACTGCCAGACAGAGAATGGATCTGCTTTTTCTCCGATATCTTTAGCTTTACCTTTTAAAACTGGCACTTTTATGATTTATTGTGCTTTCTTGTTCGTGAAAAGGGTCGAACTTCTGAAACAGACCCTGTACCGATTTTTTCCATATATATATTTACTATTCACTAAATTCTCATCATTTCTTATCTCTCCATTTTCACTTTCATCAGATTTTTCTGACAATGTTGAATCACTATTATGTTCGGAATTTACATATTCATCTTCTGAAATACTATCTACATTGGTAACATCACTTCCAACTTCATCAAATCATCGCAAAATAGTCTCTTCAAAGTCTTTATCACCATACTCGTTTTGACGGTCCCACCATGTAGATATTTCACAGGAAAAAATTACGTAAATAGAAATGTACCATCTAGCAGACTGCGTCTAATAAAAATATTTTTTTCTTTCAATAACTAAAAATGTGCAAGTGTTGCGAATGAGGTGGGAGGGAGAGGACCAAATAATTTAACAATTAGGTGGAGTGGTAAGATTGAGGGCAAGTTCATTTTTGTGTCAGATTTGTAAATGCAGCAAACTCACAGACGGCAAGTTTCCGGTTAAGGATTAATGTTATTAATGAGAAAATGGAACTTACCTTTGAATATTTTGAAACTTGCTAGTTCTAGATATTAATAAAATCCACTTTTGTTTTAGTTCTTCATTAGCAGAAAATTTAAAGCTGCTAACTTTGGAACCATTTTTATAACAAAACAACCAAGAACAACACAAGCACTTGGCATTTTTAGTTAATAAAATTCAATGAATTATAATAAAAACTAAATAATTTAAAAAGAATAAAAATATAAAAGTAAGCCGTAAATCTGTTACAAACAATATAATATTAAATATACTTCTTTATGAAAGTACTAAATAAGCTTTACATTTGAATATATACAACAGAGCATGATCTTTAGTCATGAAAAAGCCCACCAAGAAATCTAACTACTATGTTCAGGTTTTTGATATACGCTAAACAATCGAGTTAGGTCACTAGGATTTAGCTTAAATATATGTAACCACTGCTATTAATACTCCAAATTCCTTGAACACAAAGTAAGGAGCATGTACTTAGTACACAACACATTCACAATTCCAAGATAAACTGCAGATCAGAAAATAAAATATCGAAGGTAAAAAATTTATGAACAATAAATAAATGTAAGTGAAGCCTAATAAATAAACAAGCTAAACACTTTTTGGATAGAAAATGTTTTGAGATAGCAATTCAATATTCACATATGCTATGAACATTAAATGAAAATACAAAAAAATTAAAGGCTTACCAACAGAAATTACGTAAAACAATAACGTATGCATAGAAAGACAGTCAAAGTTTTAATAAATGATTAAATACAAATATATAAAACACGTTAAATTTCAAAACTCTGCCTCAACATTTCCGTTAACATATACTACGAGCATTGAATGATGAGGCTTAACGCATGATGCAAGAAAAATGATAAAAACTGCAAAAATTACCAAAAAAATTTAATTTTTTTTTGGCAGCGACTGTCAGAAACATTAACGAACACATAGTAAAACATACATACCTGTAATGGCCATCAAATGATTATTAAATATCCAATATTCTGGAGATACCCTATATCGCTCATACATTTAACACTACCAAGCACAATTTTTTAACACCCTTTCCGATGACGTAGGCGGTTTGATTTATTACCCCTGTGAGGCCTGTTATTCACGATGGTGACGGCAGCAAGAAAGCATATTAAGAGAATTTTCAAAAATCCTCTAGGCTGGTAGCTAAAGGCAATTAGTAAACAATATAAAGAAAATAAGCTCTCCCATATTTCATTCAAGTCTGCTAAAATCGCCGCGCTAATCTAACGGCTTTCCTCCCCCACCCTTTCTATCATCCTCCGGTTTTGACTGAATCAACGCAAACATCTTCCCGCAAATGGCGCAAAGAACCCTAGTCCGGAAATCTATATTTTTAAATATTTGTTTTAGAGCAAATATACGTACAGGGTTTACATTTACAGAATTTTATAACTCAAATGCATATCAAACATGAAATAATTTAACAAAAATTTATATTGAAAAATAAAACTGTTTTGAAAGTTTTCATCAGACGGAAGGAACCCAGGTAACACACATACGGTATTATAACCGTTGTTAAACCATTTATACATTATATTTTCGTATGTGTTATACGATAAACAGGTAATACATCGGTTATAATACCGTTATGAGTAAACGGTATATAAAAATACCGTATATCATACGTATGAATTACCGTGTATGAACATACCATATGTAGAAATACCGTTTTAAATACGTATGTATTACTGTTTATTTTACATTAAAATAACCGTTTTTATTACATTAAAAATACCAATTTATCATACGTAAAAATAACCATTAACGCTCCCCTCTTGCTCAAATCCTCTTTCAGCTTTGTTCTCGAACCCTTTTCCCGAAGGCATTTTCATGTATTACCGTTTAAAATACATTATAAATACCGTTTATATTACATTAAAATTACCATTTTTCATACGTAAAAATAACCATTAACGCTCCTCCCTTGCTCAAATCCTCTTTCAGCTTTGTTCTCGAACCCTTTTCCCGAAGGCATTTTCATGTATTACCGTTTAAAATACATTATAAATACCGTTTATCATACGTTATAAATACCGTTTATATTACATTAAAATTACCATTTTTCATACGTAAAAATAACCATTAACGCTCCCCCCTTGCTCAAATCCTCTTTCAGCTTTGTTCTCGAACCCTTTTCCCGAAGGCATTTTCATGTATCCCTTCTTGTTTATCTTCACCCTCCCAAGTTCTAACCCCGCCGTGACGTCACGCAGTTCAGAACGGACTCATTTCTACCTCAGGGGACGAAGCCATAAGCTTTGTGTATGTGGCAACACTGACTGCAGTCATTACTTCCCCTTCGCGCCGTGTTTGTAGGTTTGTATCTTGAACTTGATTTTCCCGTGTTAGGTTAACATGTTGCTTAATTTATATATTTTAACTTATTTAATTATATTTAGCTTTAACTTTTATTTTATTTTATATATCTTCCTAGCTTTGTTGTATGTATGCACATATTGCTTTAAAAGCAAACGGGAAAAGTGCATGTTTTCAACATCGTGGTATGTGCATCCATGCTCGCATTTAATACTATCTAAGCGGAGATTAAATGAAAACGTGGTCCGAGATTGCATTTGTTGTCATGCATACATGTTTATTTCAAATACTGTAAAATCAGAAATTATTCTTTTACATGTTTTTATGTATTTTAAACTTAAAGACGGTATACTTATACTAAATGAAAGTTGCTTCATGTATAACCTACCTGCAAGTAAAAATACTTATTTAGTGTTGGTTAGTGTTTATAATAAAATAAATTTAATCTATATAATAATAACTGAAGCAACTTTCATTTAGTGTAATTATACATTTATGTCTAAAACTAAAATCTATAAAAAAACATGTTAAAGAATAATTTGATTTTACAGGATTTGAAATAAACATGCATGCATAACAAATGCAATATGACTACGTTTTCATTTATTCTCTGCTTAGACAGTGTTAAATATAATTAATTTAATGTTATTTGCAGAAATAAAAAAAATATACTAGGAAGAAATTTTAAAATAATACGCTACTTAGAAAAAGTTGATACAGGAGTGAAATGTTAAACACAATACTAAATTAAAACAAATTTGATACTTTAAGAAAATAAAAAAAAAGTTGATACTTGGAAAAAATTTTTGGAAGAAGTAATAAAAGCCTTAAAAGAAAACATGATACTTAAAAGAAATAAAAACACACATAATTCTTAGAATTATTTTAAAAACTCCGCAAAATTATATTTCATAACGTAGTAATTATAATTTTTGCAATTGTTAGAAATTAGAATTAAAAATATACTTAAAAGAAATATAATTAGTCGAAAAAATTCTAATTCATTTTATAGCAGTTTGTGTTCTGTGCATCTAGAAACATGTTCTATTTGTGCTTTGTGCCTTTACTCACTGTGTTCACTCTTAAAAATCATTACAGTCGTATGATATCACCGTTAATTTTTTTAAAGGTAATATTTCTATTTTATGCCAATTTAAAATAGAAAATGTTTCTATTTTGTGCCATACTTGCAAAGATAGCAAGAAAGTACTTGTCTGCACCAGCTAGCCAGTGTTGATAGTGAACGTTTATTTTCAGAAAGAAGCAGGGAATGTTTATGAACCAAAACTTAATAGGCTGCAACCTGAAAATGCAGAACACCTAATTTTCCTGTATCATAACTAACCTCTATTAAACTTTGATTACAAAGAATAATTAGTTTGTTTTTAAACAACATTTCATATGGTGTAAAACTTAAGAAATTAAAATACTGCAAAATTGAATATTCATCCAAGGGTCATTCCGAGTCAAATCAACCAATGATCTGAACCTTGACATCATGGAAAATGATAATTTTTGGTACAATAGTAGTACCAGTGAAGCTGACAAAAACTGTAAATATTGGATTTTTTGGGCTCTTAGTTTTCAGTTATTGACTTTCTTAAAAGCGAAATTTGGCAAAAAAAAAAAGTATTTGACCTAGAGATCTCAAATTGCTGTAATTTTTTTTCTTTTAATGGGTCTTAATTTGATATGACTATGCTATTTTCTAAAAACAATTTCTCTTTTAGTTTGTAATTATTTTAGAAACTCCAATTTTAAAAAAGAGTTAAATACCATAATCATGTTGTATATCAAATTAAGGTCCATCGAAAACAAAAGACTGCACTAATTTGAGCTCTCTTGGCCAAATAGTTTTTGATCTACCACTGTTTAAAGATTTCAAAACTTTACCAGATTTGGCTTTTTTAAAAAAGTGAATAACTGAAAATCTAAGAGCCCAAAAAATATGAAATTTTACAGTTTTTTTAAACTTTACTGGTAGTACTATCACTGTACCAAAAATGATCAATTTTTTAGATATCAAGGTTCAAACCATTAAGTGATTTGACACAAAATGACATACATTTAGTACATAACTCATTAGCCAGTTTTTTCATACATTCAGCCTACATATGTTCTCAATTTTTACAATTTGCTACACACTTAATATTCAGGGTGGCCACTCAACCGGGAAAAGTCAGGGAATTTTGTGAAAATTCTGGGGTGTTCTTTTTTTTAATACTAGTTGTCCTTATAAAAACAGGACTGCCCAGTTTGTATGCCATGCCATTTTCAAAAAGTTTCGCCAAGTATTATGCTGTACTCGTAACTTCCAAATAAAGGCTGCCATGTGTCCATTTGATTCTTTTTGATTTTTTTTTTTTTTTTTTTTTTTTTTAATACTAGTTGTCCTTATAAAAACAGGACTGCCCAGTTTGTATGCCATTTTCGAAAAATTTCGCCAAGTATTATGCTGTACTCGTAACTTCTAAATAAAGGCTGCCATTTGATTCCGTATAAAAACAAAAATGCAGAGTTTGTGCTCCATTTTGGACAACTGTTGCCAAGAATATTATATACATTTTACAATATTTTTTCTATTTTAATGACATTCTTTTGACATTGCTGAATTGACATTAATTATTCAATGGCTGTGGCTTGTTACAGTGTAGTTTTTGCATATCTTTAATGTCTGTCATTGTGAACAATTTGCAATGCCCATATTTAAGGACATCAGTTTAGACTATTTCTTTTTATTGTCTTCAGTGAAAAAAAACATTAAATTCTTTTAAATATTTCAGTAGTTCAATTTTGCTGCATTTACATGTATTTTTTATTAAAAATGTCAAAATTTATTTGTAAAAACAAAAAATGTGTATTTTTTTCTCCTGATTTAATATAACTTTTTTTGAATAGTGGAGTTAAATTGTTAAGATTCTTTAATCAAATTTGTAACTAAATAGGGATGTGCACGCATTTTATGTTAAAATTACTGGTCTGGAATTTCTTTTCAATTCACCTGGAAAAGTCAGGGAATTTCAATGTGTCTGAAGAGTGGTCACCCTGATATTTCACATGCCACTCAATTTAATTTTATATTTACAATTATAATTACAAAACAATTATAATTACAAGAACTTTTAAAATAAGTTCTTCTCCAAACTGAGTGAAGATAATTTCATTTCTTCCTTGCTCAAAAGTACAAACTCTCCCAGTTGCAGTAACAGGCTCTACTTTTTGCAAAATGGTCTCACCTAGCACATTCAATACGTCACTCGGTTGAGGATGAAAGTAAGAAAAGGTCCCTTAGGATGTAGGAAGCTTACTTTATAGTCGCTCGTAACATTATTCTTCTCAAGAATACATGCAAGCCACAAAGATCCTTTATAGACTATATAGTGCCAAATCCAGATTCAATTTTTACTAAATTAGTTGGTGTAATATAGTCGAATGCTGTCACACGTTCAGTAAACCGGTGTTCACTACAGTAATAATGCTTAACAAGAAGCCGATTTTCAGAAATTGGGTAAAAAGAATGAAGTTTTTGAGTACAGCACAGTTGATGAGTATGAAGAAGTTAAAGAAATACTGTCACCACAGTTGAATGACTTTAAGGCAATCATGGGTACTTAAAAACTTCATTCTTTTTACCCAATTTTTGAAAATATACTTTATGTTAAGCATAATTACTGTAGTGAACACCAATTTACTGAACGTGTGACAGCATTAGACTATATTACACCAACTAATTAAGTAAAAATTGAATCTGGATTTGTCACTATACTCTATAAAGGATCTTGGTAGCTTGCATGTATTCTTGAAAAGACGAGCGACTATAAAGTAAGCTTCCTACATCCTAAAGGACCTTCTCCTTCTTTCTTTTATCCTCAACTAAGTGACGTATTGAATATTTGAATGTGCTAGGTGAGACCATTTCGCAAAAAGTAGAGCCTGATACTGCAACTGGGAGAGTTTGTACTCTTGAGCAAGGAAGAGATGAAATTGTCTTCACTTGTTTGGAGAAGTACTTATTTTAAAAGTTCTTGAAAAGTAACGTTTTGTAACTGATTGTAAATACAAAATTAAATTTTGAGTGACATATGTGAAATATTAAGTGTGTAGCAAATTGTTAAAATTGAAAAGAACATATGTGGGCTGAATGTTTGAAACAACTGGTTAATGAGTTATGTACTAAGTATATGTTATTCCGTGTCAAATCAATTAATGGTTTGAACCTTGATACCTCAGAAATCGATCATTTTTGGTACAGTGATAGTACCAGTAAAGTTTACAAAAACTGTAAAATTTCAGATTTGGGGGGCTTTTAGATTTTCAGTTATTTACTTTTTTAAAAAAGCCAAATCTGGCAAAGTTTAGAAATCTTTAAACGGTTGTAATTAAAAAAATATTTTACACAGAGAGCTCAATTTAGTGTCGTGCTTTTGTTTTCAATGAGCCTTAATTTGATATACAACATGATTATGGTATTCTAACTCTTTTTTTTTTTAAATTGGAGTTTTTAAAAAATGACAAATTAAAAAAAAAAATTTTTTTCTTAGAAAATCCAAAAAAAAACTGATTTCTTTAAAATATATATATATATATTAAAGACATTAAGGGACTATTTGTGTGCCAAATTTCATAGTCGGTCGTTAAGGGGTTCCTATGGAAATTAAATTTTTTGTAATTTAGCTAATTTCACTTATAGTTTAATACAAAAAAAAATAATTTTCATAGGAACCCATTGGCTTCCCATTATGAAACTTGGCATACAAGTAGTCCATAAAGCATATATTTTTTTTTCAAAAAAATTTAAAGGGGTGTTTTTGAGATTTAAAAAAATTTTTTTTGAAGCTTTTCAAAAAATTCAAATTTGAAATAGCATAGTCATGTTATATATCAAATTAAGACTCATTAAAAGCGAAAGAAAATGACACTAATTTAAGCTCCCTAGGTTAAATAGTTTTTGATCTACAGCTGTTTAAAGATTTCAAAACTTTGGCAGATTTCACTTTTTTGAAAGTCAATAACTGAAAAACTAAGAGCCCCAAAAATCTGAAATTTTGCAATTTCTGTTGTCTTTATAGTTACAGTAAATAAACACTTTTCAACTATGTTGTAAAGTGTTAAAAAGGAAAAGATTTCATTATGAACAAGAGTACATTTTGAAATTGACACTGAAAGAAATGTGAAAACATGAAAAGTCGAATTTTCATAAAGAAAAAAAAAATTGTACAGAAAAGTCTCATTTATAAGCATTTAAAAAACGATATTTCGGTATAATTTTTTTAAATACATGATTTGGAAGAATTAAAAAAATATATATACTAGGAAGAAATTTTAAAATAATATGCTACTTAGAACAAATTAAAAAAAAAAGTTGATACAGGGGTGAAATGTTAAAAAACACAATACTAAATTAAAATAATTTGATACTTTAAGAAAATAAAAAAAAATACCTGGAAGAAGTTAAAAAAGCCTTATACTTAAAAGAAAATAAACATGATACGTACAAGAAATAAAAACACACATAATTTTGGGAATTTTTTTAAAAACATTACACACAAAATTATATTTCATAATGTAGTAGATTATAATTTTTGCAATTTTTAGAAATAATTGTGAAACAGTTTGTGTTCTGTGTATCTAGAAACATGTTCTACTTGGGCTCTGTGCCCTTACTCACTGTTTTCACTCTTAAAAATCATCACAGTTGCATGATACCACCATTGATCAGAGATGTGTAGTTTTAGCATGCACATATATAATTTAAAATAGCCTATAAACTTAATTACAATATTATTAATATTGTTTTTTGATATATTTTTAGTATTGAAGTTTACTTTTAAAAAATTAACTCTTTAAAAATTGCAAAAATGTTTTAAGTATTATGTGTTTTAATATATCCCAAAATTTTATTCTGTATTTTTAAGTTATTCTCAATTTAAAATAGCTTATCGTTTAGATTTAAAATTATATTTCATAATGTAGTAGATTATAATTTTTGCAATATTTAGAAATAATTAGAATTAAAAATATATTTAAATATAAACTGAAAATAAAGGAAAAAAACATTTTTGCATTAAAATTATTGTATTAACAATATATAATATAAATTAAAATAAAAATTTTATTACATATGAACAGAGTGATTCTATAGTATTGTGAATTTTGCATATATGACACATTCGATATATCGTATCTTTGTAAAAATATGATTTAGATGAATGTATTTTAAATTTTAAAGATACTGTTTCAGATTGTGTTGATTTCAAATTTATAAATTCAAGCACATTATTGAAATCAACACAATCTGAAAATTTGATATCTATTATAAAAATATATTCACCTGGCTCAATATTTTTGTTTTACAAAGATGCATAAAACTGTGTAAATATCATGTCTGCAACATACACTATTCTGTAGAGTTGTCCAATGTGTGATAAATATGTATATAAACACGTAATAAATACGTGTAGAAACACAATATAAACACGTAATAAATACGTGTAGAAACACAATATAAACATGTAATAAATACATGTAGAAACACAATATAAATATGTATGGGAATACATTATAAATGCGTATGGGAACGCATAAATGCATATGGGAACACGTTATAAACATGTATGTGGATATACGTAAGAAACACGTATGTGAATATACATAATACACATGTGAGTATATGATATGTAATAAACATGTATCTGGATACGTAATAATAACGTATGTGGATATACGTAATATACACGTATGTGGATACGTAATAATAATGTATGTGGGTATACGTAATAATAACGTATGTGGATATATGTAATAATAACGTATATGGATACGTAATAAACACGTATGTGCATATACGTAATAATAACGTATGTGAATATACGTAATATTAACGTATAAGGATACGTAATAATAATGTATAAGGATACGTAATAATAACCTTTTTTATAACGGTTGGTATACCATATTCTAATGTACCATTTTTGCGTAATAATTATGTATGGCCCGACACGTAAAGATTACGTATTGCTTGATACGTAAGAATTACGTATTTGTGCTACCTGGGTTAATGTACGTGCTTAATATTCCCCCTTCCGTTTTGTTTCTTTTAGTGGAGGAAAGAAGTGATATGGGGCTGTCAATCTTCTTTTTATTGGCACTAGATCCCCCTTTTTCTTTCTTTGAAGGAGGGCGGAGCAAGGGGGGGGGGGAGAGAGATAGACACGATCAAAATTTACGGTAATGAACGCAGAGAAAGAGCTCTGGGACGTATCTGAGGTCATACAAGAACTGGTTGAATTTCGTTTGAGGACAGACATTGCTCTCTCAACAAAAGGCTAAGCAGGGGATCTGATCTGCTAACAAAAGGGCAGGGAGGGCGCTTTTCTCGTACAAAGGGCAAGGAGGGCGCTGTTTTTGTAAAAAAAGGGCAGGCAGGGCGTTGCGCTCTTCCAAAAGTGCCTGGGGGAAACTCTGCATCTTGTATGTTGTCTTCACCCGTAATGAAGTCATCAACATAAAGGCAGTGACCAAGCAATCTTGATGTAGTTGGATATTCATTGCTAAACTTTTTGACATGTTTTTTGATGGCAGAAGACAGCAGGAATGGGCTAGTGTTTATCCCAATGAGAATGTGCTTGAAACGGTAGATCTGGAGACTTCATCTGTCATCAACTGTTTTATCCGACCACAGAAAACGTACAACATTTCGGTCCTTTTCTGCTAGGAATACTTGCAAGAACGTTTTTTCTATATCGGATAATATTGCAACTTTGTTCAACCTGAAATTGATCAGAATATCAAGGAAGTTTAGGTTAAGGTTCGGGCCTTGCTACAAACAGTCGTTCAAGGATATTTGGTTGCTATCGTGTGAGCCAGCGTCGAACACGATTCTGGTCTTGCTAGTAAGTCTATCTTGTTTATATACAGCCTGATGTGGCAAGTAGTAAATTGGTTCGTCTATCATTCTTTGTTCACTTGTTTTTTCAATCCGTTCGATTATCCCTTGCCTTAAATAGTCCTCAATTATTTCCTTGTATTGGAAACAGTTCTGGATTTTGATGAAGTCTTTTTTGCAAACTGTATAATCGTTGCTTTGCTATGGTAAAGTTGTTGCTCAATTTTCTCAAATCCCTTTTCCAGGGCAGCTGTACTTCATAACGGCCATTACGATAAGTAGTAGTTTGTTCAAAAATATCCATAGCTTGATCCTCTTCTGTAAGATTAGGATCATCGTAATTTATACCAACTGATTCTAGTTCCCAAAAACGTCTCAAATTCTCATCCAATACTTCATAATCCCTTATGAGACAAGAGTACTTTGTTTGAAGATTGAACTTCTTTAACCCTTTCACGACGGTTGGCACGCCCGCGTGCCGCCTGCGAGCTTGCATTCAAGGACGTACGGCACGCACTCATGCCGGAGAGAACTTTACCCTAAACGCCGAGTGGCACGTATCAGTGTTTCTACGTGAAACGTTTTCCTTTGAATTTATTTGTCTACTAGATGGCGTTAAATGCCCGTGGAAGCAACTTAAATGTATTTTGCAGATGCTTGACCTTGGCACAAGCGGAATCCAATAAATTATTTCTCCATTTGGAGTGTTGAAACATATGGTTCTGTAAAGTTAACAGACAGAGCTCTTCTCGCAGCATCAACAATTTCATAATTGAGTTCCGGGTCTCCTTTTGATTTTAGCTTTTAATGATTTCGTTGGTGAATTACAGGAATATAAGAGAGTACTTTTTTTTGGGGGGGGGGTTAAAGGAATGTGTGACAGTGAAATGATTAGGCTATTTCGGATAAAAGTATGGCTGGTTTGAGATGTTTCCTTTCTGTGGAAGAATATACGCGTATAGTAAACGAACCAGATAGTTATGAAAGCAAAGCAGATTGTGAAGATTCATGGAACAGTGTTATTTCTGATGATGAATCTGAAAATGCAATTGATTCTTCAGATTCTGAGCGTACTATTATTACAACACCGCTAGCTTCAGTTGCTGTTTTTTCGAATCATGTTTGGACATGTGATTTAAAAGATCTGAATTCTTTGGAAAAATACCTAGAATAAATCCCAATATCATGCCGCCTAATTTAGATAAAGAACTTGATTTTTTTAGTATATTTTTTGATGATGAACTAGTAGAATTTATCGTAAAAGCAACTAATGAGTTTGCAGAGAAAAAATGGGAGAAAAATCTCCTCTCGCCTTCCACATCGAAGACTCCACCTGTTTCAAATATATTTACACCTGTGACAGGAAACGAATTTTGTGTGTTTCTCGCACTAGTAATTTTGACGAGCATTGTCAGAAAACCAAATCTCAAAATGTATTTTTCTAAGAATCCGAATATCAGTACTCCTTTTTTCAATTCAGTTATGAGTCGCGATCGATTTATAGGAATATTACGTTACCTTCATTTTACTCTTGATAGTAATGTCCAAAACCTAAATAATTTGAAACCCGTGTTAGATGCATTAGTTTCAAAATTTAAATCTATATACACTCCTAGAAGAAATATGTTCATTGATGAATCTTTGTTCTCATGGTAAGGAAGGCTGGGATTTTGTCAATATATCTCCTTGAAAAGGTCCAGATATGGAATAAAAATATATAAATTGTCAGAATCGAAATCAGGCTGTATATGGAATTTCCTTGTGTATACTGGAAAGGACACGGAATTATCAAGCTCTGATGGTGGGTATGGAGAACGCGTTGTGAAAACACTTCTAAGTGAACTTTTAGGAAAAGGATATACTTTGTATTTGGATAAATTTTTTACCTCTCCTGTACTTGCAAAGTAAATGTTGTCTAAGAATACGCATATATGTGGTACAGTTTTAAAAAATCGTAAGGACATGCCAAAGAATTATCCATCTGTACCTAAAACATATATACACTAAAATTTTTAATATTTTGATAAAAGAAAATTTGTATGAAAAATATACATCAAATAGAAAATAAGTATTTCCTTTCTTCCTGAAAAAAGTAGAATGCTGCGTTGAACGGGTGATTTTTAGTGAATTTTTTTCGAGTTAGGCTTATCGCAAAAAATTAGCCGTTTTTTAGGAAAAGTTCGGAAACGAAGCGCTCCGTTCTTTGGGCCCACGGCAGTTTTGGAATGCCGCCGTCCCGAAAGGGAGAGTGCCGGTAGGAATCCATTCAAATATGGAATTTTGCATACTTAGTCTATCATTAATCTTGATTGAATTGTGTTTTAGAATTTTGAAAAAGAGTTCCACACCTATTAAGGCGCTGGCCGCCCACTTTGCTGCTCTATGTCTAAAGGATGAGCCGGACGGTCTGGGCTTTCGACACCTATTAAGGCGTGAATCTTTCCTGGCTTGAAATATGTTGGATCGGCGAGTTTAATAGTTTGGTAAATTAACTTCAGAAGTGTCTAATAAGTTGAAGGAGTCAAATCAGTGATTCTGGGAAAGAGGAAAAATTCTATATCTTCTTGAAAGCTTCCTTCCGCATTAGAAATAGATCCATTTATCTTCACCTTTATTGTGCAAATAGACCCATTTAACCCAGTAACTGGAGTGTTAATTATTTCTTTCTTTATTCCCAACATATCCACACATTCCTTCGTTAAACAATTTATATTTGAACCATTATCTAAAATGAATCTCAATTTAATTTTCCTTACATTTATGTCTTCAATATATATAAAACAAGTACTCTTAGTAGGATAGATTTATTCTCTTGTTTTGAGATATTACTTAAAGTATGCAACGAAGAAGCATGAGCTTCGATTTGGTTATGTTTGAAAATTGAATCTTCAGTTTCGACTGGACGATCAGTCTGTGAAGGCAATACATCTGCGATTTTTCTTTCTTTTTGTTTATGTTCATTAATTTGTTGGTGTTCGAAATGCAATAATGTGTGATGACGTTTGGAACATATAAAACAGGAATGCTTTGAATTACAGTTACTGATCACATGATTTCTATTTAGGCAATTTATACAAAGTTTATGTTCTTTCACGATATCAAATCCTTTTTGAACTTTCATTTTCTGGAATATACAGCATTTGTTCAGAGAATGTAATCCTTTACATAAAACACAAATTCTTGTTTTAGCTTTATCACTTGAATTAAGCATCAATGTTTTAGTTTTGTTAGGAAAGGGAATATTTCTGGTAATTGGTTTCACAACTGAGGTACGTGTTAGGTTTTCAAGCATCATACTTCGGTTTTTCAGAAATGTCATCAAAGAGTCAAATTGGGGAACTTTCGATGTTTTTTGAGTGAGTTCGAATTGTTTTCTAGACTCTCTGTCCAGTTTTAGGAGAATAATATTAATTAATATGACATCCGATAGTTTATTTTGTTCATAATCTAGGACCTTTAATGCTCTCAAAAGTTTCTTTACACAATCGATTAAAGATCCCAATTCTTTCGCGGATTTGTTCTGAATTTTTTCATAGTGGATTATAGCTAGTAGATGGGAGTCTACGAGTAATTGCTCATTTTCAAATCTTTCTGTTAAGGCTGTGAATAATGACGCGTAAGAATCTTCAGATGATTCAATTTGTTTCGCATTGCCTGTTAACGATTTAAGTAAAATAAGCATTGCGAATAATTTAATTGGTCATTATTTGTAATCAAGCCCATAAACTGAATTTTGAAAGTTGACCATTCCTCATATTTTCCACCAAAATTAGGAAGGGGAATTTCCGGAAGTTTAATTTTGATTTTAGAATTAGTTTCTTTTTCATTTGAAATTTTTACTATACTAGAAGCAGAAGCAAAGTACGAATCAAAGCAGATTTTCAGGCTTCCAGCTTCTCCTGTAAGTTTTCAACTTTCTTTAATTTCACTTCAAGTTCACTAGATGTCGTATCCTTTACGAGCATTTTTTCTTGGACAAAAGTTTCTAATTTTGTAATATTGCCTTTTATGGCACCTTTTAATCTATTCAGTTTATCCATACTGCTGGATCCGGCTCAACGGACCACTTTTATGTTGTCGATGTACGTAAAGTTTGTTAATAGAAATTGACGGACCACCTTGTTTTTTCAAGTTTTAATTAAAACTTAACAAGGAAGATATACACTATACAATACAGAATGTAATTTGCAATTTGGGAAATAAATTCCGCTGACTATAAGATGAGGAAAGGTTCCCGCTGACGATACAACCTCGTCGTTCGCAATCTATTCGAGTTCTGCTAACACATTCAAAGTTTTCTGCTGCGTCACTTCTTGTAGCACGATCCGACAACAGAATTCTCGCGCATGCTCAGACACTTTCCTTATGTCCAAATTCATTCCAAATTCACAGCTCAAACTTCTACATCTCTTGTACGACATATATTCAGTTAAAAAAAGATGCTTGTATAAACAATTTTACATTTAATGTTCAAACAGCTACCACAAGCCTTCGGGTTGGTCGTATGGTCTGGGCTTTCTATACAAAAAATGTAAAAAATTTCCATATTACCTACTTTCTTTTTTTAAATACTAAAATATGTATTCATCAGAAGAGACATATACTTTTCTATTTTAACATATAGATTTAAAAATATAGAAAAAATAAAGCCCCAGGATTATAAATGAACTTGACCGACTGCACTTTGCAGTACAAAATATTCACTACAAGCAAGTTTTTTCACTTTCCCTAGTTTCATAATCTATATGCAGGGCAAGAGATTTCAGTTCAGAGTTTACTCACTAAAAAAGCTCTTCACTCACCAGTTTAATATAAATAACATTGCACAATCTGTTTGTTATTTCTTATTGAAGACAAAATTGCATTAAATAAAGCTTAATATGCAGACTTTTTACAAGTTATTATGTGATTTGGTTTATTGCAATCTGAAGAAGCATTTTAAGAACAAAATTAAACAGTTTTCAGCTTACGATAACCAGCCTTATGTGGCACATCAATAATTGTGCAAGAATATTAATAGAGATATTCAATAAAAATATGTACCTAAGATTAAAACAAATAGCTCACTTCTACAGAGTTAACTTATGCATGTTTAATTATGCATGTTTTCTCGCATATCTTCATTAATAACTAATACAGCAACAGAATAGTCGACCTTTATTATATATAAATGAGCAAGCTGCTATATTACTGTACAAGTTTACAACTCAATGTATTACTAATAAAATCCTTGCAATATGGGTGATTTAAGTGCACAAAATAAACATAGCACAACTAAATAAACGAACTTTGACACAGATATGATTAAAAAATGCAAGGGCAAGATGTCAACAAAGTAATTTTAAATTCAACTTACTCAATTCCTTTAGCAAACTTTCAAAAGCACACATAGTGCATATATGCTTATAGAAACAACATCAACATATAGTCATTCACACACATTTTTTTATCAATATTTGCACTAAATAATCTTAAAAGAAGATAAATTTAGAGATCACCTACTAAAATTAGATGCTAAATGATTTTAAATTTCTAAAATCGTCTGTGATATGTAAACTAATATTTTACAACAAACATGGATGCCGATCAGACGAATCACCAAACATGACATCACATGAAACTCGTCTATATGACTGTCACTTTGAGGTCATTGGTGCATGAAATTAACTCTCTAAAATCCTCTTCCATTCCATAATACAGCATGGCAATGGCTTTATCTTTCCTCCTCTCAAAGTATAGTCTTTCTTTTCTAGTAGCAGCTTCTTCTAACTTGATTTCTGTGCCTGTGACATAACTATAGCAGCCCTCGCTTTTCAAAGCGTATTTCATATTTATGCTCCATGTCGCGTAATTGTTCTTGTTGAGTTTATTAATTTCAGCCATGACTATTACAACTCAGCTCGAAACTTCAAAAATGTAAATAACATGCCGATTCACTGTTAGGGCTAAGTTTCACGGGCCCCATTGAATTGCTTGGTTAAAAGTTCACTTTAAAATTCATGCACACTGCATTTTACTGTTCCCATGACCAAATGTCAGCAAATTTCAGTTGAGGTAAGTAAATTTGACTGATGAGTATAGCAGTGGGTATGATACAAAGTGATAAGAAAGAATGAAATTAAGCAGAAAGAATAATACCATGCATCATTAACTTTGATGCAACTTGCATAAAGTACATCAAAAGAACATCGCTCCAATACTGGGCCTAGTCATAACACATCAGCTATTCACATAACACAGATCTACACCAGTTAACAGCTCAAAGCTTATCAAGAGCTCAGTAACAAGCAGCTAAAGCTAAAGTGCCATTACCGGCACCGAGCATTTATACCCATCATCTGTTATGATGCTACTGGAGCATGCTAATTTCCAGTGATACGGAAAATTAGCATATTCCAGTCAGCTAAGGTACAATCTGCAGGAACTCAAATGTAATTCAACTCGGACACTAAATAAACGATCTGAAATCCAAACAGTTAACCGGAAATATCTGAACTTTTGAATGTAACGCTATCGCATTACGTTGTTTGTTTACTTTTATGGTGTCTAACACTAGCATTATGAAACAAGAATCTAAAAAATAATTCAAAATAGATAATTTTATTTTTAAATAACATTAAACTTCATTACAAATTTATATTGCTGTGTTTCGACATATTTCATACATAGTCTGTAAAATTATCATAGTTATTAGAATCTATAGAACTTTCAAAACTATCACTTGAGTTTTTTAACTCTTCCATGACCTTGGACCTTAATCTTTTAATGGTACGAAGTCTCTCCAGCCAGTTTGAGACATGTGAGTACTTCATAGATTGCTGTTGTCGACTAATTATCAAGGAAGCAAACTGAAAATAAAATACATAATACTTCAGTAGTAACTATAATATATGTAAATAACTTACTAATGATTATGTAAATTATTGCTAATGAACATTGAAATGGACATTTGTCGCTGAATCTATGAATTTCACATGAAACCTTTATTAGCACTCAGGTTTGATTCCTGTATGTACTCGTTCAAAAAATGTTACTTTAGTAATGAATTTGATGACAAATGATGATAGGGTTCTTATAAATGATGATGACAGTGAATTTTATGACATAGATGGGATTGCTGATATTTAAATGACGTGCCAATGGTTTTTTGAACTGTTTGGCAAATTTGACTCGAACTATATTAGACTTGCTTGGAATCGGACATTAAAGGGTTCTGATGAAGTTTTTGTTATGGAAATTAAATTTTATTATTAAATTATATATATAATTTTTTTTTTCATTTTTAAGTGATTTTGAATAATTTAATAATTTTTTTTTTTCTAATTTTGGGATCAACTTTTCGTGAGTTTTGGATTTTTTCTGATTTTTTTCTCTGAAAGTTGGGGGAGGGGGGCAACTTATGTGTGAGTATATACAGTAGTAGTTATTGCATGTAAGATATGTGGATTGCATGTACCCATGCAGCAACTTAAGGCAAATCTGTTAATAACAGCTAATTATTTCGTAAATTCACTATGCGGATCGATTGGTCTGCGAAACAGTTAGCCTTGAATCGACATAGTGTGCGGGTATGCGATTGACAGCTATTTCAATGCAACGTGGATTGCATGTACCCATGCAATATGCATATTGTTATACATGCAGTGGAATTGCCATTATTGCATGTATTGCACTCTCTAATAAAAGGCGATTAATTTTGTATCATTACCCATGTGCCTGCCTGCAATAGCAGTCGAATATGCGATTAATAGCTACTGAATGAAATGTACTGTTAACCCTGACTTGCGTGCATAGCTGAGGTGTGTGATTGACAGCTACTTCATGAACTGCACAGTTAGACATGACTTACGTGCATAACTGAAGTGTACGATTGACAGCTACTTCACCAACTGCACCATTAGCCATGACTGCTGTGCATAACGAAGCATGTGATCGACAGCTACTTCATGAACTGCACCATTATCTGTAATTTGCACGCATAGCTGAGGTGTGTTATCGACACTTCATGAACTGCGTCGTTAGTCATGATTTGCACACATAACGAAGGTGTTGCTGGATAAACGCGCATTTGAAAACATTTATTTGATGATTTATTTTTGCTGAATAGCACGTGGATTTGTCCTTGTGTTAAGAAGCAAAAGATAAAGCAGAAAAAGTCTAATCACTTTTATTGTATCAGGCATCCATTACCAACTTACAGCATTTGGTAAGACATTTAGGTAAAGCACACATATTTACAGGTCATGAGCTAATAAGTTCGAAGAAGTTTCGTTGCATATTGGGCCATTTAAAGCAGTTGTGGACATCAAGGCAAAAAGTTACATTACCCAGAACATTCGGTGTGCACTTCTTTGAAGCCACCAAATACGGTAACACTTGGTAAAGAGGTTTCTTTGAAGAATTAATCCCAAGCAAAAGTTTCATTGATTTGGATCAAAAGATAAACAAGTTCTTAGCCGAATTTACACAATTTGCACATAACTTTAACTTTTAGATCCATTACCACAATTCACTGTCCGTGACTTAAAAATATCTGCCATTTGTAAGAAAACATAATGATCTATAATAAGATCAAACTTAACATGGTCATACAGACCACAAGGCAAAATCACAGGAAGATTGTTACCAGACAACTGGAATTGGAATACAGAATGCAATAACTGAATTACGAATATGAATGTCAAATTTCGAATTAACTGCTTTAAGATGAGCCTAGTATATATACCCGAAGATAGGACCATTCCGGAAAGTAATCGTAACCAGAAATGCCCCATGATATGCGAATTACTTGCATACGCATCGAGCACATAATTTGCCTGCCAGAAAAATACTCACTGAAAAATGATTCACTCCCGAGAATGAAGTGAGTCGTTCACAAGGTTAGTTGAGCAATGTTCAGGGGAATCATAAATCGCGTTTGTTATTTATGTTTTTCCAACAGGTATGCAATTGACAGCTACTTCATGAACTGCTCCATTATCCATGGAAGTATACAATCGACAGCTACTGCAAGAAAGCCATTGCAAGTTTAAAGCTTTTTAAAAAAATGACAGGGCTGGCTGCTAAAGATGGTAATTAAATAATATGAGGGAAGTAAGTTATCCTATATTTCATCAAAGCTACCGCAATGAGCTAATCTAGGCACAACTTTCCCCCTTCAATCATCTTGTGTTTTTGACAGACTCAACATAAATACATGCATGTTCCTGCAAATACTCTCCTAGATAGTAATAGAACCCTAGTCCAGTTTTTGCAATAGAACCCTAATCCAGGAAGCTATAATTTTAACTATTGGTTTTAACAGCAAAAATGCGTACAAAGTTCAAATCTTCAGAACTTTTTACCTCAAATGCATACTAAACATGGAATAATTTGACAAAATCTGAAGTTGAAAAAAAAAACCGAAATCTGCTTTTGATCTGTTGGAAGAGGGAATGTGTTTGTTTAACATTCTTCACATTTCTTCTCTTTCATTTTTTTTTTTTTTTATGTTCTATATGGAGCTTGGTGGCCAGTTAGTTATTTTATTTAATCACCAAATTTTATTACTTAATCGACCTGTGGTGAGTACCTATTTTCAGGTCTATCTATATGACTTTAAGAGTGATACTAAATGTGTTTCACTTAACCAAAATAGAATATTTTCGGCTAACTGGGTATTGAAAATTGCTAATCATCTGATTATGAAGACTAAATTTTTTAATCAAGAAATTTTGTAATTAAAAATTCTGTAAAATATTTGTTTCAATTTATTTCATAGAATGTATTTATGCTCTTATTATTTGTCGAACTGTTAGTAGAATGAACATTTTACAGGTCATGAGAAATTTCTCTTGCTATCCCCCTCGCCTTCATTTTCTGAAGTAATAGATCTTAAAATGGGAACATGAAATCCAAACAATGAAATTCCCCAATAGTTACACAAATTTAAAACAAATCATTTTAACAAAAATAAATGAGCAAGCATTATTTTGTAGAATTTAACCCATATGAAATCATATTGCTACCTATAAAAATGATCGAAAATAAATATTTCTTAAGCAAGTCTGTTTTACATCATTAATAAATAAAATTTTCAGCATTAAATGTTTTTATTTTTTTATATAATATTCAAAAGAGTGATAAATAAAAATTTATTCTTTAAATTTTAATTTTGCATTAAAATAACTTGAGAATAGATGTCACATTCGTCAGATACGATGTTGATTCCTCCCACATTATCTGTGTAATAGCTAAAGCTAGCAGGAAAAAGTACTTAAGTTATAAATGCTAAGTACTTTTATATTGCGATATGAATATGAGATATTGCGATATGAACAGTTAAAAATCGGGACAATTTCAGGACAGCATTTAATCAATTTTTGTTTTTATTTTCAAAATGTACATTTAATTTTTTATAGAGTTTATATTTAGTAAAGACTACAAATATTGTAAACCGTCTTTACTCAATACACCAATGATGTACATGAAAAATATTTCAAAAGGCCTAAGCACTTTCTGATAACATAGTGTCCATAATCAGTGGCAATAACAAAAGATGAGCTTTTGTAAAACCAGCAATAGTGAATTTGCATAGGGCAAATCGGAAAAATCCATACTATCTCGACGCTATGAATGTTAAACCATTATATGATTTTCTGAAAATCTAGTGTTTCACCAGTAGCTTTATGTTTAAGTATTGGCCTTCTATTTATGTACTTGGATTTTGAAATTAATTGAATTTCCTTGAAATTTATATATTTACTTGTAATACAGAGGCTGTTCGCACATTTTTTAGACGATTTTGGTAAGCGGTAATAAAAAATCGTTTGCTGCAAAAGAAATAATTCCAATTGTACTATGTTTTTAAAAGTCAAAATTATCGTCTGCGGCTTGAAAGTTTTGGTTTTATTCAAAAATGGCGTTTTTAACAAAACAGTGGTTCGAAGGCTACATTTATGCTCTTTCCGAAGAGAAATATGCATATTCTGTTATCGAAAAACGATGTGAGAGTCATGGTTTTGTGATATCTAAAGCGTCGATAGGTAATATCGTCAACAGGAAAGGAAAAAAACGTCAAATTGGAGCCTCAAGTGGGACAAAAATTCCAAACAAGTATCCAAGGAAAAAACGGACAACTTCGAATATTGCAAAGGTACGTTGTTTAATGTTAATAGAAAATCCCCCTAGTCAAAGGACAGATGCAAAATCATTAAAATGCTCGATGTCAACTGTAAACAAAATGATAAACGTTGATTTAAATCTTAAGAAAGCGAAAAAACGCAATGTGCATAGTCTTCTTCCAAATCATATCGCTGAACGCAGGACACGCTGCAGAATTCTATATGAGAAACACTTATCCAAAGAAAAATGGAAAACAATTGTCACAATAGATGAATCATGGGTGTATTTAAATGATTTCAACAAAAAAAGAGCCATTTATTATCATAAAAGGGGAGAAAAAATTTTAAGTACATTGTTCAAAGAATCGAAAGAAAGTTTTTCTAAGGGATTCATGATTGTTGCTGGTTTTTCTTATAATGGCAAGTTAAAACCAAAGAGAGTGGGAAAAAATGTCAAGATTAACTCCAAATACTATCAGGAATATATTTTATCGGCAATTTTTCTGAATGAAATACCATCGCTTTATCCACAGTGCCATCAATCTGTGAGACTCCATCAGGACAAAGCTAGCAGTCACACATCAAAATCCACTGTAAATTTCCTAAAAGAAATGGAACAAAAAACTGGTATCAAGGCCATACCCTTCACTGATATCCCTACTAAATCTCCCGATGTATCACCTATGGATTTTTGTGCTTTCGGACTTTTAAAATCTGCATTATCCAAACGTCGTCCCAAAACTCTTACAGGACTCTGGAAAGCTGTTCAGGAGGAATGGGATAGAATACCTCTTCTGACACTTCAAAAGGCATTATTATCCTGGAAATTGCGGTATCAAAAGATAGTTCAGAATAAGGGATGTCAAATAGAACATTTAAAACACAAGAATTTTATGTAATTTAGTTTTGTGAATACAATATACATCGTCTGAAAAATGTGTGAACAGCCTCTGTATATGTAATATATGTACAGTACAACCTCGAAAATCCGGATTCGTCCAGACTTTGCCGATTCCGGATTTTTGATTTTTCCGGATTATAGAATTTGAATAAAATTTAGATTTAATATTAACTAAATACACTATAAAGCACTGTTTTTAGTAAAAATAATGGCAAAAGTTTAGTTAATCAATTAAAACATATTATTTAATCTAAAAAATAGGACAAAAGAAATTTCTAAGAAAAAATATACACATTAATAATTTAGAATGTGTGAACGAAACGAAATGATAAAATCACATTTTATCATTTCGTTTAAATATTTGAATTAACATTTGTTATTTCATTAATTTTTGTTTATGGGAAAGCAGTTTTCTTTATCCTGTAGATGGACATTATTTCCGCTTGGTTATAAAGCTTCTTTGTTCAAGACCTGTAATTGCATGATCGATTGTTTGCATAAGATTATTAATGGGTATTTTTTCTTCTCCACATTTATCGTCGCTACTTTGATTTTTTTTATTTAATATCATATCGCGAATTTCACCATCACTCAATTTATTTACGATTGGTGTATCATCATCACAGTGCAGAACTGCCGTTATATTGGCTTTGTCGAGATTTAATGAAGCGCCGGAAGATTTAATGAAGTGCCGAGATTTAATAAAGATCGAGGATTAGCACTTTTGACGATATATTTAAAGGTGTAAATGTGTTTAAACCGTTTTAGCTATTAGCGAACAAAAAACAAAAAATAAGAACTTAAAAGTTTTATTTATTTTCTAGCATCTATATAATGTTATGTTTAAAAAGGCTGATGACTCTGAAAAAAAGTAAAAAGCTTTATTAGTAATAGTCAAATATGTAAAAAATATCGCAGTAGATAAAATAAATATCTTTTCCAAAAAAGAAAAAATCTCTCTCCTCTCAATGATTTTTCTAAATTACGATGAGTCATTACTAGGCTGCAACAGCACCGGGACATGGTGGGGTAGGGAAAGCGAAGAAAGGAATTTGCTTAGTTCCTAATCATAAACGCAGCCGACCCCTTTGAGAGGTCTGTGTGTTAATGACCTTGTTGCTCGGTTCTGTGCGATACGATATTATTTAGTTATTTATTTGCTATTTATAGTATGTAAATATGGCTTTCTGAATAAAAAAGGCAAAATATACAGTCGATTTCAAACTGACACGTTCGACGAGAATGAAAAAATCGTCAGATATCGGGAGGGGAAGGGGATTCTGAATACATTGAAGAATGGAATTCGTACTACGAAGTGAACAAAATAAATTTCCGTGAGCGTTGATATGAATTCTCGGGATTTTTAGATTTAATTGAACAATCTGTGATAAAATGTTACAATAACGTTTTAAAGTATTTAATATTAAAAATTACATTGTTTCAGAAAAATATCTTTTTCAATAATGAGAAAAGGAAATTTTGATAATAAAAATTCCATATTTAAATAACAATGTATATTTGACGCGAAATAATTGATCAGGAGTTGTGACTTGAATAAAGGAGAGGAGGGATTAACGCTAATAACGTAATTCATGTTCCAACCACGAGCCAATCTACGGCAGTCCATCTAAACATTCATTTCATTTCTGGGTTCAGAAAGTCAACCGGAAAATACGGTATTTGTTTATAAAATATAATTCCATATAAATAATCTTACCCTGTTGTTTTAAATCCATGAATTCGTCAGTTCGGAGGGGAAAAAAAAAAACCAGAAAATTTTGAAAACGTCCGGATTTTGGAGGTTTCTGGATTTTCGAGGTTGTACTGTATCTGGTGCTGGTGTTTGCTGTCCGGACGATGGCACTAACATGTCTTAGCCTCTCGGCAGTGATGCTACTGTCTTTCAGGCTGAGGTCTTTGCCATTCTAATGTGTTGTAAAATTTGCTATGACAGAAATTACAGGAGCAACCAGATACTAATCTGTTCTGATAGTCAAGTCGCTCTATGGCCTTAGGGAAGTCTACTATGACGTCTTCTCTTGTCTAGGACTGCTATACTGCACTTTGTAATATTGCTAGCAATAATGAGCTGGCTGATGAATTGGCTAGAAAAGGCTCAAGTACTCCTTTTGTTGGTCCCGAGCCGGCTTTGGGTGTTCCCAATGAACTAACTAGGAGAACTGTCTATGACATTTTCAGAAAGCTTCAGTGCAAGAACTGGTGTAATACTAAGGGTCAAAGGCAGGCAAAAATTCTCAACTGCAATTACCCTAGCATACGTCAGAAGGAATTATTCAGGCTCAGTAGAACTGGCATCAGAAGGGCTGTTGGACTCCTTACTGGACACTGCATCCTTAAAAGACACCTTAATATTATGGGTGTCACGAAAGATTTGCTTTGCAGAGGCTGCAAAACTATAGTGAAGAAACTGCCGTACACATTCTGTGTGAATGTGAGGCATTTGTTCTCCGCCCACAGGTTCAAACATGGGTCGACATATGATTCAACTCTGGCAGTTGTATGACATTCCTGTCAAGTGCCTGCTTATTTTTGCTTCGGCTACTGGTCTCTTTTCTTAAGGACCTTCACTTGTTGGGGTAGTACAGTAGACCTCTGGTCGATGTGCTGGGCTCTTCTGGAGCCACCCACCTTCATGTCATTCATTCATTCATAACCATCTGTGTTCTTTTCTGTTCTCCAATGTCCACCTTTTAATCTTACCTGAGATTTAATTCAATGTTCTTCATACATCACAACGCAAATTAAAAGTGTAAATCTAACCACTATAATGCTTAATGTAAAGTAAAATGTTGTTAAAGTTATCCTCTTGAGTAAAATAAGTAAAAGTGTTTAATAATAATTAAAGTGGTATCATGTCTACTTCACAATATTTAAGCATAAAGACACAAATCTTAGAAAAAAAGGTCATTTAATCAAATAAAAAGCATACTATAAGAAGTACAAATATTAAATCTATATATCTATGTGTGTAGAAGACCCAGACCGTCCGACTCGTCCTGAGGACTAAGAGCAGCTATTATTTTTACATATCTATGTGTGTGTCAAACCTCTACACAGTTATCTGTGATGTTTCCTTTTAATGTAATTTATGCTCGGCTGGAATTTGGGCATGTTTCATTAGGTTTTCTTTTGTATTTAATACTTGTTTAAATTTTAAATCTCCGTTGATAACACTTTTTATTGTAATTTTGTAATTGTTTAATCTTTAATATCTTGTTTATAATCCTTTAATTATCATTATTCCGTAGTTGATTTATGCAAATTTTGTCTGCCGATTTGGTCTATATGTAAGCTTGTTTCCACGGTAATTTTTCATATAGCCACTGATGAAGCACGAAAGAGCTCTGGACTTTTAATATTTGTACGTCTTATAGGATGCTTTTTATTTGATTAAATGACCTTTATATCTATGATTTGCATTTTCAATTTTGTGTTTAATAATGTTTAATGATTAAAATTTTTTAAGAATATTAATGAGTAAAACTGATTAAAGTTGCTTAAAATCGATTAATAATGATAAAGTGTTTAAAATAATGTTAAAGATGTAAATGTTAAAGCATTATTATAATTTCTTTGTGAGCCGAAAACAGCATCACAGCTACTTCAAATATTTAACTTCGCCAGTCAATTCTGAATTTTCCCACAGAAAAAACAGATTTTTTTTTTATCTCTAGGAAGATGTGCAAATAAATCTAAAGTTTTTTTTTTTATTAATAAGTTTTTGACATAATTTCTTCCTTAAATAGATTTTTAAATAAGTTCCTGCGCTGGAATGAAATGGGTGTTTTGGACCCCCCCCCCTCCTATTATTTAGCAAAAAAAATTCTTTAGCATATTTATGCAATGTGTCTCAATTATTAGTTAATAATTTGCTAAAGAAAGGTTAGCAATATCGTGGAAATTGTTTGAATATTTTCTTTTATTTTTAAGTATTTTTTATTTTTGCAATCTGTTTGCATCCACTCTATATTTATTTTGCTATTCATACAGACAAATTATTTTTGAAACATATTATAAATGATATGAGGTATATTTTCAGAATGACATTATTAAAACATTATTCAAGCACTTAAAATGATTTTGGAGCTGGAGAGCAACCACTCTGAAACCCATGTGGTGTACCGTATATACTTGGGTATAAGTCAAGAAATGTGTGACAAAAAAAAAGCTTCAAAGTGGGGGGTCAACTTGTACACGGAGTCTTAAAAAAAAAAAAAAAAGTAAGTCTAAAAGTCATTTTTTCCTGCAAGGCAATTGTGCCGGGATTTTTATGATGCTAATTTATTTAATAGTTCAAAATTTATTTAATGGTTCAAAATTTATGTAATTCATTATTTTTCCCCTTTCCCTTCAAAATTCTAAATTAATTTGGTGTTATTGAATATTTCGGCGATTTTATCCCTTTTAAACATTAATTTGTTATCATTCCCATTGTTTTCATTATTCAAATTATGCACGATGTGTCTCCAAACGCTAAATATTTTCGCTCTCGGTTTTAATTTGATTTCACTTCATTCACGAGTTTGTAGAAAAAAAGACGCATTTTTAGGCAAAATTCGGCCTTCACAACTCATTCCTTTGAACAGCTGGGATCGGGGTGCCAACATCCAGTTGGGTTGCTGTGAGCTTGGCGATGTGTTTGGCGGCGTAATTTTTAATTTTCCTTCCCGCCTTGCAGTTTTTGGCATAGCATCATATTTATTCCGTGGTATATGCATGTGCACTCTGCATTAGGTGCGGGGTTTCATTCGCCAAGTTTGGCAGCTCCTGGGAAGCGAGGTGTTGCTAGGGGACAGTGGATTCCTGACCGGCATTGGACTAGGTGGTTCTTTTTGACTGCTGCTAAGATCCGTGGAATGGGCCCCATGCAAGGGCGCCCATATCCCGTGGTCGCCGGGAACATGGTCTAAGTTTTTGTGCTGAATCGCCTGACATCGCAGGGGCGTGCCTCATTTTTGACAACTTCAACAGGGTACCAGCAGAATGTAAAAAGGTGGTCTAGATCTGTGACCTGCGGACTAACCTCTTAGCGCTAATGCTGTGTCTCCGAGGTTGGACATGGAGCTATCAACGGGAAGCGCTTGCAGTTGTTCTGCCAGTGCCAACTGCTCTGTCATCTATCTCAGTGCCATCAATCTGTGAGTGTTCAAGTCTCATGGGTCCTGTGTAAACAGGGCCAGTTTCCATCTGTTCTCATGCCATCGATCTGTAAGTGTTCAAGCCTCATGGGCCCTGTGTGAACAGGGCCAGTTTTCAGAGATCCGAGTGCAGGCCCTCAGTGATCAGGGGCATGCAAGTAGTTCCATTTAATTGTAAAAGTGAATAAATTCAGGAAAAAGGTTACATCATGCAAGGAAGGAGAAAGTATCTAATTTTAAATTTCATCTTTGAGAGTTGTTGATCTATCATCGCAGTGCCATCGATCTGTGAGTGTTCAAGCCTGTGAGTGTTCAAGCCTTGTGTAAACAGGACCAGTTTCCAAAGATCAGAATGCAAGCCCTCAGTGATCGGGCTGCATGAAAAATCGGAATAAAAAAAAAAGGGTTATCTTATGCGAGGGAGAAAACATCTAATTTAAATTTCATTTTTAAGAGTTCAAGAAAGTTTAATTATTTGTAGAAGGAAAATGTTCTAAAAATGTGTTTCTTTTAGTGTTCGTTTAGTTGAAAATTTTGTATTTCTATAACTTAGATGAATTGTGGATTTAAATGTTTTAAATATTTTTTTATTTCAAATTTAAGTTTTGGTGGACAGCTCATCCAGGCAGACCAAACTCTGGTCTTCAGATCAGAGTGGATTCTGAACCTGGGAGTTCTTAAAGTTTGGTTATTTTAATTTGTTAACTGGGTTTTTCTTTAATTGAATTCTAAATCTAATAGATTTAAATTTAAATGCAATGTACTAATATTCTTACCATTATACATTTAATAATTGCTTTAATGAATCTAATGTTTAAATTTTTAATTGTTGCAAATAAAAGTTAATTTTTAATTTAATAATAAGAGTTGAGTGTTCTTTTGTTGTTGGCTGTGCTATTTTTATTTATATGAACATTTAAAGGTAAGTGGAAATTTTAGAGTTATGTAAGGTGTTGAAATGTTTCTGAAAATGTAAACAAGGTTGAGCACAGACCAAACAATAGTAATGGTATTTAGTAAAGGAAATAAACAAAGAGATAATTTTAATAAATAATAAAAATAACTTTATTGAAAGCTATACGATCAGGCTTTATGCAAATATAATAAATAAATCTTTGAAATCTAAATATAAGAATAACAAATGTAAATATAATAATAACTTTGAAAACTAAATATAATAACTTCACTTTGGAAATATAAATAATGAAGAAAATCTTAAATCAAAATCAATAATAAAAATAGAATAAATCAATAAATAATCAGTATTGTTGCGCACAAGTTTCATGTGCGTCGTGATGTCCTTATAACGTAGCGTGCTGATGTAAAAAAATGTTTCACTATTTTTGCAGAGTGGTAGTTTAGCAGAAGATAATGGAAAGTGCAGTTGAGAAGTGTTCTTCAATAAAAAGCCAATTCGTCAAACGCAAATCACTTTTATTGTCGTGATATCCATTACTCAACATCATTACACAGACATTGTAACTTCGTGGTAAAGCAAAACAATATGTACAAAAATGAGCTAGCAAGCTCATAGAAAAATTGGTAAGATATAGTCTATGACTAGGTACCACACTCTCAGTGACTTTTATCGCTGCATTAACACAGGTAAGTAAAGAAAATTACCTTACCACTGATGCCGTGTACTTTCAAGAGGCCACCTCTTTCAGGTCACATGTTATGGCATTACACCGAGTCCAAACCGCGGAAATTTACTTGGCCTCTTATAACAGAAAGAGCCAACACTAGATGAATTTACCGCACATTCCGAACTGAACTATTGGAATTAGACTCATTCGTTAATATGCAACTTAGCTGGCAATGAAACTTATCGCAACATACTCACACCGAGTATTTGCAGATCATAAGGTCAGATCTATCAAATGATCAACCGTTCGGTCGATCGATAATAAGTACTGAGAATGAGTCCTATCATATATACACAGTGATAGGTACGCTCCGGAACACAACCGTTGACGGCAGCGCCCTCACAATATGTAAATCAGGATGCTAATGCGGAGAGAAGGCGATTTGCATGAACGGCCTGTTCTGTTCTCGTCACGAGTCGTTCACGGGAACAGAAAAACCATTCTAAAAATGAAAACACGTTCCCGCGAAAATGAGAATCGCGACGAAAACAGAACTCAGTTTCTAACAAGTTTAAAAGGAAGGGTTTCCTTCCAACACAATCCCTCTTAAAACAATTGCGCATTCCAAATTGCAATTGCGTATTCCGAATTTCTCTGCATTCCAAAACTCTGTGAGTTACTACCCTCTAGATGTTCTCGACTACCAGTGTATTGTGTCATCAAAAAATATGCATACATTTTGGTTTGATATTTACGATCGATGTCTCGGATTACGGCCGATCATTTTTGACAAAAAATGGCTCTTTTCATAAATAATTCTGTAACATGGATTGTTTAAAACTATAATGCAGGATTTTAAGTTGAAAGTTTTTTTTTTTTTATTGAAGAGAGTATCTAATAACAACTGTGTTGGAGGGTAAACAAAAAAATCAACTCAAATAATGGACGGAAGCCAAGATCAAGATATTGTTTTGATTGCGTGGTAGGTCAAGGACTTTTGAAAGACAGGGATGAGTGGTTTCCCGTCCGTTTTGAAGAGCTGCATTCTGGAAGTAAAAGAATGCCTGGAGCTTGTCACACGAGAAAGAGTATCCCCAAAACGGATGGGAGACAACGCTCATATGTCATAGGCCTACTTGTTTAGAATCTGATTTTAAAGGGCTCTGATGAAGTTTTTATTATGAAAATTAAAATTTATTATTATTGTATATATATATATATTCGCTTTCAAGAGTTTTTGCGTAATTTATTGAATTTTTTTTTCTCTTTTTGGGGGATCGACTTATATGTGAGTTTTAGATTTTTTTTAATTTTTTTTTCTCTGAAAGTAGAGGGGTCGACTTATACACGAGTATATACGGTAATTTTTCTTTTTGATTACTTTTCAAAAACATTAAATGCAATTCTCAATTGCTAATGAAAAACACTAAATTGCTACACAAGATAGATTTTGTATAGCAATAGTTGCTATGCAATTTTTTTTCTCTGAACTCTGATATGGACCACCTTTTTCTCATTTTGAGGTTCCACCATCAAATTAAATATTAAAAAAAAAAATTCCGCAACTACTAAAGTTTGAAAAACACTGCTCTATATAATCTACAAACTGGATGTCTTTTTATGCTACATACAAAGTCAAGTATACCCCTGGATTATTGTTTTTACTAGTGCTACTAAAAATCCTTTTATTAAGGATTTTACATAAAAAGGTTTGGAATTTTTTTAACTTACCTGTTTAAGTCTTTTTCAACACTGTACATCTCTGTTATTCGTCCATTTGGACTGATCTAACTCATCTAATCCTTACATGATTCATGAATATAAAAATTTATATATGAAATGCTAATCTGCCAATCAATAAAAAATGATAAATCCCTAAGCTTAACTTCATAAGTAAAAATGTTGAATTGAAGCTGCCGTTCATGCTTCATTGGATAACAGACAGCTACTTAATGATTTGCATCATTAGGTGTGACTTTGACATGTAGCAGAGATACACAATCGACAGCAACTTCCTGAATTGCATTATCAGATATGACTTGCGAGCATAACAGAGGAGGTGCACAATTGACACTTGCTACAAGTCTGAAACTATGTAGTTCCTTTTTAAAGTTAGTTCCTTAGTGTTCTCCTTTTGCGGTGTAACATTATCAATTGCACACACACACACACACACATAGTTATGTCCTAATTCTACCTCATGTCATCATGGATCGCAAATATGATGTCATCAACCGGTCAGTTTTCAGTTTTGAGAACCAGTCATGCAAATTATTTCTCTCAAGAAGTTGAGGTATGACTTGGGTATTTGCATATGGCATCCACACTTTCGCATGCATAAATACTGCGAGCTGGTGAAGGCTCATTGCTCAGCTTGTGATAATACTCAATATGAATAAGCGATCACTGCTTGTTTACAGTTTGAAAGTTCTGCTGTGCTTTTTACCTTATACTGAGTTGGCATTTCTGTTCATTACCATGTTACTCTATACTGATATATAAAGTTATCAGATGGGTGTTTTGAATAAAAGTATTTAAGTTTAAATTTAAATAAATATTCTTGCCTAATAATGTGTTACGGCTAGACTTCTTTAGCTAGCACCAGTATTCTACTAAAATGACAGCCCAGGTCAGTATGTAACTGCACAGTGAAATATTTCTGCTGTTAGCCATGACTTGCATACATAGCATAGGTGAACAATCGACAACTACTTCATAAACTACACCGTTAGCCATGACTTGCATCTGTAGCGGAAGCGTGAGATCAGCAGATACTGTAAGAAAGCTATAGCAAGTGTGAAGGTTACTGTAAAAAGCTACTGAAAGTTACTGAAAAAAAGCTATTGCAAGTTTGAAAAGCTATTTCGAAAAGCAACAGGGCTGGTTGCTGAATGCGGTTATTAAATAATATGTGGGAAATAAGTCACCTTACATTTCACAAAATTCGGTACAGATTAAAGTTATTGTAACTAGATACAACTAATCTATATATCTAGATGAAACTTTTCTATCAACCTGAGTTTGGGCCAACTCAATATGCATGTTTCAGTAAATGACAGCACAAAAAGATCAGAAAAATATATCTTGAATATTGGTTTTAGCACAAAAATACTTACAACTTTTTACCCCAAATGCATACCAAACATAGAATAATTTATCAAAATTTCAGGTTGAAAAAAAAAACTGTCAAGATCACCATACCCAACAGAGAGAAATTTTTCCTTCCCTGGCCCACTGATGCAACATGTTTCGGATGACCACTAGAACCCACTGACACCAATGCTTAGCATAAGATTGGGACATTTCATCAATATTTTTAAATAACACTAGATGGTGATAGAATATTTACATAGTTACTTGAATCATCAACCTTCACATTTTAATTTCAATTTTTGACTTTCACAAGAATGCTGACTAAGTTGATTATATAAACAAACATACATGCAAGCTGAGGATGTACTGATTTAAAAGGCATGTCGACGGCGATATTTAAAGGGGTGGTTTTTGTTATTCTGTGTTTATTTCAACAGTCTTTGTGTGATATGTTTGAAAGGATATTAGGACTGGGGATTCTTATTGCTGGTTTTCAGGGGCTATTAAGAATTTAGTCAGAGGAATCTTAATAATAATCATATCAAAATGAATGAAATGTCTTTATGAAAATGAGATTATACAAATGATGAATGCGATATAACTGAAGAAAGTGAAATAGTTGGTATGCTTCAAGTTAGGACTGGGGATTCTTATTGCTGGTTTTCAGGGGCTATTAAGAATTTAGTCAGAGGAATCTTAATAATAATCATATCAAAATGAATGAAATGTCTTTATGAAAATGAGATTATACAAATGATGAATGCGATATAACTGAAGAAAGTGAAATAGTTGGTATGCTTCAAGTTAGGACTGGGGATTCTTATTGCTGGTTTTCAGGGGCTATTAAGAATTTAGTCAGAGGAATCTTAATAAAAATCATATCAAAATGAATGAAATGTCTTTATGAAAATGAGATTATACAAATGATGAATGCGATATAACTGAAGAAAGTGAAATAGTTGGTATGCTTCAAGTTAGGACTGGGGATTCTTATTGCTGGTTTTCAGGGGCTATTAAGAATTGAGTCAGAGGAATCTTAATAATAATCATATCAAAATGAATGAAATGTCTTTATGAAAATGAGATTATACAAATGATGAATGCGATATAACTGAAGAAAGTGAAATAGTTGGTATGCTTCAAGTTAGGACTGGGGATTCTTATTGCTGGTTTTCAGGGGCTATTAAGAATTTAGTCAGAGGAATCTTAATAATAATCATATCAAAATGAATGAAATGTCTTTATGAAAATGAGATTATACAAATGATGAATGCGATATAACTAAAGAAAGTGAAATAGTTGGTATGCTTCACGTTAGGACGGGGGATTCTTATTGCTGGTTTTCAGGGGCTATTAAGAATTTAGTCAGAGGAATCTTAATAATAATCATATTAAAATGAATGAAATGTCTTTATGAAAGTGGGATTATACAAATGATGAATGCGATATAACTGAAGAAAGTGAAATAGTTGGTATGCTTCAAGTTAGGACTGGGGATTCTTATTGCTGGTTTTCAGGGGCTATTAAGAATTTAGTCAGAGGAATCTTAATAATAATCATATCAAAATGAATGAAATGTCTTTATGAAAATGAGATTATACAAATGATGAATGCAATATAACTGAAGAAAGTGAAACAGTTGGTATGCTGCAAGTTAATTTGAAAACCACCCATGCATGTTGTTGATATTTAGGGTACAGATAAAGAGATACAGATTTGAGTTCAAATGTCGGAGATCTGCCTGTTTTCAGAACTCTGGACTAAATAGTAACAATTTGAAGCTTTTTTTAAAGGAATTTTCTTTTTGTATTTCAGTGATATTATACAAGGAATAGTCAACAAAACAAACAAGTTTTCAAGCTTCATGTTTGTAAAACAATGGTGGAGCCAGGCCCCTCAAACGTATGTCAAAACACATGTATTTCTATGATAATGATAGATGTACTTCAGAGCAATTTAATGAAGGAAAGTAGCAATGTGTGTGTGTGTGTGTGAGGGGGTAATTGCTAAATATAAAGATGATGCTAAGGGAGGATATCTTGGAAACAAAAACAATTTGATGAGACGAGGATTAGGGAGAGAAGAAATGTACAGCCAGTAAACTTTTGGACAATTTACTGATTAAAGCAGAAATAAATGACTTGGTTGCTGGTTAGTTGCCAAACTACATTGTTTAATCGATCTGTGTTGAGTGCCTATTTTCAGGTCTAACTTCAAACCACATGTAATTAAATATCTGAGATGTTTGTCTTTGCACTTACATTTGCATGGAGAGCTAGCTGTCGAACAAATACGGGAAGGCTCTCATCTGACACCATGTAGGATTCTGAGTGATCAAACATATCAGTAAGTTCTGCAAAAAACAAAACAAATTAGCTTAAATATAAAGCAGAGTGCTTGAGAGTTATGCAAATTTAAATACTGCTTTGAAATAAAAGGTTTGATTTTACTAAATTCAGGGTTCATCCTAGGTGTTTTTCACAGGGCGACCTGCCCTGCTGTCCTCAGAAATTAAAAAATGCACCCTATCTATCCCAGTAATACAATTTGGCACCTGAAATTGAAAAATGCTGGCCCCTTTTCAAAATGACATCTTACCATGTATTCTCAAAATTTCAAAACATTGAGAAATGCGAGACATTTTCTTCCATTCATTATTTAGTCATAAAAATGTCACAGCAGCATTTACAACCAAATGATTGGGGAGTCTACCAATGCAAATGGACACCACCAACGGCATCCTTCGCTCTATATTGGCACCTTTTGTCCTACAGGGCGAAATCACATTCTTCTGAGCTTGATCACTCTGTGTTATCGTAAAGGTTTCTAATTATTCCCTTTCTCTCAGGATAGGGAACAATGAGCAGTGATGGAAAGTTGGGAATTCATTTTTGGAGCAGGTAAAATCCATTTTTGGAGATAACAATAATGGAACAATAATGGATCAATAATAGAATGATAAATTACTTTGCTGCTGATTAAATTTTGGTTTATATCCAAACAGTGTTAGAAATTGTTATTTAAGCAGTGAAGTTATTATCTTGGTAGGCTCTAAGCGGTAATGAGTTTTCAGGATTCCATATTACTGTTATAAATCTTTTTCTCCTTTGTAATTATTAATACTTCTTTTATTTTCTTAATTATATAATTTACTTTTTATATTTTATCTTATTATTTATATTTTCATTCTATGATATTGAGATTAGCCTGATCGTATAGTTTAATGCAAATCAATAAAGTTTACTTTTAATAATATTTATTTTCTTTGTTTACTATTTTTATTTACTTACAGCTTGGTCTGTGCTCAACTATGATACACCTTTTAAAAACCTTCAACATCATAAACATCCAGAAATACCACTTACCTTTAAATGGTTAAATAGCACAGCCAACACAAGTCAAGAATGACACTCAATATTAAATTTAAAAAAATTAACTTTTATTTTTCAACAATTAAAATTTAGGTTCTTTAAACAAACTTTGACCCATAGTGGCCAAGGAAAAACAGATAGTACATTGCATTATTTTATTATTAACATCTATTAAATTTGGAATTCAAGAAAACCCTAGAACCAATTAAAATTAACCCAGGAAACAGAATCCACTCTGGTCTGAAGATCAGAGCTTGGTCTGCCTGAGGAGCTGTCCACCCCCAAAAATGTTGAGAATAAAAATAACAAAGAGCAAATTATTGATGTACTCAATAATACAGCTTGGATTTGTAAGAGAACAATATATTGCCACTTGCAGTTCCCTATGACCGGATCAAAAGCACAAATACAAATTTATAAACTTCGAGCTTAAGGCTGCACTGGTATTTGTTTCGTTCAAGGATATTATGCGCCTACACAGAAAAATATGAAGAGGGAGCACTACAGTCTCACCACTAGTTCATTTTTAATGAAGTATTTATTGAAAGAAAAATACTTGTGGAGCACTAAAATGTAGAGAGGAGCACTAAAATGTAGAGAGATGCACTCATGACTCGAGCTGGCAATAAGGACAGTTGCGTGAGTGGAATGACGATGCACTTATGTCTGAAACGACGATACACATATCACTGGAGTTTGGCGACCGCTGCACATGAAGTTTTAGAAAATATATATGAATTATTCGCTGGCAAGCAAGAGCCTGTAGCGATTTGGTGGAAATGTAGGATTAAGGAAGGCCTGTTGGGATCGATGGTACACTTTGCAAACACTGTAGGCTTAAGGAAAAACTGTTGAGGTCGATGATACACCTTTCAGACAAAGGCAACTATGCCAGCATTAACTTGGACCCCGACAGTCATGATGTCCTCATTAGAAGCACACTTCAAAATCTTGGTCAAGCTGCATAAATTTGCTTGGGATTTGATTAAAAGCATCCTTACGGCGACCGCGGGAGACGGGCGCCCTTGCATACTTCCGTTCCACGGATCTTCGCCCGATAAAAACAAACCACCTCCAACAGTGCCGGTCAGGAATCGAATGACCGGCAACACGCTTGCCTCCCCAGGAGACGCCAAACTTGGCGAGCGAAACCCTGCGAGCGAAACTTGGCGAGCGAAACGGGGCCCGTTCCACGGATCTTCGCACGATAAAAACAAACCACCTCCAACAGTGCCGGTCAGGAATCGAATGACCGGCAACACGCTTGCCTCCCCAGGAGACGCCAAACTTGGCGAGCGAAACCCTGTGCTTCGCGCCGAGCGCCCACGCATACACTGCGGAAATAAAACGCTGTTATGCCAAGAATCATAAAAAGGATAACTTCCGCCAAGGCGGCAACCACGAGCCGTGGTGACGCATGGTCACCGGACGCCGCGAGGCAACCCTACTGGCACCCCTCTGCAGGTGTTTACAGATAAGCGATTGAAAGCCAAATTCTTCTTAAAAAAAGTGCCTTTTTTCTGCAAACTGATGAATGAAGTGAAGTTAAGTTAAAAGATGCAAGCGAGAAACGGAAGGATTAACAAAAGATTATTTAACGTTTAAAGGCACATTGCGCACAATTTTGAATAATAAAAACATTAAAAAGATAACAAATTACGTTAACCCTTTATGTCCCAAATTATGATATTTTTAGAAAACTTGTGCAATATATTTTTTTTTATGCTTAATTTAACTGTAGAAAGACACACAAAAATTGAGATTCATTTACAATAATTATTTTTATTGTAATAACACAGAATATTACACGGGACTTTAAAGTCCCGTCGGGATTTATGTTCATTACATTGCCATTACATCCATTAGTATGAAGAAGAAAAAATATTAAATATAAATGAAAAGTAATATATTTTTATACAATTAATTATGGTATTGATAAAAGCAGTTCTTTTTTTCATTAACACAAAGAAATACTTTGCATAATGTGCACTGAGAATGTGGTCGTGACTCAATTTTTTTCGAAGCACAAAACTCACACCGTCCTCTATTTTTTACAAATACTGGCCAATGTGCATTGTTTTGTTGTCTTATGTCATCAGAAACAGAAAAATTTGCTATCTTGCGTTTATTTGGGGGTGGTAATTCACTTATCTCTCCAGCATTTGATCTAGGTTTTCCCCTTTTCTTCGAAGACACTTTTGACATTGTTATTAGACCTTGTGTTACCCTTCGTTTGTATTCTAGAAGAGGTATTTTATCCTGTATGTCACAGTAGCAAATATACGAGTTTACTATTGCAATTTCTATAATACCGAAAAAAAGACGATGCCACCACTTTTGGCCTTTCTATAGTGATTTTAGCATGTCACTTTTATCCACGCCTCCCATATGACTGTTATAATCTCTTACTATTGTAGGAGCTGGTATATCCATAATTGAACCATCTTTTTGTTTTCTTTGAATTTTACAAATTTCAGTTCCATGGTAATTGGACAAGAAAAAAACACAGCGGTTGTCTTTCCATTTGAAGTATGAAATTCCTTGGTCTGTTATGCGACAGTCAAAATCACCCCTTTTCAAAGCTTTGTCTACTGCAAGAGACGGTAAACCTTTACGATTACTTTGTACAGTTCCACATGCATATATACCAACAAATTTTAGATATTCATACAATTCCACAGAGGAAAAAAAGCTATCCATCATTATGATGTGATTTTTATTTACAAGAGATTTGGTTAATTTTTGAACTATACTCCCTCCTAGACCAAATCTTTTCAATTCTGAATCATCTTTTCCCTGATATACTTCAAATTCATACATGTAACCTGACATATCTGAACGACACCATAGTTTGTATCCTTTTTATTGGTTTTTTAGGATTGTACTGTTTGAGCGTCGAGCGTCCTTTGAATAATATCAAGCTTTCGTCTATACTTTGTGTTTGATGAGGCATTCTCAGTGATTGAAAATTTTTATTTAGTTTATCCATAAGTGGTCTAATTTTATACAGTCTATCAGTATTTTGCTTTGGTATTACTTCATTGTCATTTACATGCAAGTTACCTAATATCTGGAAATACCTATTTCGTGAAAGAGTATCAGGAACAACAGGTACAGAATAATCTATATCACTGCTCCAATAATTTCGTACTCGAGGTAAACGGTGGTAGCTAAATAGCATATTTAGTCCCAAAAATCCATAAAATTCCTCTTTAGAAATAGGCTTTATATTCCTTTGTTTTTGATTTGAATAGAGGTTTGTTTGAAATACAATATTACTTATAATTTCATCGTCTAAAAATGTTAAAAAAAATCGGTAGGCAATGTTTTACCTTCGAAAGATGATGCACATGTTCCATGAGATAAGCTAAATAGAGGGATAGTTGATGTACAATCTCTTTTCTTCCAAATTCTTTTTGGTGTCATTTTTTCACTTTCAGTGTCTTCACTTGAATCGCTTTCAGAGTCTGAAATTTTATGAATGTTTGTCGCATTCAAACTTTGATTATTTGTTTTATTTTGTTCTGGTGAATCTTCGTCAGAACTACTATCCTCTTCTGATGTTTCAACATCAGATGGTAATTCGTCCCAGATAATTTTAATTTCTTCCGGCGTCAAGCCTTTTCTTCGTCTATACATTATTCTAACAAAACAGAAATCGAAAGTATTTTGTAAAAGGGAGAAAAACTCTAAAAATTTGTAAATACTCAAAGACAAAACAAAAAACCATTAAGAAATCCAATACTTCATGATAATTGAATATATTCAAGTGCTAAAAATAAATTATAATAAAATGCAATAACAAAAATTCATTTCAAAAAAAAATTATTCATTTTTCACCAGGACCTTTATGACCCAACGGGACTTCAAAGTCCCGAAAGAACAAGAACAGGTCGTGTTAGAAAATTTTCACTGAATTGGTTATATTTTGAATTAAAATTACAAGAAAGTTCGTAAAGAATAGGTAAAAAAAATATAAAGTACTTACCAATCAATATTCTGTTGTTACGAAGCTTGGAAGTACGTCAATAGCTTTCTAGCAAAATGGCCATTCAAACTGAGCGTATGACGAAATTGTTCACCCATATCCATGCGGAACAAACCGTTTATATAGTGCTGCTTTCTACTGATCATTAGAAGAAGGTTTAAATGAAAGAACTTTAAAAGTCCCGTTGGAATTCATGGAAGACTTTTAATTTTATTTGACTTTATATTAATTGGGACTTACAAGTCCCGTCGGAGCATAAAGGGTTAAAGGGGAAATAAATCGCCGAAATATTAAAAACAACAAATAAATTTAGAATTTTGAAGGGAAAGGGGAAAATAACGAATTTTAAGCTATTACATAATTTTGAACTAATAATTAAGTTTAGAACTGTAGAATCTCGGCATAACATAATTCCTCTCGACCACCGGAAAAAAATTTTAGAATAAAATTTTTCACAACAAAGAGCCGAAAATGACCAAAAGAGAACACCATCCTGGTGACAGAGAAATTGTAAACCTGCGAGAACACTCGCTTCATGTAGCAACTCCTGGGATTACAAATCTGAAAAATGTTTACAATACATATTTTACGTACAGGGAAGGCACACTGATCATGACCATAAAATTTAAAACTTGCACTTTCCTAGACTTTCCTAAAAAAAAAATTTCGTATCTCCCCTTTAAGAGAGGAGAAAAACCTCCAAAAAGAAAACATTCATTACAACTCCAAAATTTTAAAATTTTCAAAAGCTCGAACTAACCCTGACGAAAGAAAAAAAATATTTGAATTCTCACCAAATTTAATAAAAAAAAAAATTGAAACTCAACAAGGGAAAAATACACTGCTCATAAAACAAAAAAAAAATCAAATCCCTCCCAATCAAAACAAAAGCCAAACAACCCCAGTAGTGTGTAGCAGAGCCTGAGCAATGTGACATAAAAATACACTTCTCATGGCGCCCCCAAGCATTCCTCGCCTTTGGGTCCGCCTCCCTTCCTATATACAACATGAGCCTGGCCTCCTCATGCTTACACCACCCTCAGCTCAACCATGCACTACCCACTTAAAAGCAAATGGTCACCAAAATTTAGAATTTAAACTGCACTGCGCCCAGGTGAAAGAAAGTCTCAAAACACTGAAAAACAGTCTGTCAAACCCCCGTTCCACATCCCTCGGGTTTGCAAAAGTGATACAGAACCAAAACCTGCCAGACTTCCTCAATAAACAAAATTCCCAATGACACAACACACAAAAAAAATCAAGTGTTTCCAACAGGCGAGAGTACACGTCTGTACTCCCTCTAAAAACTTAAACTTAATGAATAGTATCGACAATTTCAAAATTTTCACAATGGAAAAGTTGAGTGCAAAATTTAGAATAGAAATAATGTGAAATAAAAATTTTGCAAACAGAACTGCCAGAGCCATGTACTTCCAAGACGGGTAAAAGAAGAAAATTAACTTGAACTTGAAGGAGTCGAACAATCGAGATCCTTCGAAAAAACTATTGTAGGCCCAAAGTAGCACATAACCGTGAAGGTCCCATTTAATTTCCTAAAGCAATTCCTGTCGAACGAGAAATTCTCCCCCAAAAAAAACATCTCTGCAGCAGTGACTTTCATAAACAAGTGTACTTCCACTAAAAATTTCACTAACTCAAAGGTTCCCAAAAATTTCTCCACTCAGAAGAACTCCCACAAATGGTAAAATTTTGAAAATCAAACCCCTGCCTAAAATTTGAAGTACGAACTTCAACAAAAAGGGAATCCCAAAAATGTAAATTTCAAGCAAACCAAAGTTTTAGCTCCACCTCCCAGAAAATTAAAATTCTGACAAACAACAAAAAAAAAATTTAAAAAATGTAATTTTTAACAAAAACAAAATTTAATTCAACCTTCCAGTCTATCAATTCAATCTTAACACTCCCAATCATCACAAGTAAAAAAAAATTTCAATTACCTTCAAAAGGTTTCGATTTTAAAAAAAAAATTTCAAAACAAAAAAAACTGCATTTGTAGAGTGCATCACCCAAACAGCCGGAAAGAAGAAAAACAAAACAGAGTTCCCAATTACTTGTCATTACAATAAAAACATAAATTTTGATGAAGACTTTGGACCAGCCGAAGAATTCAAAGGTTCGAAACATAAAATTTTGAGGCCTCCAAGATTAATAACTAAACAACTGAAAACTCAATTTCAAATCTCCTCCCCCACATTTGAAGAAAATACACAATCTCCCAGCAACAAACTTTTAAGAGCCAAAACACTTTTAAATAAAAAAAAATTTCACAAAGCTAACTTAAATTAAAAAAAAAATTTTCTCAAGGAATATTTCTCAAAGAACAATCTCCATTCCCCCCCAAAACAAACATTCTGAGACTGAACTTGCACAATTTAACAAAAAATTTTACACTACCCAAAGTCGATCGCTTGGCTGAAGGATCAATGACACAAGAAAAAACAATTTTTGCGGGCAAGTAATTCTCCTAAAAGGAAAGGTGCATTCCCCAGCTGAGCACCTTAAAGGCGGCTTCAAAGCACCAAAGTGACAGTTAACATGGCCTAATGAAAAACAAAAAAAAATTTTCTTTTTCAAACACATTTCTGTGAAGAAGAATTTCTATGAAAACAAGGCTTCCCAGACCTCAAAATTCCTCCAGGTGACCATGAAACTAACCCATTAGCCGTACCTTTAACTTCACCCAAAGCCAAGAGTTGTGACTAATTATACAAAACAAAAACAAAAGAAAACTTTTGATCACTGTTCTCCCCCTTTAATAAATTTTAAAACCAAAATTTGAACTGAAACTCAAATCCCAACTATATTCCAAAAGAGAAAAAAAATCTTCTATCATAAAAAAAAATTCCCAACATTTAAGACTAACCAGATCTCTTGACATATTTAGCTACTTTTAAACACACATTAAATTCAATACACTTAAAACACAACTACTAATACACATACATTTTTCGCTATTCTTAGCCTTATTTCCAATAACTATCTATCTCAATTCTCATAAAAACTGTTGCAACATTTTCTCTCTCTCAAAAAAAATCTGACAGTGGGCAAGGGGTCGTGAATCCCTTCCCAAAAAAAAACACAATACACAAAAACATCATGGGCAAGTGATTTAATTCCCGAGGGAAAAAGGTGCATTCCCCAGTGAACACCTCAAACTGTGTGGCATCAAAGCACTGAAGTAGCCATTATGGGCAGACTGAGAAAAAATTTTACCCACTTAAAAAAGTTGAGAAGGAATGGTTTAGCAAAGCAAGGCCTCCTTTGAACCTGAATCTCCCAGAATCCCCACAACAAACAACCACTTCTCCGCCGCACACTTGCAAAAAAAAATATCCAAAAGATCCCTAAAGGTGAGAAAAAAAATCTCTCAAAGTCAAAAAAAAAATCCTACTCAAATTCCAAAATCACAGAGTCAAACTCCAAAGTTTTACTTTTAAATAAAAAAAAATTCTACAAAACAAAAAAAAATATCTTTAAAACAACAAGCTATGATTAGCTTACACAGGAGTGAAAAGAAAAAAAAATTCAACTAACAAAGCTTAATGAAGAGAAGAAAAAAAAACTCCTAAATCTTTCCAACTTTTCAAAAAAAACTACAATATTATTTTTAAAACAAACTAAGTTAATGAAATTATTTAATTAATTTGTGCCCTTCCCCATAGTAAACATATGAAACATATAATAACATCCAAATAAAACATTTTCAACTACCTTTAAAAAATATTATTATGGTGGACAGCCCATTATTAAATATTTTATACAGTGGACAGACAACTCAGGCAGAACCAAAGAGGTTCACGGTACCACATGTTATATAGCTTTTTCTCCTTTGTAATTATTAATACTTCTTTTATTTTCTTAATTATATAATTTACTTTTTATATTTTATCTTATTATTTATATTTTCATTCTATGATATTGAGATTAGCCTGATCGTATAGTTTAATGCAAATCAATAAAGTTTACTTTTAATAATATTTATTTTCTTTGTTTACCATTTTTATTTACTTACAGCTTGGTCTGTGCTCAACTATGATACACCTTTTAAAAACCTTCAACATCATAAACATCCAGAAATACCACTTACCTTTAAATGGTTAAATAGCACAGCCAACACAAGTCAAGAATGACACTCAATATTAAATTTAAAAAAATTAACTTTTATTTTTCAACAATTAAAATTTAGGTTCTTTAAACAAACTTTGACCCATAGTGGCCAAGGAAAAACAGATAGTACATTGCATTATTTTATTATTAACATCTATTAAATTTGGAATTCAAGAAAACCCTAGAACCAATTAAAATTAACCCAGGAAACAGAATCCACTCTGGTCTGAAGATCAGAGCTTGGTCTGCCTGAGGAGCTGTCCACCCCCAAAAATGTTGAGAATAAAAATAACAAAGAGCAAATTATTGATGTACTCAATAATACAGCTTGGATTTGTAAGAGAACAATATATTGCCACTTGCAGTTCCCTATGACCGGATCAAAAGCACAAATACAAATTTATAAACTTCGAGCTTAAGGCTGCACTGGTATTTGTTTCGTTCAAGGATATTATGCGCCTACACAGAAAAATATGAAGAGGGAGCACTACAGTCTCACCACTAGTTCATTTTTAATGAAGTATTTATTGGAAGAAAAATACTTGTGGAGCACTAAAATGTAGAGAGGAGCACTAAAATGTAGAGAGATGCACTCATGACTCGAGCTGGCAATAAGGACAGTTGCGTGAGTGGAATGACGATGCACTTATGTCTGAAACGACGATACACATATCACTGGAGTTTGGCGACCGCTGCACATGAAGTTTTAGAAAATATATATGAATTATTCGCTGGCAAGCAAGAGCCTGTAGCGATTTGGTGGAAATGTAGGATTAAGGAAGGCCTGTTGGGATCGATGGTACACTTTGCAAACACTGTAGGCTTAAGGAAAAACTGTTGAGGTCGATGATACACCTTTCAGACAAAGGCAACTATGCCAGCATTAACTTGGACCCCGACAGTCATGATGTCCTCATTAGAAGCACACTTCAAAATCTTGGTCAAGCTGCATAAATTTGCTTGGGATTTGATTAAAAGCATCCTTACGGCGACCGCGGGAGACGGGCGCCCTTGCATTGGGGCCCGTTCCACGGATCTTCGCACGATAAAAACAAACCACCTCCAACAGTGCCGGTCAGGAATCGAATGACCGGCAACACGCTTGCCTCCCCAGGAGACGCCAAACTTGGCGAGCGAAACCCTGTGCTTCGCGCCGAGCGCCCACGCATACACTGCGGAAATAAAACGCTGTTATGCCAAGAATCATAAAAAGGATAACTTCCGCCAAGGCGGCAACCACGAGCCGTGGTGACGCATGGTCACCGGACGCCGCGAGGCAACCCTACTGGCACCCCTCTGCAGGTGTTTACAGATAAGCGATTGAAAGCCAAATTCTTCTTAAAAAAAGTGCCTTTTTTCTGCAAACTGATGAATGAAGTGAAGTTAAGTTAAAAGATGCAAGCGAGAAACGGAAGGATTAACAAAAGATTATTTAACGTTTAAAGGCACATTGCGCACAATTTTGAATAATAAAAACATTAAAAAGATAACAAATTACGTTAAAGGGGAAATAAATCGCCGAAATATTAAAAACAACAAATAAATTTAGAATTTTGAAGGGAAAGGGGAAAATAACGAATTTTAAGCTATTACATAATTTTGAACTAATAATTAAGTTTAGAACTGTAGAATCTCGGCATAACATTACTTAATTTTATGAAATAAATAATTTTGGGCCCCCCATTATGTATTTTTATGGAATAAATTATTTTGAGCCCTTTTCAGTGGGCATTCCTCAGCGACCCTTTTTAGTCAGCCTCTTATTTTCCTTTGACTTAAATTCTTAACAAAAACCAAAAAGACAATATAAAAAAATACTGAAAATTTGATGTGAGCAACACATGTATTATGCAATGGCTATACATCTTTCACAGCAAAATAAGGATGTACAAGATAAGACACATGGCACAATATTTCTGGCTTTGAATTGCACATTAACATTTGGCAGTTATCTCAATGATGATATGCAAAACCATTTCAGAGTACCAAATTAACTTTTATTTCATGCAAATCTAATGACAATTAGATAAATCGTTATTGTCCACTAAGCAAAATAGACAACTGTCTAATTATCCCATGTAAAGCTGCCAAATGTGCATAGAGCCATATTGGGATTGAATTGATATTACATAAATTGAAATTTGCCACTTTTGTTAACTTTATTAGCTAAAAAAGAATTATTTGTCCGTTATTATTCACGTAAAAAATCCATATCAAGATGCAATTGACAATTAATATTTCGTGAAATAAATGACTATTGGAGAATCATTTGGAATCAAAATACAAAACTATTGTAAAAAGTATGTACCTCGTGAAAGAACTACATTCATGAGAATGATGTTATCAGATTTATCACATAATATTGCATATGGAAAGTGAATATAATTGACAATACTTACTATTTTTTAATTTTATGTAATTTTTTGATAAATTTATTTGAAAAACATACAATATCACAAGAACTGATCAAGATTGCATTCTCAGATATATGTAATTTGTTTTCTCATGAAAAATGTTATGTAGGAAATGATCATTTATTTTTTTAAATGTCCTAATTTTTTAATTTTTTTTAAATTCATTGAAACTTTGGGAGTCTTCAGAACATTTGCTTATACGAGGGTCACACTGAAATTTTTGAGATACGGCTAAGTTATACTAAGTTATACGGCTAAGTTCTACTTATAAGTTCTACTTATACTTATAAGTGGTATAAGCTACTAACTCTTAGGAGTGTTCAAAAGTACTCCTCTCCAACATCAATGCACTTTTGTAGGCGAATTTTTGAAAGATTAAATGCTTCAAGACATCCATTTTTTGGAATTGATGAAAAATATGCTTTTATAGTCTCATCAATCTTGTTATGGTGATTTTTGAGGAAGTTAAATTGGTATGCTCTTAAAGCAGTAATAAATAATTTTAATCTAATTTAAGATAAATAATTTACAATGTTTACAACTTTAAATATATCATAATCTTAATTCTAACTTTTAAATGAAAGGTAAACAAGTAACTCTTAACTAAAGGATAACTAAACTAAAAGAACTCACCTTTTAATAAATATTAAACTTCTAAACTAATAACTCTTATCGATTCTTATGTTTGTTTACCTTTAGTGTACTTAAAACTGAGCAATCTTTAACCTACATGTATTAATTTAACTCACTTAATATTGTTTTCTCTAGTAATTGCTCAGATCAAGTAATGATTATTTAAGCTTTGTAAAGATGTAAATAAACTTAACTTTAAATAATTGTTTACCTGCCTAACAGGAATTTGTGATAATTTTTAAATACACCTTTTCCCAGTAAATGTTACACCGGCTGGAAATTCCCTTTCCCAATACCGTAAATAAAACTGCTTTATAAGCAATCAAGTAAACACAATGTAACATACAAGTTTTGTAAACATTATGTTCTCATTTTCTCTCCCAGGGTAATTAACGATGTTTAAATAACAATATGTAAATGTTCCCATTGCTAATGATGTGCATATTTTGTGATTTTAACTACATTTTTACGTGAAATACAAAAATTTTCAAGATGGTGATCAAAATAACAGTATCAAAGAGTCACCAGCAATATAAAACAGACATATCAAATGTTTGAAGAAGCAAAACAGATGTGGAGTTACAGGTTGAAAGATTTGGCACTTTTAGCTCGCCAAGAAGTTTGGTGCCGGGTTAACAGTTGATGACTGGAATTCAAATCCTTTCATGCCAAAAGGGGTTGCCGTTCCGGAACCTCATGCCAAGAGAGGATTTTCTCCTCAGTTGGGAGGTAAACAACAGCATGCACGGTTGCTGACCAATTCTTAAAAATTATCCCTTTTGACCGCTACTTACCGAGTCACTCCGAGATATCACAAAGTTTTTCCAAAACACTCCCAAGAAGGCAGGATGCCTATTTTTATTTTTGAAAACGTCTCACTGCTCGGATTACACATTTAAAGGGGCAGGGTGCCCTATCCAAACACTTCCGTTCTTTTTTTTATGGCTGACATCGCTATGCCACTCCTATACACTGGCAGACTGCAGAGCATCATGGCTCCCCTGGCATTCTACGGACTCCTGTGAGCGCCCTTGATCCCAGCTGATGTCCGAACCTACTGGCAACATCCGAATCCAGCATCCGCCGGTTCTATTCACCGGCACTTGTGTGTGTGTGCTAAAATATGTGGCCTCCATACCAATGCGAAGAGCAGCCATGAGATCAGTTAAAGTAAAATTAATTAATATATTTAAGAAGCTCTCGTTGCATCATAGCCAAACTACATTCAATTTTTGTGAGCTCAAGGAGCTTTCCAAATTCAATAACCATGTTATGAAGAAGTTGTCTCCATTGCCTTACATTTTTTTTTGTGCTTAATATCACAATGAATTACTATTCAGACCATTCAATGATTTTCATCAACAAATCCAAATGCCAAGAATGCAGCAGAATATTTCATTTTTTTTTATTTTTCTTTTAAAGGGTTCTCATTCATTACAACATATAATTTGGTGTTTTAAAATTTTCTTGAATATATACCCTTGCAGAGCTATTAAAAATCCCTTTTTTTTTCTCTTAGAAACCCTGGGTGAAATTCTTGTCTATTAAGTTTTAAAATGTTCTAATAAATCCTTTTTTTTTATTTTTAATCTGGTTTTCATAATTTATTTATCACTATGACTCTGAGTAATTTATTATTTAACGTATCTCTTTTTTTTGGTAATACACAATGCAAAAATTGTACTTTTAGAGAATCCTAAAATTTTTGGCCATTGGTTCTAAAGTAAAAGTAAGTTTAAATTCTTCTTTGTTTAGTTTTTTTTATATTATTTGTTTTTTTTATTTCATTTTAATTTTATGCTGATGTCAAAAAAGGCACAGCAATCTCATCTTTGGAATGAAAACGATGCCCACATAAATTTTTTTTAGATTAAAAAATAACCAAATGTCACACATAGCAAGATCAGGAGAATAAGGTGGATGTTCTATCACTTTGATGTTTTTTTTTTCAAGAAATTCGACTGTTATTCTTGCTGAATGAGAAGATGCATTGTCATGGTGAAACATGAGTGCCCTAACATTCACTTCCTGAACAATTTCTGGAAAACACTTAGTGGTGTACCAGTTAGCTATAACTGTCTTCTGTCCTTCTAGCTTTATGACTTTGACCAGACTTGTACTTCTATAGAACACGGCATACATTATTTTTTTCATTGCTCGTTGTCTTTTCACCACTGTTGGTTTGGGATCATCGTCAAAGACCCATACTTTACTTTCTTGACATGTTGGAATGTCAAAAAACAGTATGCACATTTCATCACCAGTTATGATTTTAGAAATAATGTGGTGTCCACCATCATTAAGTAATTTTAGGGTTTCTTTATTGATGCTGACACGCTCTGCTTTTTGGTGTTCTGTTAAATTATGGGGAAACCCAATGACAAACTAATTTTTTGATATGCAGAATCATAATTCTTTATGAATAATTTTATGTATAGCTGCGGATCCAATGTTAAGTTCCTTATGTATCATTTGGTAGGTGCAGCGATTATCATCAATTAACATTTTTTGAATGGCCGACACATTTTCTGAGACTACAGCTGACAAAGGTCTTTCTGTGTGTTCTTCATCTAGGAGAGAATTTCGACTTCTTCTAAACTCTGTAAACCATCTGAATACAGTGGCACGAGATGGAGCATCATTTCCATATGCTAATTGTAGATGTTAAAGACATTCTTCTTGATTTAGCCCTACTTTAAAATCATAGAAAATCATAGCTCGATAATATCAACTCTATCAACTCCATTTTCTTTTGTTTCAAAATTTATTCTACGATTGCTAAATTGTAATTGTTGCCTCAAATTATCGTCTGCGGACATAAAAGAGTTCAAATTTAAATATCCAACTAATAATTTTTTTCTAGTGCATATCGTCTGCCCCTGTCTCAAAAATTTCAGTGTGACCCTTGTATTGAAAATCAATAAGTTTCCAGTATTTTTTTATTGTAGTAATTATACCAAACTTTTCAAAGTACTCTATTTGTCAATAAGATACTGCATCCACAGACTTTAAAAACTCATCACTTTAAAACCAGTCAAATCGAGTTCAGGGATGCTTAAAACGTACCTTCTCGTCAAAAACTCGAATACGGATTTTTGCCCCTTACACAATTTGTCCCTTATGGACTAAGCTATATATGTAGGAAAATTAATATATTATACTTTGTACGTAGGGAAAACAAAAATGTAACTACATACAAAAATCATTTTCTAAATATATTAAGTAAATTCTTTTATATATTTTTATATTAAGAAATACATTTTTTTTCTTCTAAAAATACTAAAACAATCGCTCAACTTGGCAACTATCATTTGAAGTATGTTGTCATTTCTTAAAATTTTGGCAAGTTGGTGTCATACAGAAGAAAAATACTGAATATCATGGCATACACTTTTCATTTGTAGTCACTCAAGGGGACAAAAATAGTTAGACCATGACTTGGGAAACAGGGGGTCTAAATATCTTCAAAGTTCAGCATAATTATGATTTAGAAGTCACATTCAGGTGCATACGTGTGCTCTTGATGTAGAAGTATTTTGATAAAGATATATACCTAGGAGCATTGGCAAGATCTTTGAAAGAACGTTTAGTGATCAAATGAGGATTATAGTACAGATTTTTGTTTTCAATATAGGCCCTATAGAGAACTAATGGAATTTTTTTGGTGAATGAGAGGATTATTGCCCCCTTCTATCAAGGGGTCCCAAAATTTCCTGTGATTAGGGCTCCAAAGAGTCTTAATCCGGCCCTGCCAGACTGCCAGAGCACCAAAAAACATACATGCAACTGTTTAGTACAATTCTCTTGCTTCTACGATTGTGACAAAAAATGCCTGTACCGAAACAACTGTGCTGCTTCAAGGTTTAACGAAAAAAACATACATGCAACTGTTTAGTACAATTCTCTTGCTTCTACGATTGTGACAAAAAATGCCTGTACCAAAACAACTGTGCTGCTTCAAGGTTTAACGAAAAAAACATACATGCAACTGTTTAGTACAATTCTCTTGCTTCTACGATTGTGACAAAAAATGCCTGTACCGAAACAACTGTGCTGCTTCAAGGTTTAACGAAAAAAACATACATGCAACTGTTTAGTACAATTCTCTTGCTTCTACGATTGTGACAAAAAATGCCTGTACCGAAACAACTGTGCTGCTTCAAGGTTTAACGAAAAAAACATACATGCAACTGTTTAGTACAATTCTCTTGCTTCTACGATTGTGACAAAAAATGCCTGTACCGAAACAACTGTGCTGCTTCAAGGTTTAACGAAAAAAACATACATGCAACTGTTTAGTACAATTCTCTTGCTTCTACGATTGTGACAAAAAATGCCTGTACCGAAACAACTGTGCTGCTTCAAGGTTTAACGAAAAAAACATACATGCAACTGTTTAGTACAATTCTCTTGCTTCTACGATTGTGACAAAAAATGCCTGTACCGAAACAACTGTGCTGCTTCAAGGTTTAACGAAAAAAACATACATGCAACTGTTTAGTACAATTCTCTTGCTTCTACGATTGTGACAAAAAATGCCTGTACCGAAACAACTGTGCTGCTTCAAGGTTTAACGAAAAAAACATACATGCAACTGTTTAGTACAATTCTATTGCTTCTACGATTGTGACAAAAAATGCCTGTACCGAAACAACTGTGCTGCTTCAAGGTTTAACGAAAAAAACATACATGCAACTGTTTAGTACAATTCTCTTGCTTCTACGATTGTGACAAAAAATGCCTGTACCGAAACAACTATGCTGCTTCAAGGTTTAACGAAAAAAACATACATGCAACTGTTTAGTACAATTCTCTTGCTTCTACGATTGTGACAAAAAATGCCTGTACCGAAACAACTGTGCTGCTTCAAGGTTTAACGAAAAAAACATACATGCAACTGTTTAGTACAATTCTCTTGCTTCTACGATTGTGACAAAAAATGCCTGTACCGAAACAACTGTGCTGCTTCAAGGTTTAATGAAAAAAACATACATGCAACTGTTTAGTACAATTCTCTTGCTTCTACGATTGTGACAAAAAATGCCTGTACCGAAACAACTGTGCTGCTTCAAGGTTTAACGAAAAAAACATACATGCAACTGTTTAGTACAATTCTCTTGCTTCTACGATTGTGACAAAAAATGCCTGTACCGAAACAACTGTGCTGCTTCAAGGTTTAACGAAAAAAACATACATGCAACTGTTTAGTACAATTCTCTTGCTTCTACGATTGTGACAAAAAATGCCTGTACCGAAACAACTGTGCTGCTTCAAGGTTTAACGAAAAAAACATACATGCAACTGTTTAGTACAATTCTCTTGCTTCTACGATTGTGACAAAAAATGCCTGTACCGAAACAACTGTGCTGCTTCAAGGTTTAACGAAAAAAATCGGCTCAAATACCAGGTGAAAGTCAGATATTGTTTTGATTGCACAGTGGGTCAAGGATGCTTGGGACAGGGATGCAATACCTGAATGATATGGTCATGAAATTGTTCAAGAAATGTTGCTATACTTATGAATATGACATAGATGATGGGTTTTTATAAATGATGATAACAGTGATTTTTATGACATGGGCATAGATGGGATTACTGATATTTCAATATAGGCCCTATAGAGAAGCATGATGCGCCAAAGATTTTTTAAACTGTTTGGCAAGTTTGACTTGGACTATATGTATTAGACTTGCTTGGAATCAAACATTAAAGGGTTCCGATGAAGTTTTTGTTATGGAAATTACATTTTATTATTATTATATATATATATTTTTTTGTTTTTAGGTGTTTTGAATAATTTATTGAAAACAAGATTTCTCTTTGAGATCGGCTTATACGCGAATTTTGGATTTTTTCCAATTTTTTTCTCTGAAAGTAGGGGGATCGATTTATAATCCCCTATCAGCTTTGTCCTCCAACACAGGTGGTCAGGGATCTCCCTTCTTGTTTATCTTCACCCTCCCAAGTATTAACCACTGCTACTTGATTTCGGTGGTCAGACGTGACGTCACGCAGTTCTGGAAGCTTCCAGAACGGACTCATTTCTACCTCAGGGGACGAAGCCATAAGCTCTGTGTATCTGGCAACACTGACTGCAGTTCTTATTCTCTACGTTTCCCACCGTGTTTGTAGGTTTGTATCTTGAACTTGATTTTCCCGTGTTAGGTTAGTGTTAGGTTAACATATTGCTTAATTTATATATTTTAACTTATTTAATTATATTTAGCTTTAACTTTTATTTTATTTTATATATCTTACTAGCTTTGTTGTATGTAAGCACATATTGCTTTTGCTGTTGTTGTCGTGTCCCTAACATTACATTTAAGGAAGAATATGTGCACTGCTTCTGTTTAGTCTAATGACCCGGGGCACCCGAAGGTAGAAGTCTGACTTCTGCCCCAAATAAGATATTACAACATCCATGCCCGCAGGTGAGACTCGAACCCGCAATCTGGCAGCTGAGCCGTCATGAGGAAACGCCTGCCTCTTTGACCGCTCGGCCAGCACATCGGCACATATTGCTTTTAGCATTAGATATTGCTTTAAAAGCAAACGGGAAAAGTGCATGTTTTCAGCATCGTGGTATGTGCATCCATGCTTGCATTTAATACTGTCTAACTAAGCGGAGATTAAATGAAAACGTGGTCCGAGATTGCATTTGTTGTCATGCATGCATGTTTATTTCAAATATTGTAAAATCATAAATTATTCTTTTACATGTTTTTATGTATTTTAAACTTAAAGACAGTATACTTAGTCTTATACTAAATGAAAGTTGCTTCATGTATAACCTACCTGCAAGTAAAAATACTTATTTAGTGTTGGTTAGTGTTTATAATAAAATAAATTTAATCTATATAATAATAAATGAAGCAACTTTCATTTAGTGTAATTATACATGTATGTCTAAAACTAAAATCTATAAAAAACATGTTAAAGAATAATTTGATTTTACAGGATTTGAAATAAACATGCATGCATAACAAATGAAATATGACTACGTTTTCATTTATTCTCTGCTTAGACAGTGTTAAATATAATTAATTTAATGTTATTTGCAGAAATAAAAAAAATATACTAGGAAGAAATTTTAAAATAATACGCTACTTAGAAAAAGTTGATACAGGAGTGAAATGTTAAACACAATACTAAATTAAAACAAATTTGATACTTTAAGAAAATAAAAAAAAAATTGATACTTGGAAAAAATTTTTGGAAGAAGTAATAAAAGCCTTAAAAGAAAACATGATACTTAAAAGAAATAAAAACACACATAATTCTTAGAATTATTTTAAAAACTCCGCAAAATTATATTTCATAACGTAGTAATTATAATTTTTGCAATTGTTAGAAATTAGAATTAAAAATATACTTAAAAGAAATATAATTAGTCGAAAAAATTCTAATTCATTTTATAGCAGTTTGTGTTCTGGGCATCTAGAAACATGTTCTATTTGTGCTTTGTGCCCTTACTCACTGTGTTCACTCTTAAAAATCATTACAGTCGTATGATATCACCGTTAATTTTTTTAAAGGTAATATTTCTATTTTATGCCAATTTAAAATAGAAAATGTTTCTATTTTGTGCCATACTTGCAAAGATAGCAAGAAAGTACTTGTCTGCACCAGCTAGCCAGTGTTGATAGTGAACGTTTATTTTCAGAAAGAAGCAGGGAATGTTTATGAACCAAAACTTAATAGGCTGCAACCTGAAAATGCAGAACACCTAATTTTCCTGTATCATAACTAACCTCTATTAAACTTTGATTACAAAGAATAATTAGTTTGTTTTTAAACAACATTTCATATGGTGTAAAACTTAAGAAATTAAAATACTGCAAAATTGAATATTCATCCAAGGGTCATTCCGTGTCAAATCAACCAATGATCTGAACCTTGACATCATGGAAAATGATAATTTTTGGTACAATAGTAGTACCAGTAATGCTAACAAAAACTGTAAAATATTAGATTTTTTGGGCTCTTGGTTTTCAGTTATTGACTTTATTAAAAGCGAAATCTGCCAAATTTGGCAAAAAAAAAACTATTTGACCTAGAGATCCAAAATTGGTGTCATTTTTTTTTCTTTTAATGGGTCTTAATTTGATATGACTATGCTATTTTCTAAAAACAATTTCTATTTTAGTTTGTAATTATTTTAGAAACTCCAATTTTAAAAAAGAGTTAAATACCATAATCATGTTGTATATCAAATCAAGGCCCATCGAAAACAAAAGACTGCACCAATTTGAGCTCTCTTGGTCAAATAGTTTTTGATCTACCACTGTTTAAAGATTTCAAAACTTTACCAGATTTGGCTTTTTTAAAAAAGTGAATAACTGAAAATCTAAGAGCCCAAACAATCTGAAATTTTAGTTTTTTTTAAACTTTACTGGTACTATCACTGTACCAAAAATGATCAATTTTTTAGATATCAAGGTTCAAACCATTAAGTGATATGACACAGAATGACATACATTTAGTACATAACTCATTAGCCAATTTTTTCATACATTCAGCCCACATATGTTCTTCTCAATTTTTACAATTTGCTACACACTTAATATTCAGGGTGGCCACTCAACCGGGAAAAGTCAGGGAATTTTGTGAAAATTCTGGGGTGTTCTTTTTTTTAATACTAGTTGTCCTTATAAAAACAGGACTGCCCAGTTTGTATGCCATGCCATTTTCAAAAAGTTTCGCCAAGTATTATGCTGTACTCGTAACTTCCAAATAAAGGCTGCCATGTGTCCATTTGATTCCGTATTATCCGGAATGCTTGGGACTTCAGGCATTCTGGATAAGGGGTTTTTCCGTAATTCGGAACACTTTTTCTAAAACTTACTGGAATGGTCTCAAATGTCGTTATAGAAAATTATAATTAATTTTAAAAACATAAATGTATTAAAAAAAGCTTTTTTACAATCTATATGGGTTAACTAAAATGCAAATTACTTGTAATTATAGTATCAATATTAGTGATTAAGAAAAATTTTGAAAGAAAAAAATGTCTGAAAAAAGTTGATTATTCAGGGTAGTTATTAGAAGTCTTTTTTTTTTTTTTAGCATTTCAACTAAAGTGGGCCCTCACCATATTCATCTAATATTTTGGCAGAAGCACCTTTGTTCATATGTTTCAAAATATTTTAAAGTACTTTTAATAAAATTAATATGAGAAGGATGTTCATTTTTAATTGAAATGAGATATTCAACTATGGGTGCAAATGTATCAAATTCTAATTTATGCTCTTCAAATGTATTTTTTATAAGCCTTATAATTCTAAATGCCTGAATAAATAAAAAAATGTTAATTTCGTTATCCTAAACATATATCTCATTTCCACCAACAATATGTTTAAAATATAATATCCCAGCATAAAAAGCACAAAAAATATAAAAATATTAGTAGATAGAAGCAGATTGAAAAAATAGAAAATATTTAAAAATAAAACGAAATATACCAGCGATCGTGTTTAAATAAAAAAATTTTGCGATATTGCTAAACTGTCTTCTATAAATTACTAATTAATAAATGTAACATGGAACTTTTTGCTAGGGTCAATTTTCGGTCCAAAATAGCCATTTTCATCCAAATAATAGGATTTAATTGAAAATGATTTTGATCTTGGAATTCCATCAACGTTTTTTAAAATATTGAAGATGTGTATATTTCCACGGAGATGAAAAAAAAATGGATTTTCCCGAGAAAATGACAAGTTTATTGCTTAGGGTAAGTATTTAAAGAGATCAATCAGAAGGCCCTGAATGGCATTTTATAGCTGCTATACTTTTCTCTGCATTTCGGCAAAAGTTAACTCTCATTAATTTAGGGAATTCCTTACTTAATTTAGGAAATTCCTTACTTAAACGTACTTTCTATCATCTCGTTAATGTGCTGATGACTCTCTTTTTTTTTTCATCTTTTCCAATAAATGTTTATTAAATTGTGCAAAATACTGTGAATTCTGAAGGCACATCGCGTTTGATGAGCGTAGGATTTCTTTAGCGATATCGGGATATTTCTAACGAAAAATTTGGAATACTTTTACCGAAAATTAAAGTCCCGGAACAAAGCGCAGAAAAGAAAATGTAGCGCATTCGGAAAAATTGAAACCTTTGTGTCTAGTGTGCTCTGCCCTATACACTCGGAAAAAAATGAAACGCCATTAAAAAAACACCTTGCCGCGACTTGTCCGTAACTAACTCCTGTATTATACTATACAGGAGTTTGTTACGACAAGTCGCGGATCCTATATACTATACAGGAGACTTATCCGAAACCAGTGAAGAATGGAATGACGCGTCTCGCCGTCAATGTGACGGTCTCGCTCGTGCCGGATCGTCACCTCCGAGAGCTACTATCGGGGTGATGGCGCGAACGGCCAGAGTGTATACCGATTCAGCAATTTCAGAAGTAATCTCTCATGTCACACGCCAAACGTCGCTTTATCGCCAATTCTGGTTTATTTTCGCTACACGTGCAATTGGAGGGGAAAGACGAATTGTTTAATAAAGAATATTGTTCATAATTTGATTGCATATCAGATTGCGTATGAGAATGTCGTTAGATACATTTGTATCAGATTACTTAGAAGATTATTATTTGTAACAGATTATCTAGAAGATTGTTTAGAAGATTATTTGTATCAGATTATTAGGGAAGATGTTAGGAAACTTATCAAAATATACAGTAGTATTTCAAAAACTGGTTTGATTATTTATAAATCAAATAACAATCTGACTAATGTGGTTTTCAAGTAATACTATTAAAATACATGTATTTAAAAACTTTGTGTACTGCATACGGATTGTTTGAAATTAGTTAAAGAAATGTTCGACACACATACATATAATTTATTATTTGAATGAAACGATTCTAATTTCGTAGAAAATATATGTGTAGAATCCGTATAATATTCAATTCTTATATAGTACAATAATCCGTAACGAAATTTGAAGATTATTTGAAAGGAGGAAATAATAAAATATTTGTCATTTTAAAATGCAAAATTTGTAACATTTTAAGGAAATTTGCTTGACATTTTTTAGTTTGTGGGAGCAATGTTGCTTTTTCGACACACGTAGGATTGACCATCCAACCAGTTGCTCTAAGTCTTCGGACGAGTCGGGTGGTCTGGGCTTTCGACACACGTAGGATAATGCATCGTTTTTCAAGATGTGTTTGTTCTGTGGAACCCTTGGGGTTCTACGACGTGATAGTTTCAAGTAAATTTTCTTAAAAATTTAAAAATGGGTTAAGTTTTAATGCTTTTATACTTTTAAATTATTTTAATTTTAAATATTTTATTATTAAATTGAAGAATTTTAAATGTTATTGGAAAATAAATGAAAATATTTCCTAATTTAAATATGGTAAACAAATATCAAAATTAATTGCACTTTGCATTTAAAAATTCCCTGGCCAATTACATTTCCAGCAACTTACGTACGTGTAATCGTTCATTCAAATTAGTAATATATTTTACAATTATTTTTACGTCTAAGTTTGGCAAAATTGAAATTTTTAATACAAAAAATTAAAAAAATATGAAAAAGCCTTTATGCAATGGAAAGTGATGTGTACACTTCAATTTCGAAATAACTGTTAAGTATTTCTATACTTTTTAGCACACTTATTTCATGCAGTCATATGAATTATTGGACAAACCAGAAGTTACATATTCAGACCAGGAAATCCTTAGTGAACCCTACCAATCCCTCCGGAATTCAATATTTAATCTATATCAGTCTTCATCTAAGCTGTACCTAAAGCAAAGTCTGAAAAACAGATGTTGAAATGAAAATATAAATTTTTGAATAGGAAGTGACATCTCTCTCCCGAACAAGAAGTGGAAATCCTTCATGAACCCTACCTCCTCCGTAATTTTATGCTGCATCCATATTAGCCACTATATCTTTTTAAACATCTAAATCCTACGAAATAGATGTTTAAAAAAAATTCGTTAAAAACAATGGCAAATTGTAAAATTTTCCCACCAAAATCTGCATTTCAAAATTATTTAGAGTATAATTATATTATTATTTTTTGTACACACATGAGATAAATTGTCTTTGACTTACAGTTTTATGTGGGTTGCCAACAATATACATTTACACTCAGTTTTATCCATCACAGAAATGGATCTAATATAACAATTATAGATCTGAAGGACTAAATAAACTTTAATTGTTGTATACCGATTTAAAGGTATATTTATGCCGTAGAATGTAAAATCTCACTAATTTGATATTTATGGATTTTTTTCTGTAAAATATAAAGATATATATATATATATATATAATTATATATATATATATATATATATTAATATATTATATATATATATATATTATATATATATATATATATATATATTATATATATATTATATATATATATATATATATATATATATATTATATATATATATATATATATATATATTATATATATATATATATTTGAAATATGTAATAATAAGAATTATGTAAAAGCAAAAAAAAATAAAAATACAATTCAATTAATATTAACATCACCATAGAAGCAAATTCATGGCCATAATGCCGATAAGAGAAAAGAACAGCACCGTCCCAAATTCGATGATTAATCAGAATTAAATTCATCTTCAGGTCTGAGTATTTAATTCTAATTAACCCAAACAAATGCCTGTTTCAGATTAAGCAATAGTACATTACTATAAATGCTTAAACTCAGACTACAGGCAACAAAAAATGAAAAAAGGATACATTAAGAAAATTGTATTACCATGCGGCATGAACCCTTCTTCTTCCACCACGTGTATACACGATCAACCTCAACAGCTTAATCTAGAAGCACCGGAATATATATATATATATATATTATATATTATATATATATATATATATATATATTCGGACGGAGGAGTGCTTCAGGAAGACAGAGGCACCGGGAGTGTTTCTAGAGTAAAAGCGCTTTAACCGGGAATGGGGGGTCACTATCCCCCCCGGCCTTTTTTCTGTCGTTCCTGTAAACACTCTCCTTTCTTTTCCCCCTTTCCTTTGTACCTCCCCCACTTTTTTCAATTTGATGATGTATTTACTATTATATACCTGCTAAACATGAAAGAGCGGCATGGCGCCTTAATGTTATGAAGTGTTATGATTATGTTTTTTGTATATCTTATTTTTGGATATTTTTCTAATATATATATATATATATATATATTATATATATATATATTATATATATATATATATATATATATATATATATATATATATATATATTATATATATATATATATATATTATATATAATTTAAAATCAATTTTAAAATTACATACAGCTTGAAAAAATCTATTAAAATTCATTAAGTACTATATACACAATTGTGAAGAATATGCGCTTATTGCTGCAATCACACTCCACAAAATTACATAAACTCAAAAGACAATACCCTGAAAACCTTACAATCATGATGAAAACAAGAACGAAAGGAAAACATACGGGCTAGGTGCAATAAAATGGCCAATGAGGGATAGTGACCTCATTTAAGTCCCGGTTACCAGCCGGCTGTGCGGTCGCGACACCACTCCCGGAAGCCTGCACGCATCCGTAGTTAACCTCATTGCGACCACGAATAATGAACATGAAAGATCCAAATGTCAAAAGTATCAAAATTCAAAATTTATATACTATACTAATAAACTAAATACTCCATAACCATCGTCATACCTCCACGACGTACCCGCAGTCACACTGAAGGCCACCACCAAACACGATGGCCGCCCGAGAACGATCCCCGACGCACCCAGCAAGCTATTAAAGACAGGTATTTTGAAACAATAGATACCCCAAAGGCGCAAAGCAGCCCACTCGTAGTATCCAAATTATAATTTAAAATCAATTTTAAAATTACATACAGCTTGAAAAAATCTATTAAAATTCATTAAGTACTATATACACAATTGTGAAGAATATGCGCTTATTGCTGCAATCACACTCCACAAAATTATATAAACTCAAAAGACAATACCCTGAAAACCTTACGATCATGATGAAAACAAGAACGAAAGGAAAACATACGGGCTAGGTGCAATAAAATGGCCAATGAGGGATAGTGACCTCATTTAAGTCTCATTTAAGTCTACGGATGCGTGCAGGCTTCCGGGAGTGGTGTCGCGACCGCGCAGCCGGCTGGTAACCGGGACTTAAATGAGGTCACTATCCCTCATTGGCCATTTTATTGCACCTAGCCCGTATGTTTTCCTTTCGTTCTTGTTTTCATCATGATCGTAAGGTTTTCAGGGTATTGTCTTTTGAGTTTATATTATATATATATATATATATATAATATTAAAACACCGTGAAATACTACATTACAAAATCATCTGAAATCACACTTAAAAGGCGCAAAGCTGCATTAAAAAGAGGATTAAAATATTGTCAAAAAGAAAAGAGGTATGGATGGAAACAATATACCAAAAGATGGCCGGGGGGAGTTGTGACCCCCTCACCCCGGTTAAACATGCTTTACGTCGCGACAACACTCCCGGAGAGCCGGTACATTGCAAAAAGGAATACGAATGTATCAAATTGTAAGATGTAAATATACATCATACAGAAACAAATATAAGATATAATTGTTGAGATCCAGCCCTATCGAAATTCATCTACAGTAAATGTTTGAAATATGTTAAAAAGTGTGTGAATAATGTTAGAAACATGTTCACAAGTATAAATTAACAAAATTACAAAGCTTCCACTTAAAGAAGAATTTAAATATTGACACATAATAAAACAATAATAACAAAGTCTATTTCTAAAACCATATACCTGAATGACAAACAATAGCATATTACATGCAGATGTACATCCCATATTGTGTCATACAAGACCATGCAAATTTGCTATAACGTATTATACATTATACCCTATTCAAGAGGTCCCATATCAGTTATCACACGCTTTACCTGTGACAATCCAGTATGTATATTGCCAACAGTTTTATTTAAATATAAACGGTAACTTTCGGTTACAGTTATTTTATAAAATTTGTAGATAATGTCACTTAAAAAATTCTTGGGAAAACCCTGTGAGATGGTGTTTTGTAGGAAACGATAATCGCATAAATATCGATCTTCCATTTTACTGTTTATTCTTTGACTACGTATTAATTGTCCCAGTATAATATTTCTAAAAACATTTTTGTGCATACACGAGTTCCAGTTTATGATATAATTGATTTTGAAGTGGAAGTCGTTGCGTTTATCGTACAAACAGAAACCAGTAGAACCTCCTGGTTGCTTGTATATCGTTATATCCAGAAAATTAAGACTTTTGTTGACATTATATGGAGTTTCAGTTAGTTTTAAATGTTGTGGATAGAAAGTAAAATCCATCTGATATTCTTCACATGGATATGCTACCAAAATGTCATCAACGTAGCGAATGAACAGAATTTCGTTTAATATATGTGTTCCATCTTCATATTTATTCAGATATATATCAGCAAGTATTGATGAACAACCACCCCCCATGGGTATTCCATGTAATTGTTTAGAATAAGATGTACCATCAAACAGTACAGTTTTGAACAAAACCATTTCCACCAATGTTTTAAATTTATATTTGTCAATAATCGACTGCAGATTGTATTTTTCGTATATCTCCATGACAATAAGGTATAAGTCCTTGATGTTTATATTTGAAAACAAATCATTAAAATCAAAACTTTTATAATACAAATTTTCATTAATTACATTTATTTTTTTAATAGCTTCTATACTATTACTAATAAAATATGCACCCTTATTTTTAATCTTAATCATTACTATTTTTAAAATAGATAAGAGTTTTTTGTTAGCTGTTGTCAAATATGATTGAAAACCATTAGTAATGGGACGAAATTTAACAGGATCTTTATGAAGTTTAGGTATTAAAGTAATATACGGAAAACGGATTTGCCCCATTCTGTATCCCAATTTAATGTATTTTGATTTAATGCGATTCTCAATTTCTGACTTAGATTGTTGTAAAGGTAGGTATACGCATGGATCGTGATAACTTTTGTATAATAACTGTTTATAAAGTAAAACACAAGTAAATGCATAATTTGTCGTTACCTTGTCGGCGTATGTTATTACAAATTTTTTGTGTAAAGATGACAATGCATTTTTGCTATATCTATGTATTATAGTAGGGGTTACAGCATTATGATATTTTAACTTAAATACCTTCCGAATAGCACAACTCCATTCTTCGAAGGTTTCAATAGGGATACTGTATTTCACTGCCATTTTATAAACAAATGCATTGATATTAGTTTCAAAAGATTTGTCTATCGATCGATAGTCATGCATTCTGTATTTAGTACCTTGTTCAAATATAGGTTTAAGTATTGATCCGGACAGTATTTCCAAGTCTCCTGTGATTACGTGACCAAATTTTTCGTTAACATAAGGTGTATACCGCTGACAATCACATTCAATAACGTTATCTTTAATACCTTTGCATACAGTATTATAATTAAAAAGGCTTCTACAAAGAGGTTTAGCATATTTATATGCAATTTTTATATTAATATTGACAGGTAATTTAAATTGATTTTTACTTAAAATATTTGAAAAATTTACATTATCGAATTTTTTATTTTTGTATGTAATTATTAGATATTCTTGATTTACTTTAATAGTTTTATTATCTTGTAAAGAAATATTTAATCTTTTGGCACGTAATTTTATAAGATCAATAAAAATAGCAGGAAGTGGTGAATCATTCACGAAACGATGTTTAAAATCAATTTCTGAACAGTATTTCCACAGATCCACAAGATAACGTTTTCTAATACACATAAGTGAAGTTTTCAATCCATGAATGTGGAACATCGTTCATTTCTGTAATATTTTTTACAAAAGACACGAGTTCAGTAATAGCATCATTAAGTTTCAGCTTTATCTTTCTTCCAGCCCTTTTATGACGTCTAGAAATACCATTTCTCACTGTATTGTCATAATTCTCTATTACAACTGAAGAAACAGGATTTTGTATATATTCAAAGTTGTATTTCACGTTATATAACATAGAATTTAATCCGTATGGATAAATAGTATTATGTTTTTGTATATAATAATTTTCCCACCAAAGGCGATCTTTCAAGTCCACTACTATATCCATAATAGTAACCTGCATGGCTTCAACACCATGTACGCCAAAATGCCTTATTTCAATTGATGTCTCATTGGCAGGATTTTTTTGAAATTTATAAATTTGACTGCGATGCAAGTTGACTCTAATATTGAGACTATTTTTGGTCTGTCCTATGTACTGAGATCCATATTTAGTACATTTAATACAATATATGCTGTTGTATACCTTACAAAATACGTAATAATTACGATCATTGCTCATTATTTGGGGGTCTGCCATTGGGCATAATTTACAAAGTGAAGAACTACATCTTCTATATTTGAAAACAAATTGATTATGTATTTTTGCAATCTTTATTCTGATCACACGAATTTACGATTTTTTTGTATTTCTCACTCAGAGATGATAAAGGCTTAAAATATCTGTCGATTGTATTTTCCACAGGGTTACTGTATGACGATTGGCTAGTTCCCCCACAACTAGCCAACCGAGCTATCGTTGCACAAGCCCCGACATTGCCAGACGCTATATTTTTCCTTTTAGACATTTCATATATAATATATGGGAATTTTATTTTAATTCCAAAAGCCCAAAGGAATATAACAAAAGCATGTATACTGTATAAGAGCACATTGAACACCCGTATTGTATAAGCACTATCTCAACATCACACAAACACACCTTATCGGTCGCTCGCTTTACTAATATCCACCCATATCCCCCAAGTGAGAAATAGTTTTTTACTATCTATTAATTTTTTTGTTTTATATTATTTTATTATGATTTTTATTATAGGAGTTTATTTATTTTTTATTTTTTATTTTATTTTATAATGTACATGACAAGTTGCTGAATATAACAATACACACGATCACATAAGCAATGGACCCAAACTATCCCGAAGTCGCCGCTTCACCATGCGAGCTCACCGTGGCGAGGTATCACAAACACCCTAATATCTATGTGAGATGTTTAATATTAAATAAATACTATTAAAAATTACTATTATAAAACTATTAAGAAACATAAAAATATGTGAAGAATTGAAGTTCGTAAGCGCATTGCTGCATTACATGAACATCAATGATATAATATTAAAACACCGTGAAATACTACATTACAAAATCATCTGAAATCACACTTAAAAGGCGCAAAGCTGCACTAAAAAGAGGATTAAAATATTGTCAAAAAGAAAAGAGGTATGGATGGAAACAATATACCAAAAGATGGCCGGGGGGAGTTGTGACCCCCTCACCCCGGTTAAGCATGCTTTACGTCGCGACAACACTCCCGGAGAGCCGGTACATTGCAAAAAGGAATACGAATGTATCAAATTGTAAGATGTAAATATACATCATACAGAAACAAATATAAGATATAATTGTCGAGATCCAGCCCTATCGAAATTCATCTACAGTAAATGTTTGAAATATGTTAAAAAGTGTGTGAATAATGTTTGAAACATGTTCACAAGTATAAATTAACAAAATTACAAAGCTTCCACTTAAAGAAGAATTTAAATATTGACACATAATAGAACAATAATAACAAAGTCTATTTCTAAAACCATATACCTGAATGACAAACAATAGCATATTACATGCAGATGTACATCCCATATTGTGTCATACAAGACCATGCAAATTTGCTATAACGTATTATACATTATACCCTATTCAAGAGGTCCCATATCAGTTATCACACGCTTTACCTGTGACAATCCAGTATGTATATTGCCAACAGTTTTATTTAAATATAAACGGTAACTTTCGGTTACAGTTATTTTATAAAATTTGTAGATAATGTCACTTAAAAAATTCTTGGGAAAACCCTGTGAGATGGTGTTTTGTAGGAAACGATAATCGCATAAATATCGATCTTCCATTTTACTGTTTATTCTTATGATGCTATTACTGAACTCGTGTCTTTTGTAAAAAATATTATAGAAATGGACGATGTTCCACATTCATGGATTAAAAACTTCACTTATGGTATTAGAAAACGTTATCTTGTGGATCTGTGGAAATACTGTTCAGAAATTGATTTTAAACATCGTTTCGTGAATGATTCACCACTTATTTTATTGATCTTATAAAATTACGTGCCAAAAGATTAAATATTTCTTTACAAGATAATAAAACTATTAAAGTAAATCAAGAATATCTAATAATTACATACAAAAATAAAAAATTCGATAATGTAAATTTTTCAAATATTTTAAGTAAAAATCAATTTAAATTACCTGTCAATATTAATATAAAAATTGCATATAAATATGCTAAACCTCTTTGTAGAAGCCTTTTTAATTATAATACTGTATGCAAAGGTATTAAAGATAACGTTATTGAATGTGATTGTCAGCGGTATACACCTTATGTTAACGAAAAATTTGGTCACGTAATCACAGGAGACTTGGAAATACTGTCCGGATCAATACTTAAACCTATATTTGAACTAGGTACTAAATACAGAATGCATGACTATCGATCGATAGACAAATCTTTTGAAACTAATATCAATGCATTTGTTTATAAAATGGCAGTGAAATACAGTATCCCTATTGAAACCTTCGAAGAATGGAGTTGTGCTATTCGGAAGGCATTTAAGTTAAAATATCATAATGCTGTAACCCCTACTATAATACATAGATATAGCAAAGATGCATTGTCATCTTTACACAAAAAATTTGTAATAACATACGTCGACAAGGTAACGACAAATTATGCATTTACTTGTGTTTTACTTTATAAACAGTTATTATACAAAAGTTATCACGATCCATGCGTATACCTACCTTTACAACAATCTAAGTCAGAAATTGAGAATCGCATTAAATCAAAATACATTAAATTGGGATACAGAATGGGGCAAATCCGTTTTCCGTATATTACTTTAATACCTAAACTTCATAAAGATCCTGTTAAATTTCGTCCCATTACTAATGGTTTTCAATCATATTTGACAACAGCTAACAAAAAACTCTTATCTATTTTAAAAATAGTAATGATTAAGATTAAAAATAAGGGTGCATATTTTATTAGTAATAGTATAGAAGCTATTAAAAAAATAAATGTAATTAATGAAAATTTGTATTATAAAAGTTTTGATTTTAATGATTTGTTTTCAAATATAAACATCAAGGACTTATACCTTATTGTCATGGAGATATACGAAAAATACAATCTGCAGTCGATTATTGACAAATATAAATTTAAGACATTGGTGGAAATGGTTTTGTTCGAAACTGTACTGTTTGATGGTACATCTTATTTTAAACAATTACATGGAATACCCATGGGGGGTGGTTGTTCATCAATACTTGCTGATATATATCTGAATAAATATGAAGATGGAACACATATATTAAACGAAATTCTGTTCATTCGCTACGTTGATGACATTTTGGTAGCATATCCATGTGAAGAATATCAGATGGATTTTACTTTCTATCCACAACATTTAAAACTAACTGAAACTCCATATAATGTCAACAAAAGTCTTAATTTCTGGATATAACGATATACAAGCAACCAGGAGGTTCTACTGGTTTCTGTTTGTACGATAAACGCAACGACTTCCACTTCAAAATCAATTATATCATAAACTGGAACTCGTGTATGCACAAAAATGTTTTTAGAAATATTATACTCGGACAATTAATACGTAGTCAAAGAATAAACAGTAAAATGGAAGATCGATATTTATGCGATTATCGTTTCCTACAAAACACCATCTCACAGGGTTTTCCCAAGAATTTTTTAAGTGACATTATCTACAAATTTTATAAAATAACTGTAACCGAAAGTTACCGTTTATATTTAAATAAAACTGTTGGCAATATACATACTGGATTGTCACAGGTAAAGCGTGTGATAACTGATATGGGACCTCTTGAATAGGGTATAATGTATAATACGTTATAGCAAATTTGCATGGTCTTGTATGACACAATATGGGATGTACATCTGCATGTAATATGCTATTGTTTGTCATTCAGGTATATGGTTTTAGAAATAGACTTTGTTATTATTGTTCTATTATGTGTCAATATTTAAATTCTCCTTTAAGTGGAAGCTTTGTAATTTTGTTAATTTATACTTGTGAACATGTTTCAAACATTATTCACACACTTTTTAACATATTTCAAACATTTACTGTAGATGAATTTCGATAGGGCTGGATCTCGACAATTATATCTTATATTTGTTTCTGTATGATGTATATTTACATCTTACAATTTGATACATTCGTATTCCTTTTTGCAATGTACCGGCTCTCCGGGAGTGTTGTCGTGACGTAAAGCATGCTTAACCGGGGTGAGGGGGTCACAACTCCCCCTGGCCATCTTTTGGTATATTGTTTCCATCCATACCTCTTTTCTTTTTGACAATATATATATATATATATATATATATATTATATATATATATATATATATATATATATATATATATATATATATATATATATATATAAATTAGTAAATCCAAAGTTAGAATGTATGTAGTAACTCATAATACACTATTCCAAAATTTTCTACAAAATACAAAGAAATAAAAGAAATTAAGACATAAAGAGGAAATAATAAAGCGTAATGCAGGTCATAAAGACTAAGACAATCAACAAATTTCAAAAATGAGGAATGCAAATAAGAAAGCAAAAAAATCAAGCAAAAAAGCTTGCACATGGAAGAGATTTAGGCTTACGATAAGTTCATTTCGAAAAAATTCTCTTCGGGTCCATATATCCCTTCGAAATGAACACAAAAATGCTTGTTTCTGAAACACAAGATAGATTTTATCTATAAACTTGTGTTATATGGACGACAAGCATATAGATTGGAACAATAAAGGAAACATAAATACCTTGAAATACTTTTCATTAGAGCAACCATGACAAGCAAAATATGGCTATATATATATATATATATATATATATATATATATATATATATATATATATATATATTATATATATATATATATTATATATATATATATATATATTATATATATATATATATATATATATTATACAGATATATTTATATATATATATATATATAGGATGACCAGAAAAAGCGCCCCAAAAGTAAAATGAAACGACAAAAAAAACGGGTGAATAAATATGTTTTATTTCAATTGCAGAAAAAATATATATATTCTAAATTTATGAAATCACAAGTTCGATATGTTTGCCATCACCTGCAATGGCATTTGGTTGTCAGTATTTCAGTATTATTTATTCCCAAAGTTTGAACGATTTATGTACAGTGGTTTTCGAGATATTATAGTTCTTTATTGGGGCGCTTATTTCTGGTCACCCTGTATATATAATATATATATATATATATATTATATGAATATATATATATATATTATATATATATATATATATATATATTGACAAGTCAGGAAGTCTTCATAATTGCAAACTATAAATTGTTATTTTTTCCTTGAAGGAGATAGATGCAAGTTCCAAATAAAGGTTTAAACTAAGTTAGTTTTATTTAGTATTTTGCTAAAAGAAATCTCATTTTGCTTATATATATATTCTAACATTAAGCAACAGGTTTCCGGTTTTCCCTAATTGTAATTTTGTACCAAATTTCGTTCGAATCGCTTCATTCGTTCGTGAGATATCATCTCCACAGATTTACTGACACACTCACGCCCTCACACATGCACACTCGGGGCGCGGTAGCCCATTGGTTAGCGCGCTAGAGTTGCACTCGGTAGGCCCGGGTTCGATTCCAGCCACTGCCAAAACTGCAGCCGTGTTCATGCGGAGTACGATCACGTTAAACATGTGGGTCCGAAAGTCCTTCCGAGAGGTTGGTGGTAGGGGAAGGAGGGTACGGTCCCTGTGGATGCCTCCCCTACTGGGTTCCGGTCTAAATTGGGTGGCACTTCCCGACCGTCCAAACAGTTACCTTATACCTTTCTGGTAGGTCGGACGGTCTGGGTTTCAACAATAACACATGCACACTCACGCACTCGCACACACATCAAACACATACATTCATGACTTTAAAAACGTCTGATTCGTAGTCAAGGTTGCTTGAAACATGCTCTCCCGACAAAAACCGGAATTCAAATTTTCGCCTATATATATGAAAGTAAAAATCAATCCATTGCCTTAGAGCTATAACTTTAACAAATTATTGAGTTATGACTTGAATGTAAATGCGAGTAAATGCGACTGCACAGAAGAGCGAACGGCCAGAGTGTATCCCGATTCAGCATTTTCAGAAGTACTGCACAGAAGAGGAGAAATATCACGTGTCTCGCTCCGAAATAACTTTGAGAAGGAAAGTCTCTCCGCGGGTCACGTGATACATTTGGCGATCGCTTCGAAAGGCAGCCAATATCCGCGTGTAATGTGAGCGGAGGATGCTGGCTTCGTATACACTCTGGCCGATCGCGGTGACGGCCGGATGCAGCCGCTTAGGAAATTTTTGGGAAAAACGGTGCTACTTCGGATGTTTTGCGGAAAAGAGGAATTGTGGAACTTCTCGGAAAAAACCTGATCTACGGAATATTTTCATTCGCTATCGCGAGAATTCCTCGCGTTCGTTTTCGAAATTTAAGAAGAATCAGCATCGGCAAGTGCGCGCGGTATTTTTTTCTGCGCGGGAATTTTGAATTTCGTGCGCGGTTTGCGTGTCCTATTTCAAACCCTCTAAAATAGTAGGTTTCAAAGCATTTTTTTTTATTGATATTACTAATTAAAGCAAAAAAGCATTTGGAAGGATTTTAAACAAAAAAATCGCTATTTGGCGCAATATTTAGCAAATAATCGCTTGTTGGCGCAGAATTTGGCATTATTTTGCCATATTCTGGTTTTGGGAGAGTCCGGATTTTGGAATGCTGGATAAGAGGTCACGTACTGTATATATATATTAAAGACATTAAGGGACTATTTGTGTGCCAAATTTCATAGTCGATCGTTTCTATGGAAATTAAATTTTTTGTAATTAAATTTAGCTAATTTCACTTATAGTTTAATACAAAAAAAAATAATTTTCATAGGAACCCATTGGCTTCCCATTATGAAACTTGGCATACAAGTAGTCCATAAAGCATATATATTTTTTCAAAAAAATTAAAAGGGTTGTTTTTGAGATTTAAAAAAAAAAATTTTTTAAGCTTTTCAAAAAATTCAAATTTGAAATAGCATAGTCATGTTATATATCAAATTAAGACTCATTAAAAGCAAAAGAAAATGACACTAATTTAAGCTCTCTAGGTAAAATAGTTTTTGATCTACAGCTGTTTAAAGATTTCAAAACTTTGGCAGATTTCGCTTTTTTGAAAGTCAATAACTGAAAAACAAAGAGCCCCAAAAATGTGAAATTTTGCAATTTCTGTTGTCTTTATAGTTACATTAAATAAACACTTTTCAACTATGTTGTAAAGTGTAAAAAGGAAAAGATTTTATTATGAACAAGAGTACATTTTAAAATTGACACTGAAAAAAATGTGAAAACATGAATAATAGTCGAATTTTCATAAAAAAAAAAATCGTACATAAAAGTCTCATTTATAAGCATTAAAAAATGATAGTTCGATATAATTTTTTTAAATACACGAGTTGAAGAATTAAAAAAAAATATATACTAGGAAGAAATTTAAAAATAATATGCTACTTAGAACAAATTAAAAAAAAAGTTGATACAGGGGTGAAATGTTAAAAAACACAATACTAAATTAAAATAATTTGATACTTTAAGAAAATAAAAAAAAATACCTGGAAGAAGTAAAAAAAGCCTTATACTTAAAAGAAAATAAACATGATACGTACAAGAAATAAAAACACATAATTCTGGGAATTTTTTTAAAAACACTACACACAAAATTTTTTTGCAATTTTTAGAAATAATTGTGAAACAGTTTGTGTTCTGTGTATCTAGAAACATGTTCTACTTGGGCACTGCCCTTACTCACTGTTTTCACTCTTAAAAATCATCACAGTTGCATGATACCACCATTGATCAGAGATGTGTAGTTTTAGCATGCACATATATAATTTAAAATAGCCTATCAACTTAATTACAATATTATTAATATTGCTTTTTGATATATTTTTAGTATTGAAGTTTACTTTTAAAAAATTAACTCTTTAAAAATTGCAAAAATGTTTTAAGTATTATGTGTTTTAATATATCCCAAAATTTTATTCTGTATTTTTAAGTTATTTTCAATTTAAAATAGCTTATCTTTTAGATTTAAAATTATATTTCATAATGTAGTAGATTATAATTTTGCAATATTTAGAAATAATTAGAATTAAAAATATATTTAAATATAAACTGAAAATAAAGGAAAAAAACATTTTTGCATTAAAATTACTGTATTAACAATATATAATATAAATTAAAATAAAAATTTTATTACATATGAACAGAGTGATTCTATAGTATTGTGAATTTTGCTTACATGACACATTTGATATATCGTATCTTTGTAAAAATATGATTTAGATGAATGTATTTTAAATTTTAAAGATACTGTTTCAGATTGTGTTGATTTCAAATTTATAAATTCAAGTACATTATTGAAATCAACACAATCTGAAAATTTGACATCTATTGTAAAAATATATTCACCTAGCTCAATATTTTTGTTTTACAAAGATGCATAAAACTTTGTAAATATCATGTCTGCAACATGCACTATTCTGTAGAGTTGTCCAATGTGTGATAAATATGTATATAAACACGTAATAAAGTAATAAATACGTGTAGAAACACAATATAAACACGTAATAAATACGTGTAGAAACACAATATAAACATGTAATAAATACATGTAGAAACACAATATAAATATGTATGGGAATACATTTATAATGTATTCCCATACATATTTATACATATTCATATGAGAATGCATAAATACATATGGGAACACGTTATAAACATGTATGTGGATATACGTAAGAAACACGTATGTGAATATACGTAATATACATGTATATGATATGTAATAAACATGTATCTGGATACGTAATAATAACGTATGTGGATATACGTAATATACACGTATGTGATATGTATAATTAACATGTATCTGGATACGTAATAATAACATGTGGATATACATAATAACGTATGTGGATACGTAATAATAATGTATGTGGGTATACGTAATAACGTTTGTGGATATACGTAATAATAACGAATATGGATATGTAATAAACACGTATGTGCATATAAGTAATAATAACGTATGTGAATATACGTAATATTAACGTATAAGGATACGTAATAATAATGTATAAGGATACGTAATAATAACCTTTTTTATAATGGTTGGTATACCGTATTCTAATGTACCGTTTTTGCGTAATAATTATGTATGGCCTGACACGTAAAGATTACGTATTGCTTGATACGTAAGAATTACGTATTTGTGCTACCTGGGTACAGTATATATTTTTATTGAATAATGCAGTGAACAATAGATAAAATAGTAGTAATAAATTAATAAATAATTAATATATATTATTCATTTACTCATTACATCTTGCACAAAGTAAATTGTGCTTTGATAATCACAGCCATGAAAAAAAATTTTTCACTTTATCAACATTTCCCACTTCATAAAAAACTGTTTTCTTACTTCTTCTAAGGGTAGCAGGTGTAAAAGTGTGTATCAATAATTCGAAATAAGTTTCAATCAAGTTATAAATTTGTTAAAAATATTTTATACTTTTCCAGAAACATAAAAGACTACAGTAGCAAATTACATTTGCTACAGCACAGCTATTTCATGAACTGCACTGTTAGTCATGACTTGCACACGCAGCAGAGGTGTGCGATGGACAGCAACTCTTTTAACTGTACGGGTTGCCGTGACAATCGAGCATATTGCAGGTCAGCAAGGTTAATTGCTACTCCATAAACTACACACTTATCAGTGACTTGCGCATGCAGGTAAGTGTTCGATTGACAACTACTGCAAGAAAGCTATTTTTCTTCCTTCAAACCAGTCAAACCTACCCGAAGCTGTAAGGTAACTGTTTGAATGGCCAGGAAATGTCACCCAATTTAGACCAGAACCCTTTGTGGGAGGCATCCACAGGGAAAGTGTTTGAAAAACGTATGTAAACATCGCAATTCACGTTTTCCATGAACATGTTGTTCATATTCTAATTTTTTTTGTGAACGACTCACTTCGTTCTCGGAAGTGAATTGCGATGTTTTTTTCCAACATGAGAATCATACAAATCTAGTGTCCGACACATATACAAGTAATTTGCATATTTGAGGGCGTTTCTGGAAATAAACTTGTTCCAAAACAATCCCATCTTCATATATAAATAGCAGACTCATTCAAAGGCACTTCAGAGGAAGTAAGAAGTCAAAGTAACAGGATGCTGATCGATGTGGATGTAAATCGTATTTAGTGGACGAATTATGTCTGAATGACCATGCAATTAAAGGTCATTATACTTACTTTTCGATAGTTTGTGAAGTCGCGTAAAGTGCTTTTACTGTATCAGTTTTACTCTGGAAATGCTTATCCAAATGAACCGTTTATGCCAAATGTGACACTAGTCCGGGTGGCTTCGCAAGTGCACATACAAAGATTAGGGGCGCGGTAGCCCATTGGTTAGCGCGCTGGAGTTGCACTCGGTAGGCCCGGGTTCGATTCCAGCCACTGCCAAAACTGCCGCCGTGTTCATGCGGAGTACGATCACGTTAAACATGTGGGTCTGAAAGTCCTTCCGAGAGGTTGGTGGTAGGGGAAGGAGGGTACGGTCCCTGTGGATGCCTCCCCACTGGGTTCCGGTCTAAATTGGGTGGCACTTCCCGACCGTCCAAACTGTTACCTTACACCTTTCTGGTAGGTCGGACGGTCTGGGTTTCAACGGTCTTCAACATACAAAGATTAGGTAATATAGTTAATTTTATTATTACCTTGATAATCTGAACTACCATTGAGATGGTCCGGGAAGCAACAAATGAAAATCTTTTGAGCATGTTTGCTCATACTGTACATGCTGCTGCTGTACCATAGAAATGTTAACGAGTGATGTAATACTATTTTGGTAAAGGGTTCTTCATTCACTAATGAAAGTGATTAGTTTATCTAATATGACTCGGTCTCTTTTTTCGACAATGGACATTTATTTTTGAAGTTTACTCTGCTACGCAGTTGAGAATTTCAGCATTCCAATCTGCACAATTAAATTATATCTCTTCCATAATTACAACGCATATAATTGGAGATATCAAGGTTATGGGCCGATGAAACGTTTAAACTGCAATTAAATGCCCATAAAAAGTAAAGACTTTGTTTACAAAAAGAAATATAGCTTTCCATAAATTTTTGAACTAGGAGAATCCACAGATGGGGGCAGTGAGATGGCGCCATTTGCATGTGTGAGAAAGTAAATAGAAGTACTAAGAATCTTTTGCTTCTTCATTTACACACCATGCTATGGAGGCAATAAAGACCGAGCAGTTGACATGTAATAACTGTTGGAAAAGTGGATGTAAACAACACAATTCACGCTTTCCATGAAAGTGTTGTTCATATTCTAATTTTTCTTGTGAACGACTCACTTCATTTTCGGAAGTGAATCGTGACGTTTTTCCAACATGCGAATCATGCAAATCGAGTGCTCCATGAGTATGCAAGTAATTTGCATATTTGGGGACGTTTCCGGAAACAAACTTGTTCTAGAACAATCCCATCTTCATGTATATATAGCGGACTCATTCAAAGGCACTTCAGACTTAGTGGAAGTCAATGTAACAGATCGATCTATGACGTAGTCGAATGCTGTTGTACGGACAGATGATAGAAACTAGCAGGATGCTGGTCGATGTGGATTTAAATCATAGTTAGTGGACGAATTATGTCTGAATGACCATGCAATTAAAGGTCATTATACTTACTTTTCGATAGTTTGTCAAGTTGCGTAATTTGCTTTTACGGTATAATTTATATTTGGAAAATGCTTATATCCAAATGAACTGTTTACACTAAGTGTGACACCAGTCCAGGTGGCTTCACAAGTGCACATATAAAGATTAGGTAATGTTGTTAATTTTATTACCTAAATAATCTGAACTGCCATTGAGATAATCCAAAAAGTAATGAACGAAAATCTTTTGAGCATGTTTGCTCATACTGTAAATACTCCATAAAATAATACTGTAAATACTGTAAAATACACAATACTGTAAATGCTCCATTTGCCATAAAATGTTACAAGTGATGTAATACTATTTTTGGTAATGGATTCTTCATTTACTTATAAAAGTGATTTGTTTTTCTAATACGACTCAGTCTTTCTTTACAACAATGGACATTTATTTTTAAAGTTTACTCTGCTACGCAGTTACGAATTCAATATTCCAATCTGCACAAAGATGTCTCCTCCATAATACATATAGTATATATGCATGTCAATAACTACATCACGTGGAGAACTGAAATCTCATTCGCTCTCAAAGTTGAGGGATGTTTCGGTTACATAGACAGGTCAGTGAAACCAGTGGATGAACATACATCACGTCGGAACTATGACGAGTTTATGCAGCGGAGAGATAAAGCGCTTGCTATTATCTACCAAAGTTTGTCACCGGAATACAAGGAACTGATTAACATCACAGACAACCTGGGCGACGCTTGGTAGAGACTCAAACAACAATTTGATGTGCCTACTCATGCCAACTTGGTTCGCCTGTTACACAAATTCTTTTCCATACGTCTGGAACTCGATGAGCTGATTGAAATCTTCTGTTCGAGACACAGGAGGGCTATGACGAAGTTAAAAGATGTAAACCACCCAGTAGAGGACCTTTACATCTCCTAGCGATAAGATACTTATCAGATGAGTTCTGAGGCATCGTCCAAATATCTATAGATGGAAAGACAAGGATTTTAAATTGGAGAAAATCCAGGCCGAGCTCTCAGCGGAGGAAGGAAGCATCAGAATAAGAAGCATCAGCAGAATAATGACTTAAACCATGTGAGTGTTAACTCTTTTGCATTTTTAACTTCTAAGTTTAAGAAAAATGTCAGTGTTAATAAATTTAATAAGTCTAGAAATATTAATACAAAGAGTGTAAATATGAGACCATGTTACTGTTGTGCTTAGATTCAGAGATTTTTATTTTCTAAGATTTTTAATGTTCAAAATTCATAATTTTCCCCCTTCCCTTCAAAATTAATTTATGGTTATTGAATATTTCAGCAATTTATCTCCTATTAACGTTTATTTATCATCCCTTTCATACATTTTTATATTCCAAATAACGCACGCGAAGTATCTACAAACGCTAAATGTATCCATAGAATCCTTTGGTAATTCGCTTGTGTCCCTGTAATTTTCCTTTTCGGCCTTACACCTTCACTTTCGAGCAGCAATTATATTCCTCTGAAAGCAAAAAATAACACTCCTTTTTGGCCATTTCATGGCTTATCAGTTGAGATGATGCTCATTCCACATGTTTGTGGGTGCCAAGGCATTCCGTAGGGTTGGCGCAACGGAGCAATGAACTTTGGCGGGAAAACATGGTAGTTAGCTTTATCTTGTTGGAAAATTTAAAAATTTGAAGTTGAAGTTGAACAGCAAAGTACGCACTGGCATAGAGTCAATAAGTGTTGGCTGGGTCATAAAAGTATACAGATCCAGTTTCAAAGAAAAACATCGTTCACTTTATTTCGTGAGAAACATAACTAGGCAAATTACACATTCCAGGTAATTTTCCATGCCACAAAACATAAAAAAAATACTATGTACAAAAATTTGCAGTTGTAAATAATCCGACAGAAATTCCTTGAAGCATTGGTAGTAAGTAACTATACTACCTCTATCACTTGCGTGTATTTGCAGCCACCATCGAAGGTATCACACTTGGCAAAGTACAACCAATGGATAAGACATCAGAAAATTTTTAACATGACTTCCGAACGTATGTAAGTAAATTTAACGTTCAATACATACTGGTCTAAACTGACCACATCTGTGTCCGTCTCGACTAAAAACCGTCGTCTGACGATATCTCGCCTGCTTCAATTTAAAGCATTTCTGTCTGCATGCATCAGACTATCAGTGTCTGTGTCTAATCGATTGTCGTGATCGTCTCATGTCTGATTAAGTAGTCTGATTGCTTCAAGAAACCTCTGTCCTATATATCCGAGAATGGACAGTTCCGGAAATGCCCCCGGATATGCAAATCAGATGCGTACGCATTGAGAACTGATTTGCATGAAACCTCATGTTGGAAAACGTCACGGTTCACGCCGGTGAACGGAAAGAGTTGTTCATATTAAATTTGCATAAACGCCCGTTCACGAGAACGTGAATCGCGATGTATTGTTTTTTTCCAACAAGCTTGGCGGCATTTTCGTGCCATGCGGTTTGTTGCGAAGTGTCCTTTATTTTATTCCCCAGGGTAGGTATAGGCGCTCTGTTAGAAACTTGGTTTTGTTTACATCGCGATTCTCGTTTCGCGGGAGCGTGACGTCATTATTAAAATGATTATTCCGTTCTCGTGAACGAATCGCGATGTGGACAAAACTTGGCTGATCATGCAAATCACCTTTCTCGCCGCTCACGCATCCTGTTTTGCATATCCAGAGGGCGTTGCCGGCAACGGTTATGTTCCGGAACGCACCCATCTTCGGGTATAAAGGCTAGACACTTTTCTGGTTTTCAGTCAGATCGGTTTTAATGCAGATCGCTTTTAAGGGAGATCGCTTTAAAGGAGATCGACGGATCGATCGCTTGGAAAGCTCGTTGGATAGCTTGCTTATACTGATCGATGGAAGGATCTAGATCGGGCAGACGGATCTTCGTAAAGTCATGTTTCGATGTTGTCGAAAGTTACGATAAAGTGTTTATCGGTGAACGCGGATATTTAAACTAAACTTAGTAGTTTTGATGGTTCTCAGTTAAGGAGACCATGTTTCCCGTGTTGTGGACTTTATAGTGCTGATCCGGAAAGTTTAAAGTTTTTGCCATAGCGTGTGCCCAGCTAGTGGTGGCATCGGAAAGTGCACGTGGTCACGTAAGTGTGAAATGTTTTTATTCCACTTACTTGTGTAAATAATACGTTAACCAGAAACGTGTCTAGGCATGGAACTTACACTGAAAAACCTTCATATGAGCTGTAGTGCTCATGTTTTGTAAATAGTATGCTTTAGTTATTTGGCTTACCTGTTTTCGTGATATATACTGTAAGCAAATACAATGGATTCACTCTTCAATAAAAGTGATTTTGATTTAAACTGGAACTGTTCTCATTTAACACTTCTACAGCTACTTGTATTCCTACAACTACTATCTAACGTTTGTTATAGCTGCAACACTCTGTTTTAAATTTTCAACGAAGTTGTGGAACCAGAATTTCGTGGCTCATAGTTATTCTATCACCAGCTTCATCAGAAATTTAATTATGCGTTAATTTTCAATATATAACTTACGGATATGATACATATTTCCGTCATAGGCGCTCTGTGAGCGGCGCAGGTTTTCACTCGCCAAGTTTGGCGTCTCCTGGGAGGCAAGCATGTTGCGAGGAGACATTCAATTCCGGTCCGGAATGGTGTGAGGAGGTTTACCAAGTGCTGTTGAGATCCGTAGAACAGGGCCCCCATGCCAAGGCGCCTGTATCCCGCAGTCGTCGTAACTGTTTGTCAGTGTATCATCACGCATAACAGATTCTATGTTTCCACCACCAGTACAAGTTTTTGCAAGCCAACGAATATGTAAATCTTCAAAAGCCATAGATAGTGTCTTGGTGTGTGTGCAACATCAGTGCTGGGGTCTCCAAATGTCAACCGTGACATCCTGTGCATATCCGACCTTTTCGAATCTACATCTCTTACCACAGGTGTTTGTGCGCTACATGTGTGAGATTAGCAAGTTCGTTACCACCTTTCGGGGATCCCTAAGCAGTAGGACAAATTCTTGTCTTGGTGTGTCGAAAGCCCAGACCACCCGACTCGTCCGAGGACTTAGAGCAACCAATTGGATGGCCGGGAAATTTGTCTTGGTGTGTGTGCAACATCAGTGCAGGGGTCTCCAAATGTCAACCGTATCATCCTTGACCCATCAACATAAATAATATTCTCTTTTATTTTTACCGAAAATCCATGCCACAGAAGCATCTTTAAATTTTACGATATTTATAAGGTTGTTTGGTTCACATAAAATTTTTTGTGTTTCACACTAGGAAGTTAATATTTGTTTCTAACTGTACAAGAGTAAGATTTGTGCATTTTTATAAGTTAGTGTTTGTGTTTATTGTTTAAGTTTTAACAATTAAGTTTCGGTGGACAACTCCAGGCATACCAAACTCTGGTTTTCAGACCAGAGTGGATTCTGATTCCTGGGTTCCTAAATTTGAATTTTAATGTAGTTGATTTAATTAGCGCATTGTACTGTTAATTTTCGAACCTCTATACATGTAACTTAAGTGATAATGAATAGGATGATATTTTTTTTCATTGTTGCATAATAAAAGAAAATTTTAATTTAACATACGAGTTGTGTTTTTCGTGTGGTTGGCTGTGCTAATTATTTATAATGAAGACCTTTAAAGGTAAGTGGAGTAAATGTAGGATGTAGAAATGTTTTTTTTTTAAATGTAAAACTCAAGCACAGACCAAGTTGTAAGGAAATAAAGAAACAAATAATAATTATAAAAGAAAACTTTATTTAAAATCTATACGATCACAGGCTAATGTAAATAATATTAAATAAACTTAGTGATAAAACATTAATTAAATAAACATAATGAAAAAAAATAATTAAAATAAAGATAAATTAAAATAAATAATAAAGTATAAATTTTAAAAGGAAGGGTTAATCCTTCCTAACATTAATATTGTAAAAACATTCATTTTAAATCCAACTGTCCTACATTGAAATTCAGTTATAATAGTATTGTGGAGTTGCACACATCCACAAGTATTGAAGCCAATACTGTTATTGATCCTATCGATAGGCTCAACTGGGTAGTAGATACTGCTGCTATGCGACATTTTTGCAATAACGTTAAGTTATTTTCCAAATTTAGGGAGTGCAAAGGCACATCCATGTCGTTAGCAGTAGGGAATATTGAAAGTCCAGTTGAGATTATCTGTACGGTACATATGTTTGTCCAGTTTAAGGACAAGAAAAATGTTACTACTTTGAATAATGTGATGTATTCACCAAAACTTGGATGTAACCTATTAGCAGTCTCTGTTCTTGAGGAACAGAACTTTAGTTTTAAAGGGGCTAATGGGCAAAATTTGCATATTATCCATTTATGTTTTTACAATAATTACATTATATCACTTTATAAACGTTAATATATAATTATTTAAGTTTATTAATTATAATACTTTATTTAATTATTATATTATGTTTATTTAATTATAATACTTTAATAATTATTTAAGATTTAAATAATTATTAAATACAAAATACAATAGGGAAGAAGGTGCATGACCAAAAAGTATGTTGTCGAAGCACAAATTACATCAAAGATGAAATCACAGAAAATTATGTAGGGGTTTGAGATGCATGGAGTCGAGAATGAGTCACCAAGCATAACTTAAGAGTCTGAACAGCATCAAAATTACAAATAGACACACAGTATGGATAAATAAACAAGGATTTATAAAGTAAAATATTATATGGGTTAGGGAAGGTGGTTTTATTAAATGATTTTTTAAAGCTATGATGGTTGTCTTTAATTTAATAGTTCAATAAAGTTGAGGTGTATCCATTCTATTTATTTTAACACATCTCCTAATTAATTGTTTTAAATTTTAATTTTGAGAAAACTAAAATTTCACCTCCCTTCCTTTTAAAAATCACTTTTATTTTTGAGGGCCAATTTCATGAGTGAAAAAATTTGAAATATATGGCATATTTTTTAATTTCTCTTTTCTTTAGCTTCTTTTTGAAGCTTTACTTAAATTTCTGTCAGTTATATGAAATTGCATGTTCAATTGTGTTAAAATATTTAGAAAAGAAATTCTCTGTTTCAGCTTATAATAAAAAAACCATTCGAATTGCACCATTTACACTTTGTGTGCAGTTATATGTAATTGAATGTTCAACTGTGTTAAAATATTTATAAAAGAAATTCACTGCTTCAGCCCAAAGGACTAAGAGCAACTATTTGGACGGCCGAGGGATCACACTTTGTGTGATCCCTCGGCCGTCCAAATAGTTGCTCTTAGTCCTTTGGACGAGTCGGACGGTCTGGGTCTTCAACTTTGTGTGATCCCTGCTATGAAGGCAATTATGAAGTAAAGCGATAGAAGTTCTGGTTCCCACCTCACACTTGATGTGTGTTTTAAACTATGAGAACTATTTTTATGTATATTTATATTTAACAAATAATAAATATTTTATGTAAAATTTTTTCATATTTATCATAAATCAGTTTAATTAGTCATAAATAACTTAATATGTATACTTGTTATAAGAACAATAAAATATTTTTATTTTTCAACAAAATTTTTGGTGACAAATTGTTTTGTTCTGGGTGCCGCAAATGTCTCAAGCCGCTTTGGGCACTTAAACATTGCTTAATCATGCCTAATAATAGTTATGTTACTGCAAATTCATAGGGTCACAGGCAGATATATACATGAATCAAAATTGATTAATTTGTATTAAGCATGTAGATCTATCAGCATTTGTGAGTTGAATTTTTCAATTACCATTCCTTCCCTAAGTTTGCCGAACCAGTAGCCTTATAATTTTCTAATTTTAATAAATGATAGAAAAGAAATTTCTAATAAAGTATTTTAAAATTTTTAATATATATCAATTGATGTATTAGTTATCAACTTTTTAACTGATTTTTTTTTCTATTTTACTGTAAAATTGAAAAAAAAAAAAAAAAAATCAATATTAGAAAAAGGCAAAATTCAAAAGATACCGGTTTCAAATCACTGGTGCAGTATTATAATTCTAATATTTAGCCAATATTGGCAGCCAATGTATCCCCAATATTTGAAAATATTTCCAACGAAACACCAGGATATACAATATTGATCCAAATTCCTTCCGAGAGGTTGGTGGCAGGGGAAGGAGGATACGGTCCCTGGGGATGCCTCCACCACTGGGTTCCGGTCTAAATTGGGTGGCATTTCCCTACAGATACCAAACAGATACCTTATACTTTTCTGGTAGGTCGGATAGTCTGGGTCGAAGAAGAAGAATATTGATCCAATATTACTAGGGAAATAACCTTGCATATAAATGCTTGTTTGTTTTTTGCTCATTTTAGCAACACATGTCAAAAATATGCCATTTTATTTTTAAAATTTTAGAAATAAAAAGCCGCATGCACAACTAGAAAGCGACTTTTAAAATGCTTTTAGTAATTTGAGAGATGAGTCGGCCCATCTTAGTGTGTAATTATTAAAATAGAGAAATGAATTACCTTTGGTTTTAAGCTTCACTGAAACAATATTGCATTCAAAATCTTCAGGACTGATGATGACACATGCATTTGTGACATGTCCCTGAAATATCGAAACCAGATTAAAGGAAATTAGATTCATTAAATATTAAGATAATTTGAAAGAATTGCAAAGTTTGACAAAAATGGGCGTTATTATTATTTCTAACATTTATTCATGCCCAGGTAAATTTGAGACTCAATTATCCATTGTAAAATCACAGTAATAGGTAAAGAAAGAGAATATAAACCTGTAATCAGAAACTAATTATAATGGAGACAGACTTTATAAATTTTACATAATATAACAATTTGTAGCACAAAAATATACACAAGATGGTCTCCCAATAAGACTACTTTTAATCAAAGTGATCACCTTTTTATTGATTTCCTATCATTGCACAGCAGATCTTTTAACCCTTTAAGTGTGTCATTTATTTCCCTTCGCACGCACTGCAGTGGGGAGTTTTTTTTCTCCCATACCCTTTTCCCCATTGATTGTGCATTGAATGAGAAGGTGTTTTGCTGAAATAAGTATTAAGTAAATGAACATGTATAATAACAGAAAAGTAAATGAAAAAACATACAATTCCAATTTTTAATAGTTCCTCTGGTGTGATAAATTTTAAAACATGGCATATAACAAAGAGCAACTTCACAATCTGGACACCATGTCCTGGTTTCTTTGCTAAGTTTCTTGCCAGTTTTATTGGATGCATAACATACAACACATCGCCTAGTTGGCTCTTTTTTGCAGGGTGTGAGATAACTTATGCTTTGCTGAAATAATGAAAGCCTTTGAGGCCACCATTGCTTTGAATGTGAAATCCCAACAAAACTGAGTTTATTTTATGTGTGTTTACAAAATACTGCCTCTGGTAAAATTTAGTTTGTAGGACTACTACTGCCATCTAGTGTAAAAGATTGTAAACACAGTTAATATTTCATAAAAAAAAATCATATGACATGTTATTTCCGTCAAATACGCAGGTGTCTCAGCTTTAAAAGTGCATGACGAGTCTACCTCGTCAAACCCGCTTAGCAGTAGTGCAATGCATGATGAGTTGAACTCCTCAACAACGCTTAAAGGGTTAAAGAGTTAGAAATAAAATAAATCTAAGAGAAGCTCTAAAAACTCCCTGAATATTTGCTTACATCAATTATATTTTCATCTACACTTTTGAATTTATGTTTCGCACTCTTTATTATATTTGACCATCACTATAAATTCTTCTTTGGTACTTCAAATATTCCAGCCGATATTGCTTTGAAAAATTTGCGTTTGGGGATTGAAAAAAAAATATTGATACTTTAAAAATTTTTTTTTTTTTTTTACATTTGCAATAGAATAAGAAATAGTACACAAAACAAAACCTGAACTGAAGACTGTAAAAGAACATTTTAACAGCAAAAATTTTGATTCCTTCAAATTTACCTTAATTGTAGACAAACTGTAATCTTCACCACTCTCATTATATACAATCACTACACTGTCATTGGCAATGTGCTTTTTCTTTTCTGTTCGCATTGGATCTTTGTCTTTGTTGACCATGAAAGTGGCAACATGAAATACGACTGCAATATATAAAAAGATACATTAATGCAAAATTAGAATCTAAAAATGAGTAGTAAGGTTCCAGTATGTTTAATAAATCTAAACTGTACCTTGCATCACATCATCATGCCAAATAAGAGCAAACTTTCCATCTTCTCCTCGAGTGTCTAGTCCTCCGAGATAAGTTGTATGTGGATCTACATCTGTAAGACGCACCAAGTTCCCCATACTTTGTAAGAAGTTGACATACCTTGCAGAACCGTAGACATTGCTCAGTATAGCAACTTGATCGTTAGCCTGGAAGAAAGATGGTAAAAACTGTCTATGTCTAAACTACATTCTTAATGTAGTTTAGGCCGTCTTAAAGTGAATTTCAAGCATGCCTTAACTGTGGACAGTTATGCAACTCTGTTTAAGGTCTTCCACACAACCAGGATAAAATTATGTGTCTATAGCAGCAAATTTGAGACACAGCTCAGAGCAGTGGTGGCACATAAACTCATGTCAGAAGCACAATGCATGTGAATCTTGGTTATATCACCATTTCAAAATTAAACACACAATCAAGATATGATTGTGTGTCTACAGCAGCAAATCTGCAAAATATAGTTTGGAGGAGTGGTGACACATGAAATCAGTAATTCATGCCAGACGCATAATACAAGTGCAGACATCTGTTGGCTATATAACAATTTCAGAATTGAACTAGCATGATGCTGCAATTTCTTATGTCATCACATAATAAATGCACTCTTAAAAAAGTATTAGGTTTCCATATGTCAAGGGTTGAATGGCCACCACTGTTCTACTAAATGATCCATGTTTTACTTCCACTGCACATCCATCTCAAATAATAAAGAACGTGTCTGTACCTGGGAAATCTAAATGCCATAAACTGGGTACACAGGTACTTCAGGGCTTGAATAGGTGCACTCTGGCCATTATTTTTTATTTTCCCTACAATACACGGTAATGTATAGGTAAAGTATTGGAACCATGTTGAAAATCACAACTCGAGTTTTGCACATATTTTGGGACTACTAGAACTCGAAAACACTATTTTCAGCATGATATCCAGGTATGTGTGTCTGCGTAATGTATGTATCCACTCTAACTTAAAAACTAATTGAAGGAATTTCATAAAATGTTATAGGTAAGTCACTTGGTGCTGTTCAGACTTTGGTACAATTCATAAAAATAGAACCTGCCTTTATTGCACAATAGTCTGCAAAAATCGTCAAAAGCTAAAATAAAAGACTATACATGCTCAAATGCATCCATTCAATGCTTGTTTTATACATAATTTTTGATGATGAAAAGCGTAAGACCAACCCCATTTCTTTAAGACTGGTCATTCTTGGGATAATTTATTTTTTTAACATTTCTGATATGCCGCCTTTAAAAATATAACTAGTTGCCAAATACAAACGGAAATTGAATTAAAAGTACAAATTCAGTGTCATTTCAAATAAGTATGTATGTTATTTTGTGCAATTAAATTCTGTAATTTATTTTCTCTGTATTTCTTTAATGAATTATTGAAGAAATACAGAGAAAATAAATTCGAGTCTGTAGTCATATGCTGCCTACATCAGATTTTTTTAAATATAGAAATAGATTTTTAGTTATTTCATGTTTTAGCTTGATTTAAGAATTATTTTGGATGATTTTCACACAAGTGCATGGCTTAGAGGCCTAAAATATTATCACAGAGTTTCCATCTTGACACCATCGGAAAGATAGAAAAATTCTCTTTCAACAAATTTTGAATAGAATCCATACGATTAATAGAAAAATTTTAAAGATTTTTTTAAAAAATATATATGTTTCATGCATTTTAAACTTCACTGATTTTTATATTATGATATAAAAAAATTGACATGCCATCCAACATTTATATTTTAATGGCAGCACCTAAATATATCACAGACTACTCCAGAGAAAAATTATTTCATAAGCTCATCCGTTGATTAATAATAATTTTTTTAACCGAGCCATGTCTTAGATCTTTTTTTAATGAACCCTAATTATGGAATGGATTCCTTTTCTAGAGCTGTTCTTCCTATTGAGAATACTGCCACGCATGGGGGAACTAACCGCACTCAGAAATTTACTGTGAATTCTGACAGCTCAGTTTTAGGTTTTTCAGTTTTGATCGGCGGTCATACAAATTATTTCTCTTAAAAAATAAGTGACTACAGGGATATTTGCATATGTCAGTGATGTCACTGCTGAGTCATTCCATGTCAATTTGACCAAGGCATGTCATCCACACCCTTGGATGTTTCTGAAATTTTATACAAAGTTACATATAACGAATTTATACTACCATGCAAAAGTTTAGTTCATTCCATGCAGTAGATTTTCAGCAATAAATTTTCAAAGAAATGCAGAATTAACTTGATGCTGTTTTGCGGATGCATTAAATGAAAACCTTTGATAAAATCCTTTCTTGCTCAGCACCTAATTGTCAGAAACACACAATTTTTTCTATGGATATCCTAGAATATATTATCAAACAGTATGCATTTTGATAACATTTTAATTAAAATCCTGTATTTTCTGTTTTAAAATTGAAAAATGTAATTTTTTTTTTTTTTTATAATTTCAGAAAAAAGGAGGTTTTTTTTTCCAAGATGAGCTCCATAATTCCTGATAATTTTGTTACATGCTCATACAGTAACCTGCTTAACATAAAAAAAATAAGAGAGATATTTTTCAAAAAATGAAAGAAAAAAAAATTGTGTAAAATATTATCTGGCTGCATTTTTATAAGTCGAGAATAAAAAATAATTTACCTATTTAATAAATTTATGCATAATTAACTGAATTTATTAATTTATTACCATCTGTTTATATGATTTAGTTACCATCATTCCTTTTGAAGAAACAAATCCCTTTTTCCTTTCTTCCCAAAATGTGAGAGTATTTTTACCATAGTATTGTGGTGTTGAAATTCAGATAGTTTAGAATTTTCGTTTTTTTAATACTTTTATTTTGTTTATAGGGATATAATTTCAAGTTTTTAAATTTAAAAAATAACTATTTGCTTATAATTAAAGAATTATAACTATTTCAAAGAAAAGTTGTGGTCCAAAGTATCATTGTACGAGTAGGTATCATTATAAAGAAAGAAGTTGTGTTTCAATACGTCATTGCATTAGTTTGGTGATAAGAAGTGTTCTCGTGATGTTTTGCAGCGAAAAGGTCTTAGCATTAGATCAACCGTGTACTTCAATGCAAAGCCAGTTTTTCTTTATACTATCATCAGGGCCCATGATGTATCACCAAAGAATGGAAGTAACATACTGAAGAGTATGTCAACTAACAGATGTGCTAAATTATGCAAGTTTTCTTCTCATGTATCACGCCGAGTTAAACATCGTCAAAACTTATTTCAGCACTGAAAGCTCAATTGTACATTTGTAAACAGTTTTGCTGAGTTGAAAGCTGTATTATGCATTAAAACTGGAGGGTGCATGTCTTTGGCAAAGATTCTGCTAATAAAAACCAGTCTTTGCATTCGACACATTAACCAGTGGATTCTATATTAAGGCTGTGTTATCCCTCTGCAATTATTTCACTTACCCGATTTCAGAACATTTTATGCTCTAACTCAGGTAAATTCCCAAAGACAGCATTTCACACTAATTTGTGTGATAAATTTCCCTGCTGGCTGGCAATTGCTAATTTCATTTTTGAATTGAACTTGGAAATTTTCTCGATTACTTCTCAGTTAAACTCCCTTATAAATAATTGTCCTTTCTTCATCTTATGCCTGGTTTAATTTTCAATTTCATTTGTTTCCTTCTTATTTTGGTAATTTTCTGTTGGAAAAACATAAGTAATCAAGATTCATGATTTTCCTGAACGTTGGTCAACTAATAAATTTCTTTTGAACGACTCACTTCATTCTTGGGAGTGAATCATGGTGTTTTTCCAGCAAGGGAATCATGCAAATCGTGTGCTCAATGTGTATGCAAGTAATTTGCATATCCGGGGGTGTTTCCGGTACGGTCCTATCTTCGGGGAGACCGGAATATATATCAATATATTGGGGCTTCATTTTGAAATAGTTATATCTATCTCATCTGGTAAATTTCTTCAGTTGTCGTATCTTGACTCGTAATGTCTGTATGACCTTGTTAGTTTGATCTTGTTATAGATCGTTATGTTCGTTTTACGTTATGGCAGATATTTAATCTGTGGATGGAGAATTGCAGTAACGGATCAAAATGTTATGTCACGTGCAAATAGTGGAAGCTTGGTTAAGAACTTGTTTATTTTCGATCCAAAGCAAAGAAGTTTTCAGAAACCTCTTTGCCAAGCGTGTTACCAGATGAGGAGGCTTCAAGAAAGTGCACACCGAATGTTTTTGGGTACAGTAGCTATTTTATTACCTGGTGTCAGTGTTTATACAACTGCTTTAAATAGCACAGTATTCGACGAAACTTCTTCGAGCTTTTTAAGCTCACAATCTCTGCATAGAGTTATTGCTTTACCAAAATTGCTTAACCAAGTGCTGTAAACTGGCAATGGATGTCTGATTCAATAAATGTGATTGGACTTTTACTGTTTGACTTTTCACTTCATAACTAAGGGAAAAACTCATGCGCTATTTTGCAAAATAAATTGCCAAATTCAAGTATTTATCCAGCATTTTCATCCATCTGAATTGTTTTGCATTGTATTTGTTAATGATTTTTTAGCTTTCAAAACTATTTTCTGTTCTATTAATTTTTCACAATTGTTTAGAATCTGCTATTTTTATTTTATTTTCTGTTGATTTATTCAACTTCAAAACCAGTTGCAATTTTTTAATTCAGTTGGGTTCATATAAACAAGTAATGAAATTGCTTACAACATAAAATGCGGTGTAAATCAAGATAAATAAGCATATGTATGTTTCAGAAATTAACTGGATTTCCCTCTTCAGTGCATTTTACATTAAGCAGTTAATTGTGTGCAAAGTCATGTGCATTTATTTAACTGAACAAGTGCTTTGAATCTTTTGTTGGATGTTCATTTATCTCTTTTGTATTTTACAGTTCATTCATTGTGTTCCACCTCTTGTTCCATCCTTCTGGTTTCTTACATCTTTTTTTCTTCTATAGCCATTAGCAACACCCTTTTCATGCTTCAGTCTCATTTTCTGTTCTTATATCAGTCTCCAATCTTGCTCAATCTGATTATATCCAATATACCTTGCTTAATCTCCAATCCCCTCAGGAGTGCAGATTGTGCATTCTGGTGAACAAGGCTGTTTTATGTTATGGTTGATACTATTATTTTTGTGTTGTATGCTAACAGAGTTTAATTTTATTACAGCAGCAGTTTGAGCTGTATTGTATCATATCATGCCTTTTATTTGAAGAGTGTGCAACTTTAATTTTTTAATGGGTATTTTAAAATTTACTAAAATAACAGACATTCATTATAGAGCAAATAAAGTTACATGAAAACAGAGAAAGTAAAAGATACTACCTGACCAGAACCCACATAGACTACCCCAATTTTGTGGGTATCGTAAGGTGGTATGTGGTCCAACACATTTAAAGCTCGATTATTAGCCTGAAAGAGTAATAAATATATTATAGACTTATATTGTTTTATATTATAGACTTATATATTAAATATAATATATCTTGCATAATAAAGGAATTATATGTCTGTGCCTGGAAAATCTAATCAATGTACGGCCATGAAATTGGGTATACAGGTACTTCAGTATATAGGAAGGTTTGGGCTCACAGAGCAAGTGCCCAATGGGCCAATTTCTATACAGATAACATTGATTTAGCTGCATACAAAGAACACGGAAAGATGTTTGCTTTTTTATCTGAATTTGAAATGAGTCATAATTCAATGGGATTAATAAAGTGAACAGCCCTCGGACAAGGATGAGCAGCATTTTTCCTGAAAAGTTTTAGAATGGAACCCAATCTAAATACAGAGTAAAAAAATAAACTATGAATTAATTAAATGATGAAATATTATTGTAAACTTTGTAGTAAAACGTAAAAAATATATATATATAAGACTTTTATGCAACCAAGGAATAGATTTCTTCATGAGAAGGCAGGAAACAAAACACATGCAGTGGCGTATTTTGAAATTTAATTTTGGGGTAGGGGATGAGTTTTAAATATCAACCTCAAGGTGTCAAAGTTAAAGGTCAGCATGGACTCGGACCTGGCCCATGGACTTGGGTCCATGGGCCAGGGGTCCGACCTGGCCCATGGACTAAGGCTCAGGTCCACTAATTTGGATCAGGTTGAGCCAGGTCAAAATAAATAAAGCCAAAAATAGATCAAAATTGAAACTGGAAAATTTGAAATGCAATGGGAAACAAAATTTTCAATCAGATAAAGGTCTCCTTATCCCGTATAAAACAATAAAAGTTTGCTCTATACGGAGAACGCAGATGGGCCCATTAGAACCAGATACAGAAAAATTATAATTTTAGATAATAAATTGAAGACTTATTTATTCGACAATATTCCGAATTCAAAATTTGAATGTTTAGAAGTCATTGCTCTTCGCAACATTCAAGTTGTTTAAAACTACAGTAACAGAAAATATGTTCTGGTCTGGATGCAGCAAAATAAATATACGATGCCTATGTACCAGATGTCATGTTTCATAACCTCATGTGATCTATAAATTTAATAGGGAAGAAATACATTCCAAATTTAATTTTTGTGGAAATAATTCGGTTGTTATCATTAGTCAAGTGCTAGTTTCAATTTTTAAATTTATTACAAAAACGTTTAATAATTTTGTACTGTGATTGTATGATGTCGTTTTTGACATCGTCATACCTGCCAACCCTCACTGAAGAAAATTCAGTAGATTTCTTAAAGTGTGTGTTTCAATGTCATAACAAACGTTGCAGTATAAAAATAACATACATTCAGGGAAAAATAGGGATTTTTCTCATCTCCATTTCCCCCCCCCCCCCCCCCAAATTTGAATTATATACATATTTATAAATACACATATACACAAGAAATAAAGATCTTAGCCAAAAGAAAAAAAATGGAGCCACCAGTGAGAAGTCCGGCCGTCCAAATGGTTGCTCAAGTCCTTGTTGACGAGCCGGACGGTCTGGGTCTTCAACAAGAAATAAAGAAGACTAGTTTTATGACAGCTACGTTTTATTTTTTATAAAAGTTGTAGATTTGGCTTTTAATAAAAATTTACTATCTAGTTGCTGCTCATAGCGTTTACCATTTAAATTACATTTCTTAATGATCAAGTCATCTAGGTTATCATCAGAAATTGTGGTGCGAAACTTAGTTTTAATTTTTCATAGGTGGCTAAAAATATGTTCACACTCCGCATTACTTTTATTTGCCTAAATCATTGCTTTAATACCACTTTTAGGAAAATATCCCTTCCCAGAGTTCATACTACCCATTTTTCAAAATAGAAAAATTTGTATTATGCAAATATAATTAAAAAATTAACCTTAATAATTAGCCACAATATGAAAATAAACTAGTTTAGTCGATCTAATACAATATTTAAATGATGGAGATGGATGGAAAAAGATACTAACGTACTCTCGGCAATTCACGCGATGTAACTGAATTGTGCAATCGCACTGTTTATGCGAAAATAATTAAGAAATTAACCACAATAATTAATCAGAATATAAAAATAAGCGAGTTTAGTCAATCAAAAATGCAATATGTAGAAGATTGAAATGGATGGAAAAAGATACTACTGCACCCTCGGTGATTCATGAGAACAAACTGAATTGCACAATTGCAGTGTTTATGCAAAATTAATGAACAAAATAACATTTTTGCGATTTATGCTGAATTAGACAACCTTTGAAGAAGTATACACCTGTCCCCCAATTTACATGGAAGATAGGTCCTGCACAAAACCGTGTAAATTAAAATCTTTATAATTTTGCTAAGTAAAATCGTGTAAAACGAAAATAATCCCAAAATGTGCATGATTCAATCATTTATTTAAGTAAAACAAAAGTAAAACATCTTAGAAAACTTAAAATTATACTTAGTTTATAAAACAACAAACATATGAATGTAGTAATATAACATATTTAATTTATTTTACATTAAGAACAAAGAACAAAAAAACAAAAAGACCCTTAAAAATTAATTATAAGTTTAATCACTGTCATCACTTTCATGTACTATTAGTCTTTCCTTTCTGATAGGTATGATGTCACTTTCATCACTTGAGCTTTCTTGATGCGATTCTGGCTCAATAGTTGACGAATTAGGCAAGATCTCGGGTTGACAAGACTTTGTCATGAAATCGGTAATTAACAATTGCGTAGGTTTTTTTGCTAAATCTTTATAGACCTCCTCATATTGATTTAAGCATTTACGAAGGTCTCGCTGGAATCGGAGAGCTCGATCAACATTTGTGTCATATTGTAAGAAATGGCTGCCCAATTTTCTTCCCAAATCAAGTCCTACCCTTATGATTCTTGCTGTGAACGCAACTGATTCAGATTGCTCTTCATCAGAATCATTGTCTTCATCATGTTTGTTTGTTTCACGAATCATGTTAATTAAATTATTTTCATTCAATTCTTCATCAGCCATTATTTCTTCAATATCTGCCTGAGCTAAATCTTCAAAACCTTCTCCTCCTATAGTATGGGTCAACTCAGTGATCTGAGAATATTCATGCTCTATTGGTAATTTATCATTTCCATTTTCAACAACATCCGGCCATATTGCTTTCCAGCAGGCGTTGATTGTTTGATCTGAGTGTATGACAGTCCAATATGCTTAACATAATCTAAAATTGTAAATTTCTTCCAAGCATCCATCAGAGTAAGAGATTTATCATTCACCATTTGTTCTAAGATATACCTGAAAGTTTGCTTGATGTACAGTGCTTTAAAAGTCGAAATTATCCCTTGATCTAACGGCTGTAATAAGGAAGTTGTATTCTTTGGTAAAAAAACAATTTTACATTTTCGTGTTGTAAATCTGGAGGATGACCTGGTGCGTTATCAAGTAATAGAAGGGCCTTAAAAGGCAATCCCTTTTTAGTTAAATAATTTTTGACATCTGGAACAAAGAAGTTATGGAATCATTCATTGAAAGCTATGGCAGTGACCCATGCTTTCCTATTAGCCATCCAATAGATGGGAAGGTTTTTGATATTTATTCCTTTGAATGATCGTGGTGATTTTGATTTGTTAATCGCCAATGCTTTCCTATTAGCCATCCAATAGATGGGAAGGTTTTTGATATTTATTCCTTTGAATGATCGTGGTGATTTTGATTTGTTAATCGCCAATGGTTTCATCATATGATCGCCAGAAGCATTGCAAAAGAAAACAACTGCTATACGACTTTTCGCTACTTTATGACCACTAGCTGATTTGTGAGCTTTGGCTATAAAGGTTCTTTCCGGCATTTTTTTCCAGAATAATCCGGACTCGTCAGCATTGAAAACCTGATCAGAAGTGTAGGAGTTAGCGGCAATGATTTCAGCAAGTTTTGCCGGATATTGTTGTGCCGCATCCGAATCAGCAGATGCACTTTCACCTTTCATTCTCAGATTATGTAAAGAATGTCTTTTTTTTAATCTCTCGAACCAAACATGGCTTGCGGAAAAAGATACCTTCTTTTCATCGGACGAAGTCGACGGCGATTGATTCTTAAGTGATTGATAAATCTTCAAAGCTTTATTTGTAACAGCATTGGTATCGATCGGGATTCGCTTTTGAGTTTGGTCTTCTATCCATATCACCAGTGGCGGCCATTGGGAGGGCCGCGAGTATGCGCAACACCATTGAGTAAACACCCCAAATTATTTTTTTAGTTATACAGATTTATTACAATTTCTATTGAAAAAATCTGAATTTTTGGTTCAATTAAATCGAGAATTATTAAAAATAAGTTATGAAAAATGTCACTAGATGGCAGCACTACACCTTTCTTCGGAGAAAGTCGACTCACGAAAGCTGTATTGCATAGAATTTTCAACACATAGGCGAAAATACAGGGATATTTTAAAGCCGTGTCCGTGCCATCGGCATCTCCTGAGTGAAAGAATGGTATAGGAGCAGTATTAGAAATTTGACGTGAAAAAAAACCAGACATTGCAGATTTACTAGTAGATTGTGTCGCGGGACTGAGCGCGCCTCCAGCCAAAAAGAAACAGAAGAGTAGAAAAACATGAAGAGGGACTTCTCAAATTGGCTCAGTTTCGCTAATTTGGCTTCAATTTTCTACATTTAAGAGTGTGTTTGTTCTCATTCTCGTCTTTGTTATAAATTTGGAAGTTTAAATAAACATTTGAACAAATGAGAGAATTAAGTGTACGTGTGTGGTGATGGGAAGGGGGGGGGGATTATGATATTTTAGGGGTTTTTGGCCATCGTTAATAAAGTGTCTTGTTTAGGACACTCAGTTTGAGGGATCGCTTGACCCACCCAGCTGTCTTAATTATTGAAGTTGTTTCGTATTTCGTCATTTCTGATGTAGTTTGTCTGTTGTTCTGTTCTTCCGGAAGGGATTTATTTCTATGCTCTGGTTGATCTGCTGGTGACGAATTTCAATATGTTTGACTTCAAAATAATTCTTTAAACGTCACGAGTTTCTAATTTTTGGCACACTGTGACATATAGGCTATTTTTAGAGACACTTTCATAAATGTGTTGTTTCGGACATTTAGTTTGAGTTGACTTACCCAGCTGTCTTACTTTTTCAGCTATTTAACATTAAAAAATGCCTAAAAATTAAAGAAATTCTAAGTATTTGTTAAAAAACTTAAAATTTAAATTTTCAACATGATTCTTTTATCTGACGTCGTTTTTCTGGAAATTTTGGCCCGCCCGCTGGCGACTGTATTGCTATCCCCAAATTGGCTCTAGACTTATAATATTGGCCCTAGGCTTATAGTTAAATTGAGGTAGCCCCTAAATTTCTTATCTCGGCTTCTAATTGAGCGAATTTGATTCTAATCATGGTTATAGTCTCTGCACTATCTGTACGTGTCACCTGAATATATATTTTGTGCCACCCCCCTGGACGTAACTTTTAGCTTAGCTCCCTTAATTTTACATCTCGTTTCCTAACTGAGAGATTTTGGTTCTGCTAGTGGCTATAGCCTCTGCACCATTTGTACATGTCACCTGGATATGCATCTTTGTGAGAAATCCCTGAGATTAACTTTTACTTCAGTTACGCCCCCCCCCCCCTCCAATTTCCCATCTCACTTCTTAATTGAGCGATTTTAATTTTACTGATGGCTATAGTCTCTGCACCATCTGTATCACGTTGATATACATATTTGATGGATATAATATACATACTTTTCTTGTGTTAACCCCTGGGCGTAACTTTTATCCACCACAATTTTACATCGCTGTTAATAATTGAGCGATTTTGGTTCTGCTAGTAGCTATAGTCTCAGCACCATTAGCACATGTCACTTGGATCTGCATCTTTATAGTGATAAATCTCTGAGCATAACTTCTACTTCATATAGCACCCCCCCCCCCCCCCACCCACACACACACACACTTATCCATCTCGACTCCTAATAAAGCGATTTTGATTCAGATGGTGGCTATAGTTTCTGACCCACATGTACGTATTGACTTGATATACATATTTGATGGATATAATAATATACATACGTTTTTTGCGTCAACCCCTGGGCTTAACTTTTAGTTTAACTAGTCTCCATAATTTTACATTTCAATTCCTAATTGAGCGATTTTGATTCTGCTGGTGACTATATAGTCTGAGCAACATTTGTACATTTCACTTGGATGCACATATTTTTGTGTCAACCCCTGAGTATAACTTTTAGTTTAACTAGTTCCCAGAATTTTACATATCTGCTCCTAATTGGCGATTTTGGTTCGGCTTGTCGCTATAGTGAGTCTCGCTGTTGCGAGGTAAACCACCTCACGTTCGATCTGAACGCTAAAAATACTTAAAATGTTTATGGAACATGATCGCAAGTGGTTAAAACTGAAAAAAAAGTAAATAATAAGAATTGAAATGAGGACACGGATTAGATTTAAAATAACAAAAATATTAAGTTTATTTACAAAATTAACATTTAAAAATAAAAAGAAATATGAAAAAGCTTTGCTCATAACACATGATCATAAAAGTAACTCCCTTAAAATATTAATATCTCAAAAAATCATTATTACCTCGTAAATTCATTAATCATTAATTCTACCATAATCTTGTTCACAATTCTCAAATATTAAAATAGTCATACACTTCAAAAGACAAGTTACTTTCATAACACCATTCCTCACATAGTGGTATTTAAAAGAGCAGAGAGGAGAGATATTGAATTATTGAATGCTGTGTACAGTCAAAGGCCTTACCTCGGCTTCTTGGGTACATCGGCCGGACAAATCGGTTGATCAGACGGGGAACGGAGAGCATTTCGCTCCCGTGAAAATTTCTAATACCTCACTCCACAAAATCTACAAAGACACTCACGATTTCTCTTTTTTTTAGAAAAACTCTCTGAAAACTTTCAATTCTATCTCTCCTCCTACTCAAATACTATTTGCTGACAGGACTTAAGCCCCCCTTAATATTACTGGTGGACACTTGGCTTCTACTCTCAGTGGCCAGTCCATGACAGCAGGGCTTGCCCACTAGCCCCTGAATAATCGCTTGCAGGTGGCCAGGAGTCCCACGCTCCAGCGCGAACCTCTGGGCTTAATTGCGCCCCCAACGACCGCTTTCCCCCCGTTCTGTCTTCCTCTTGTGTAAGACCACCCAGGCAGCTCCACTGACCCTCTCCTTTGCAGGTGGCCAGAGGAGGACCCTATACAAATTTGTAACAGGGCTAGGGACCGTCCTTTGCAGGTCGCCTTCTTCTCCAAAATTTCACAATGTCACATATTTTGGAAATCACCATGTGACACTCGCTACCATTTGTACATGTCACCTGGATATGCAACTTTAATATTGTCGGCTGCTATTGCTGTGTTAGCTGAGCGACTTGACTAGAAAAATTTGAAAGTCATTTGCAGATTTAGCAGTGTTTGGCCATATCCATATCTGAAGTGCTGGTAAAGAAAATTTTGTAGCAGATGATATGCAGTAGTGATGTGTTTTCTCAAGAAAGCAAGCTCGTTAAACACAAACACAATTTATTTGTTGTGAGATCCATTGCATCAGATGAAGTTACAAAATAAAAACACTGTAACATTCGTTGCAAAGCAAAACTATATACAATGAGCTAGCAAGCTCATGAAAAAGGTTTTAAACAGTCTATGACTAGGCACACACTCTCAGTTACTATAACATCGGTAAGTAGAAAAACAGCTACTGTACCACACATGCCGTGTACGTTAATGAAGCCACCATCATCAGGTCACACGTCATGGCTTTAGAAGTTAGACTACTCTCTACCGATCAAGGTCTGCCTTCCATAAAGGTCTTTCATGTCTACTACATGGTCTGAGAGTCTCACTGACTAAACTCCGAGATCACTAAGGTCTGTCAAGGTCTGTAAAGTCTCTGAATAACTGAGAATGTGTCCTATCATATATACACTGTTGGAAACTTGGTTCTGTTTTCGTCGCGATTCTCGTTATCGCGAGAACGTGTTTACATTTTTAGAATGGTTCTACCGTTCTCGTGAACGACTCGTGACGGGAACAGAACATGCCATTCATGCAAATCGCCATCTCGCCGCGCGCGCATTCTGATTTGCATATAGTGAGGGCGCTGCCGTCAACGGTTGTGTTCCGGAGCGTACCCATCACAGTGTATATATGATAGGACACATTCTCAGTTATTCAGAGACTTTACAGACCTTGACTGACCATGTAGTAGACGTGGGAGACTTTTCAGAGTTTAAGATCTTGTAGTTATGCAGACTTAAGACTCGACGTATAGTCAGATCGATCAGACGGTGATCGACGGTGAAAGACCTTGTATGGAAGGCAGACCTTGATCGGTAGAGAGTAGTCTAACTTCTAAAGCCATGACGTGTGACCTGATGATGGTGGCTTCATTAACGTACACGGCATGTGTGGTACAGTAGCTTTTTTTTCTACTTACCGATGTTATAGTAACTGAGAGTGTGTGCCTAGTCATAGACTGTTTAAAACCTTTTTCATGAGCTTGCTAGCTCATTGTATATAGTTTTGCTTTGCAACGAATGTTACAGTGTTTTTATTTTGTAACTTCATCTGATGCAATGGATCTCACAACAAATAAATTGTGTTTGTGTTTAACGAGCTTGCTTTCTTGAGAAAACACATCACTACTGCATATCATCTGCTACAAAATTTTCTTTACCAGCACTTCAGATATGGATATGGCCAAACACTGCTAAATCTGCAAATGACTTTCAAATTTTTCTAGTCAAGTCGCTCAGCTAACACAGCAATAGCAGCCGACATTTGGTTATGGGCCGTAGTATGTCAAGGCCATAACTTTTATCCGTGATAAAGCAGCAGTGAAGAGTTGTGAATTCCATCGACGGGGGCCGCGACCGGCGCCATTTGCATCAAGCAGAAAGGTAAACAACGCACTCTAGTCACAGTTAAAGACTATGGAGGTGAGCAACGGCATAGAAGCGTTAAACAGGGACAATTACGTCACCTGGCGTAATGAAATTTCATTTATCCTGAAAGGAGAAGGATGTTACGGCCACATCAACCGTACTGCATTACCAGTCGACGAATCTACGTCACGCCGCGAGCGAGAGGAGTACATGCGCAGCAGCGACCGCGCACTTTCCATCCTGTTTCGAAATATCTCGGCGGAGTACAGAGAACTGCTCGACATCGGCGACAGCCCGGCGGATGCGTGGGAGAAGTTGGAGGCGCATTTTGAGGCCCCAACGCGCGCTAATTTAGTTCATCTGTTGGACGAGTTTTTCAGTCTACGCCCGGAAATCAAGGAGCCCATCGACATATTCTGTACGAGGATAAGGAAAGCTGTCACCAAGCTCAAGAACGTGAATCACCCCGTGGAGGATGTGTACGTGGCATTCCAAGCCATCCGGTATCTCCCAGCCCAGTACCAGAGTATCATCCAAATCATTTATCGCTGGAGCGATAAGGATTTTAAACTGGATAAGATTCAGAAAGAACTGTCTCTAGAAGAGGGCAGGATTAGACAGTTGAGGAAGGATCATGACAATAATAATGTAAGTTCCAATTCATCTGTATATTTTTCAAATGTTAGCGCTAAATGCAAAAATGTCACCAAAGTTAAAAAGTCTATTAAGGTCATAGGACCATGCTTTATGTGTAATAAAACTGGTCATGTAAAGGCAAAATGCCCAAAATTGAAAAAGATGACTAGCTCTAGTATTATTGAAGTATTTTCAAATATAAATGTAGAAGCTAATATTGTTGATAATCCTGACAATAGGCTCAGCTGGGTGATTGACACCGCTGCTACGCGACACTTTTGTAATGATGTTAAAATGTTTTCAAAATTTGATAAATGTAAGGATACATCTATGTCGCTAGCAGTGGGTGATATGGAAAGCCCAGTTGAGGCTATTGGAACGGTGAACATGTATGTTAAATTTAAAGATCATACAAATAATATTGTGCTACAAAATGTTATGTATTCACCAAAATTACGGCGTAACTTGTTGGCCGCATCTGTATTAGAAGAGCAGGGCTATTCTTTTAGTGCAGCCAAAGGTGTTCTATGGTTTAAGACTCCTGAGGGAGAAAATTTCTTTTACGCTAAACGTAAAGAAGGATTGTATTTCTTAAAACCACAGTACTCAACTAAAAGTTTAAATAGTTGTGTTAAGGGCCGTAAAGGAGATCAGGATAGGGACAAAAATTCTAAACAGGTTAGAAAAACCCCTGCAACAAACAGTCAAAGTCAAAACAAAATTAAGCCTAACTTGAATAAAAGGAAAAACAAATCTGATTTAAAATCAAAGTCAAATAAAATTAGTGGTTCAACAGTTGAAATTCTGAACAAAACTGAATTATGGCATAGAAGATATGGCCATATTAACTCAGACTACTTGCACCAAACAAGTAAAGTTTCCGCGGCAAACGGACTCCCAAAATTAAAATATGCAAAAGTAAATTGCATTCATTGCAAACTTGCAAAATCTAAGAGAGTTTCGTACAAACCAATAGGCAGGATTAGATCTACAGAACCTTTGCAATTACTGCACATGGACGTTTGTGGTCCAATGCCTGTAGCTTCATTGGGGGGAAACAAATACTTCTTGACTATTACAGACGATTTTAGCCGCAAGGTGTTTGTTTTTATTTTAAAACAAAAATCAGATGTGTTCAAAGTTTTTCAGGATTTTCAAGCTTGTCAGGAGAGACAATTAGGCAAAAAGATTTTGTGCATCCGTACTGATAACGGCATGGAATTTTGTCACGGTCAATTTAAAGCTTTTTTGAAAAAGTTAGGGATTAAGCATGAACGATCTAACACTTATACACCCGAACAAAACGGGGTATCTGAAAGATTCAACCTGACAGCGTTAGATTGTGTCAAGGCAATGCTTAATCAAAGCAAAGTTGGTGACAAAATGTGGGCAGAGGCAATCCTATGTTTTACTTATACAAAGAACAGGATTTGCCATAAATTTAAAGTTAAAACTCCACACGAATTGTACTATGGGAAGAAGCCTGCTGTATCCCATCTCAGAGTTTTTGGATGTAAGGCTTATGCTGGTATTGCAAAACAGCTTAGGAAGAAGCTAGACCTAAGAGCTCAACTGGGAGTTATGGTAGGATATGCAGAAAATACCAGGGGCTATAGAATTCTTCTTGTGAAAGAAGGAAAAATATTAGAAATAAGCAATGTCCGTTTTGAGGAGATGGAAGCAGCGGAAGGCGTCCTGGACCCCATTCGACCTAGAAACTTCACCCAAAAGAAATCGGGTTTTACTCGAACATCAGATTCAGGATCGGGATGTTTGGATAGTGAGTCAGAGGAAGAAGCAGGTGAGAGCCATGACACTAGTCATACTAGTGAGGAAGAGGACTCTCCTGCTGATTCCGATCTGACCCCCTGTTCAAACATAGATTGGGAAAGGAAAGCTGTACCCAGGCCTGATGGAACTCGAACTGATGTTTACTACTCAGTGAGGGGTGATAAACATAGGCTGAGAAGTCATAATGATGTTAAAAAAATTCTGTGCTAAGGCTAACATACATTATGACCAAAATTTGTTTAACTTCAGAGAAAAGAGGGATATCAAATCCAGGCCAGAGGCAAGCAACATAGAAATAATAGGTGATATTGATCATGTAGTTTCTTTGCTAAAGGGAGAATTTGATATCAAATCTCTAGGGAAGGTCCAAAAACTGTTAGGTGTGGAATTTGCTGAAATCAATAACAAAATTTTTATACATCATAGGCAGTACATTAATAAGATTTGCCAAATGTTTGAGGAATTTTTAGCATTAAATTTTTGTAATCAAATTTCCAAAAACAAAAATGATTAAATTTGTAACTTCTAAATTTTTTTTTCTTTCTTTTACAAAATATGGTTAGGATATCGTATAAATTACTCCTCCCTCTGTGATGCAGATAATTGTATCTAGAGTATATATATGTGTATTGTTTACAATGAACTTTCTAAAATTTTTCACATTACACTGAATGTATATATATATCCATGTTTTCAATTCCCGCATAAGACAGTTATGCTTATGTGTATTATTTTGTGTGTTTACTCCTTGTTATCATACACTTGGCTATGATTCATTGATGACAAACCACTTATTTAAATTTGAATACAACACAGAAAGGAAAAAAAAAAATCTTTCATTATCTGTGTCATTGCTATTAGTATTAATTATGTATACTGGTCTTGGACAGAGATAATGAACAGCCATAATTGAATTTAATATTTATAGTAAATTTTTAATCTTAAATGTTAAATTTAATAGTTATACATGAAATTTTCTACACAAATTGAATTTGATATTTATAGTGAAATTTTTTTAATCTTAAATGTTAAATTTAATAATTATACATAAAGTTTTCTACATAATTGAATTTGATATTTATAGTGAAATTTTTAATCTTAAATGTTAAATTTAATAATTATACATAAAATTTTCTACATAATTGAATTTGATATTTATAGTGAAATTTTTTTAATCTTAAATGTTAAATTTAATAGTTATACATGAAATTTTCTACAAATTGAATTTAATATTTATAGTAAATTTTTTTTTATCTTAAATGTTGAATTTAATAATTATACATAAAATTTTCTACATAATTGAATTTGATATTTATAGTAAAATTTTTTTAATCTTAAATGTTAAATTTAATAATTATACATAAAATTTTCTACATAATTGAATTTGATATTTATAGTGAAATTTTTTAATCTTAAATGTTAAATTTAATAATTATACATAAAATTTTCTACACAAATTGAATTTGATATTTATAGTAAAATTTTTAATCTTAAATGTTAAATTTAAATTATCATACTTAAATTTCTTGAAACTTAAATTTTGACTTAAATTAAATTTTTTGGAACTTAGTGTTTCAATGATATCTAAATTTTTCTTTCAATGATAAATTTTTTTTTGCTTAACATGAAAAGTAATATATATACTTTATGTTTTTGCTGGATACTAAAGAACTTGACATTTTTGCTGTTATGTTTTTTAGAATAATTTCATTGATTGATAGCACGTGCGCCGAGATTTGGGGTTTTGCATGAGGGGGCCGATTGTTGGAAACTTGGTTCTGTTTTCGTCGCGATTCTCGTTATCGCGAGAACGTGTTTACATTTTTAGAATGGTTCTACCGTTCTCGTGAACGACTCGTGACGGGAACAGAACATGCCATTCATGCAAATCGCCATCTCGCCGCGCGCGCATTCTGATTTGCATATAGTGAGGGCGCTGCCGTCAACGGTTGTGTTCCGGAGCGTACCCATCACAGTGTATATATGATAGGACACATTCTCAGTTATTCAGAGACTTTACAGACCTTGACTGACCATGTAGTAGACGTGGGAGACTTTTCAGAGTTTAAGATCTTGTAGTTATGCAGACTTAAGACTCGACGTATAGTCAGATCGATCAGACGGTGATCGACGGTGAAAGACCTTGTATGGAAGGCAGACCTTGATCGGTAGAGAGTAGTCTAACTTCTAAAGCCATGACGTGTGACCTGATGATGGTGGCTTCATTAACGTACACGGCATGTGTGGTACAGTAGCTTTTTTTTCTACTTACCGATGTTATAGTAACTGAGAGTGTGTGCCTAGTCATAGACTGTTTAAAACCTTTTTCATGAGCTTGCTAGCTCATTGTATATAGTTTTGCTTTGCAACGAATGTTACAGTGTTTTTATTTTGTAACTTCATCTGATGCAATGGATCTCACAACAAATAAATTGTGTTTGTGTTTAACGAGCTTGCTTTCTTGAGAAAACACATCACTACTGCATATCATCTGCTACAAAATTTTCTTTACCAGCACTTCAGATATGGATATGGCCAAACACTGCTAAATCTGCAAATGACTTTCAAATTTTTCTAGTCAAGTCGCTCAGCTAACACAGCAATAGCAGCCGACATACACTGTGATGGGTACGCTCCGGAACACAACCGTTGACGGCAGCGCCCTCACTATATGCAAATCAGAATGCGCGCGCGGCGAGATGGCGATTTGCATGAATGGCATGTTCTGTTCCCGTCACGAGTCGTTCACGAGAACGGTAGAACCATTCTAAAAATGTAAACACGTTCTCGCGATAACGAGAATCGCGACGAAAACAGAACCAAGTTTCCAACAATCGGCCCCCTCATGCAAAACCCCAAATCTCGGCGCACGTGCTATCAATCAATGAAATTATTCTAAAAAACATAACAGCAAAAATGTCAAGTTCTTTAGTATCCAGCAAAAACATAAAGTATATATATTACTTTTCATGTTAAGCAAAAAAAAATTTATCATTGAAAGAAAAATTTAGATATCATTGAAACACTAAGTTCCAAAAAATTTAATTTAAGTCAAAATTTAAGTTTCAAGAAATTTAAGTATGATAATTTAAATTTAACATTTAAGATTAAAAATTTTACTATAAATATCAAATTCAATTTGTGTAGAAAATTTTATGTATAATTATTAAATTTAACATTTAAGATTAAAAAATTTCACTATAAATATCAAATTCAATTATGTAGAAAATTTTATGTATAATTATTAAATTTAACATTTAAGATTAAAAAATTTTACTATAAATATCAAATTCAATTATGTAGAAAATTTTATGTATAATTATTAAATTTAACATTTAAGATAAAAAAAAATTTACTATAAATATTAAATTCAATTTGTAGAAAATTTCATGTATAACTATTAAATTTAACATTTAAGATTAAAAAATTTCACTATAAATATCAAATTCAATTATGTAGAAAATTTTATGTATAATTATTAAATTTAACATTTAAGATTAAAAATTTCACTATAAATATCAAATTCAATTATGTAGAAAACTTTATGTATAATTATTAAATTTAACATTTAAGATTAAAAAAATTTCACTATAAATATCAAATTCAATTTGTGTAGAAAATTTCATGTATAACTATTAAATTTAACATTTAAGATTAAAAATTTACTATAAATATTAAATTCAATTATGGCTGTTCATTATCTCTGTCCAAGACCAGTATACATAATTAATACTAATAGCAATGACACAGATAATGAAAGATTTTTTTTTTTCCTTTCTGTGTTGTATTCAAATTTAAATAAGTGGTTTGTCATCAATGAATCATAGCCAAGTGTATGATAACAAGGAGTAAACACACAAAATAATACACATAAGCATAACTGTCTTATGCGGGAATTGAAAACATGGATATATATATACATTCAGTGTAATGTGAAAAATTTTAGAAAGTTCATTGTAAACAATACACATATATATACTCTAGATACAATTATCTGCATCACAGAGGGAGGAGTAAAATATACGATATCCTAACCATATTTTGTAAAAGAAAGAAAAAAAAATTTAGAAGTTACAAATTTAATCATTTTTGTTTTTGGAAATTTGATTACAAAAATTTAATGCTAAAAATTCCTCAAACATTTGGCAAATCTTATTAATGTACTGCCTATGATGTATAAAAATTTTGTTATTGATTTCAGCAAATTCCACACATAACAGTTTTTGGACCTTCCCTAGAGTTTTGATATCAAATTCTTCCTTTAGTAAAGAAACTGCATGATCAATATCACCTTGATGTTTTGAAAATAAAACTATGTCATCCACATATACCAACATTAATACTTTGTTCTGGTAAAAATATGCACAATTGCACCATTTGAGTTTGAAGAAATTTAATTTTCTCAAAGTGGTGTCAAGCTCATTATACCACTCTCTGCCGCTCTGATGTAAGCCATATATTGCTTTTTTCAGCAAACAGACATGATTTTGTTGGTTCGGATCGACATATCCAGGTGGTTGTTTCATAAACACTTTGGCATTCAATTTAGCATAAAGGTATGCTGACTTGATGTCTAATTGAAAATGCTTCCAGTTAAGCAAACATACAAAAATTGCAAAAAAAGCTCTTATTAAGCAAAAATTTATAACGGGGCTAAATACTTCGTCATACGAATCCCCCTTCTCTTGTGAATATCCCTGAGCCACTAATCGAGCTTTGAATCTCTTTACTATTCCATTTTCATCCCTTTTGATGGTGTATACCCATCTGGATCCGATTATCTTTTGTGAGGTGGGTGTAGGCACCAAGTCCCAAACACCTCTCTCTTGCATTATTGCTATTTCATTATTCATGGCTTCTTGCCATTCTTGCGAGTGCGGAGATTCAATTGCCGATTTATAGTTTTTGGGAACTATTATCTCTATGTTGCTTGCCTCTGGCCTGGATTTGATATCCCTCTTTTCTCTGAAGTTAAACAAATTTTGGTCATAATGTATGTTAGCCTTAGCACAGAATTTTTTAACATCATTATGACTTCTCAGCCTATGTTTATCACCCCTCACTGAGTAGTAAACATCAGTTCGAGTTCCATCAGGCCTGGGTACAGCTTTCCTTTCCCAATCTATGTTTGAACAGGGGGTCAGATCGGAATCAGCAGGAGAGTCCTCTTCCTCACTAGTATGACTAGTGTCATGGCTCTCACCTGCTTCTTCCTCTGACTCACTATCCAAACATCCCGATCCTGAATCTGATGTTCGAGTAAAACCCGATTTCTTTTGGGTGAAGTTTCTAGGTCGAATGGGGTCCAGGACGCCTTCCGCTGCTTCCATCTCCTCAAAACGGACATTGCTTATTTCTAATATTTTTCCTTCTTTCACAAGAAGAATTCTATAGCCCCTGGTATTTTCCGCATATCCTACCATAACTCCCAGTTGAGCTCTTAGGTCTAGCTTCTTCCTAAGCTGTTTTGCTATACCAGCATAAGCCTTACATCCAAAAACTCTGAGATGGGATACAGCAGGCTTCTTCCCATAGTACAATTCGTGTGGAGTTTTAACTTTAAATTTATGGCAAATCCTGTTCTTTGTATAAGTAAAACATAGGATTGCCTCTGCCCACATTTTGTCACCAACTTTGCTTTGATTAAGCATTGCCTTGACACAATCTAACGCTGTCAGGTTGAATCTTTCAGATACCCCGTTTTGTTCGGGTGTATAAGTGTTAGATCGTTCATGCTTAATCCCTAACTTTTTCAAAAAAGCTTTAAATTGACCGTGACAAAATTCCATGCCGTTATCAGTACGGATGCACAAAATCTTTTTGCCTAATTGTCTCTCCTGACAAGCTTGAAAATCCTGAAAAACTTTGAACACATCTGATTTTTGTTTTAAAATAAAAACAAACACCTTGCGGCTAAAATCGTCTGTAATAGTCAAGAAGTATTTGTTTCCCCCCAATGAAGCTACAGGCATTGGACCACAAACGTCCATGTGCAGTAATTGCAAAGGTTCTGTAGATCTAATCCTGCCTATTGGTTTGTACGAAACTCTCTTAGATTTTGCAAGTTTGCAATGAATGCAATTTACTTTTGCATATTTTAATTTTGGGAGTCCGTTTGCCGCGGAAACTTTACTTGTTTGGTGCAAGTAGTCTGAGTTAATATGGCCATATCTTCTATGCCATAATTCAGTTTTGTTCAGAATTTCAACTGTTGAACCACTAATTTTATTTGACTTTGATTTTAAATCAGATTTGTTTTTCCTTTTATTCAAGTTAGGCCTAATTTTGTTTTGACTTTGACTATTTGTTGCAGGGGTTTTTCTAACCTGTTTAGAATTTTTGTCCCTATCCTGATCTCCTTTACGGCCCTCAACACTACTATTTAAACTTTTAGTTGAGTACTGTGGTTTTAAGAAATACAATCCTTCTTTACGTTTAGCGTAAAAGAAATTTTCTCCCTCAGGAGTCTTAAACCATAGAATACCTTTGGCTGCACTAAAAGAATAGCCCTGCTCTTCTAATACAGATGCGGCCAACAAGTTACGCCGTAATTTTGGTGAATACATAACATTTTGTAGCACAATATTATTTGTATGATCTTTAAATTTAACATACATGTTCACCGTTCCAATAGCCTCAACTGGGCTTTCCATATCACCCACTGCTAGCGACATAGATGTATCCTTACATTTATCAAATTTTGAAAACATTTTAACATCATTACAAAAGTGTCGCGTAGCAGCGGTGTCAATCACCCAGCTGAGCCTATTGTCAGGATTATCAACAATATTAGCTTCTACATTTATATTTGAAAATACTTCAATAATACTAGAGCTAGTCATCTTTTTCAATTTTGGGCATTGTGCCTTTACATGACCATTTTTATTACACATAAAACATGGTCCTATGACCTTAATAGACTTTTTAACTTTGGTGACATTTTTACATTTAGCGTTAACATTTGAAAAATATACAGATGAATTGGAACTTACATTATTATTGTCATGATCCTTCCTCAACTGTCTAATCCTGCCCTCCTCCAAGGAGAGTTCTTTCTGAATTTTATCCAAATTAAAATCAGTATCGCTCCAGCGATAAATGATTTGGATGATACTCTGGTACTGGGCTGGGAGATACCGGATGGCTTGGAATGCCACGTACACATCCTCCACCGGGTGGTTCACGTTCTTGAGCTTGGTGACAGCTTTCCTTATCCTCGTACAGAATATGTCGATGGGCTCCTCGATTTCCGGGCGTAGACTGAAAAACTCGTCCAACAGATGAACTAAATTGGCGCGCGTTGGGGCCTCAAAATGCGCCTCCAACTTCTCCCACGCATCCGCCGGGCTGTCGTCGATGTCGAGCAGTTCTCTGTACTCCGCCGAGATATTTCGAAACAGGATGGAAAGTGCGCGGTCGCTGCTGCGCATGTACTCCTCTCGCTCGCGGCGTGACGTAGATTCGTCGACTGGTAATGCAGTACGGTTGATGTGGCCGTAACATCCTTCTCCTTTCAGGATAAATGAAATTTCATTACGCCAGGTGACGTAATTGTCCCTGTTTAACGCTTCTATGCCGTTGCTCACCTCCATAGTCTTTAACTGTGACTAGAGTGCGTTGTTTACCTTTCTGCTTGATGCAAATGGCGCCGGTCGCGGCCCCCGTCGATGGAATTCACAACTCTTCACTGCTGCTTTATCACGGATAAAAGTTATGGCCTTGACATACTACGGCCCATAACCAAATGTCGGCTGCTATTGCTGTGTTAGCTGAGCGACTTGACTAGAAAAATTTGAAAGTCATTTGCAGATTTAGCAGTGTTTGGCCATATCCATATCTGAAGTGCTGGTAAAGAAAATTTTGTAGCAGATGATATGCAGTAGTGATGTGTTTTCTCAAGAAAGCAAGCTCGTTAAACACAAACACAATTTATTTGTTGTGAGATCCATTGCATCAGATGAAGTTACAAAATAAAAACACTGTAACATTCGTTGCAAAGCAAAACTATATACAATGAGCTAGCAAGCTCATGAAAAAGGTTTTAAACAGTCTATGACTAGGCACACACTCTCAGTTACTATAACATCGGTAAGTAGAAAAACAGCTACTGTACCACACATGCCGTGTACGTTAATGAAGCCACCATCATCAGGTCACACGTCATGGCTTTAGAAGTTAGACTACTCTCTACCGATCAAGGTCTGCCTTCCATAAAGGTCTTTCATGTCTACTACATGGTCTGAGAGTCTCACTGACTAAACTCCGAGATCACTAAGGTCTGTCAAGGTCTGTAAAGTCTCTGAATAACTGAGAATGTGTCCTATCATATATACACTGTGATGGGTACGCTCCGGAACACAACCGTTGACGGCAGCGCCCTCACTATATGCAAATCAGAATGCGCGCGCGGCGAGATGGCGATTTGCATGAATGGCATGTTCTGTTCCCGTCACGAGTCGTTCACGAGAACGGTAGAACCATTCTAAAAATGTAAACACGTTCTCGCGATAACGAGAATCGCGACGAAAACAGAACCAAGTTTCCAACAAATATGGCAAATCCCCGAGCGTAACTCTTACTTTGGTTACCCCCCCCCCCCAATTTTCTATCTCGCCTCCTAATCCACAGATTTTAATTTTACGGGTGGCTATAGTGTCTGAACCATCAGTACGTATCGCCAGAATATGCAAATTTTTTAGTCAACTCCCTGGGCATAACTTTTAGTTTAACTAGCCCCTACAATTTTACTTTAATGTAAATTAGGACTATGTAATGTTTTTCACTAGGAAAGATACGTTCCATGTGTCCAGAATTTTTATGAACGAGCGAGCAGGTGGGAGGTACGTTATTTTACTTAATACATCCGTCGTTTATATTTTTAATGCTCCCATTGCTACACCCAAAATACGTATATGTATATACATATGCTTTATATATACATATATATATAATATATATATATATATTACTAACATATATATAGGCATAAATACATAGATGAGCGCCCCCTTCTACATGTCGCTCACGAGCCGCCACTGCATATCACTAAGGCTTTTTCCATTGTAACACCTCAAACATATGAAGTCGTACTCATACTACTGCAGGTTCCAGCTGCTACACTTTTTCTACTGGAGTCTTCATTTTTTCTTATTATCATTATTGTGGCTTCATTCATGGAGTAAAATTTAGCAACATCTGTTACTCTTTCTCTATTACGTAGATGGTCTAATATTTGAATTTTAGTTTCTAAAGAAATAACTTTTCTTTTCATTTGATTTTTCTTGAAATCCTTTGACATTATAGAACCTTAACAAATTTACGCAAACTATAAAGATGCAAGAAAAACTATAAATGTTGAAAACTTACCAGTTCAAAAGATAAACGCACAATAATATAAGCTTTGCTGCTAAAATGTTTCTGCACTATGTACTTGCATGAACCAGATAGCTTTACTGTTGTGAAATATATACGGGGATTCCCCTATTACGGGGATTTCCCTATACGGGGATTCCCCTAAATGTATATATTTTACAACACCGGGAATCCCCTGTTGTTTTCATCAGTGTTACCAAAGGAATAAAATTAAAAAATGTCATCAAATATTTGTATAGGCGTATATGGAGCGGAATATACATTTTTATCAATTTTTTGAAATCTGTTAATTTATAAACAGTGTAAAAGCGAAATCATGTAAAACAAGTGCCGTGTAAATCGGGGGATAAGTGTATTTATGAATTATAGAATATTATAGAATACTGCGTTGAACGGGTGATTTTTAATGAATTTTTTTCGAGAGTTAGGCTTAGCGCAAAAAATTAGCAGTCTTTTGGGAAAAGTTCGGAAATGAAGCGCTCCGTCCTTTGGGCCACGGCAGTTTCGGAATGCCGCCGTCCCGAAAGGGTTAAATCTTTTAATTTCCCCTATCTCGTCCTTTTTGACAGTGTATACCCATCTATGCCTATATGCTTTTGTGAGGTGGATGCAGGAACTAGTTCCTAGACATCCCTCTCTTGCATTACAGCTATTTCTTCATCCATTGCATTACACCATTTATCAGACTGGAAAGATTAAATAAATAGCATCTTTGTAACTCCTTGGTACTTTCAATGTTGCTTGCTTCTGGTCTGCCTCTGACCCTTTTTTGATTTTGATTTTCCCAAAAATTAAATAACTGCTGATCATATTATATATTTCTTTTTGTACAATATTTTCTTACGTCATTATGTGACCCCAGTCTTTTATCATCTCCCTTAGCATAGTAATATAGGTCAGTTCTACTCCCATCGGGTCTTGGTACTGCTCTTCGCTGCCAAGTAATATCCAAGCAAGGAGTAATACTGGAATTAGCAGGAGAGTCCGTTTCCTCACTGGATTCAGACGGATCCTCACCAGTGTCTTCACTCTCTCCTGCCCCTCCATCAGACCTCCCCCTCGGTTATTCCCCATCGGAATATTCTGAACCGTCATCCTTAGGTATTGTAAAGGAGATAGTTTTGGGACAAGTTGGGCTCAGGATGCCTTCCAATACTTCATCCTATTCAAATCTCACATTGCAGGTTTCAACAGTACGTTTTTCTCCTGGCAAATTAATTCTATAGCCTTTGGTGCCTGTGGCATAGCTTACCATAATTCCTTCTGTAGCTCTCATATCTAATTTCTTTCTGAGCTGACTAGGTTTACCTACATAGGCTCTACAACCAAAAGTCTTCAGATGATTTAATGAAGGCTTTCTACCAGTGTAGAGTTCGTGTGGAGTTTTGTTTTTAAATTTGTGACATATTCGGTTTTTAGTGTATGTAAAACACAATATGGCTTCCGCCCACATTCTGTCATTGAGTTTACTCTCGTTCAGCATAGCTTTAACACAGTCAAATGCGGTTAAATTAAATCGCTCTGACACACCATTCAGCTGTGGTGTATAAGTGTTAGTTCGTTCTGCCTTGATTCCAATATTGTTCAAATAAGCTATGAACTTGTCATGACAGAATTCCATTCTATTAACCGTCCGGATACATAGAATATTAGTACCTAGTTGCCTTTTTTCTCTGGTTTGAAACTCTTTAAAATGCTTAAAAACCTCTGACTTTTGTTTCATTAAATAAACAAAACTTTTTGGCTATAATCATCAGTGATAAATAGAACATATTTATTTCTAGCATATGAAATTGTAGGCATGGGACTACAGACGTCTATATGCAATAATTCTGATGGTCTAGTGGACCTAATCCTACCAATAAGTTGATATGAAACTCTCCTCGACTTGGCCAATTTACAGTGCTTACAATTTATCTTCCTGTATCTAAGCCTAGGGAGTCCATTCACTGCAGAAACTTTGCTGGTTTGGTAAAGATAGTCAGCATTTATATGACAATATCTCTTATGCCATAGACAGTTTGCATCATTTACCTCAGTTATTGAAATGCTAGGCTTATTTTTAGATTCAGTCATATTTCCTTTTTGCTTAGTTTTTGCCGAATCAGATTTACTTTTAGTTTCCTTAGGCACTATATTTACAGTATTTACACTTTTGATAGAACTAGTATCCCTATCACTAGTTTTCCTATCCTTTTTAGGTTTTCCATCTCTCTTTCGATCCTTATCTTCAGATTCACGGTTTTCTGTGTTATTTGGCTCACCGGTACTATACTGAGATTTTAGAAAATATAACCCATTTTTTCTTTTAGCATAGAAAAATTTATCATCTTTGGGTGTAAAAAACCAAAGTACCCCATTAGTTCCCCTAAAACTGTAATTTTGTTCTTCTAGAACTGAGGCAGCTAATAAGTTTCGTCTCAGTTTAGGCGAATACATCACATCTTTTAGCACAATAACACTTTTAATGTCCATAAACTGGACGTACATTTCCACCGTCCCGATAGCCTCAACTGGACTTTCGATATCCCCTACTGCTAGCAACATTGAAGTGCCTTTACACTCATTAAATTTAGAGAATAACTTAATGTTATTACAAAAATGTCGCGTAGCAGCAGTATCTGCTACCCAGTTGAGCCTATCGTTAGGATCGATTACAGTATTAGCTTCGATACTAGGAGACCTAAAAACTTCAATTATACTTGTTCCACTCTTTTTAACTTCAGGACAATTAACTTTTCTATGACCTGGCTGTTCACATTAAAAACACTTCAAATTACTACCCTTAGAAATATTTACAACATTAACATAACTTTTTAAAACATTTCTAGTGTTAATATTATTTCTAGAAGTACTAACATTTGGCAATTTAAAATTAGATTTTCTTACTTTATTAACAACACTTTTAGATGTAAAATAAGCAGAATTAAAACTTACAGTTTTTGCCATGTCAGCGTTCTGTTGACAAAGTCTGCTTTCCTCACAGGACAACTCTGCTTGAATTTTATTCAGCTTGAAGTCCGCATCACTCCATCTGTAAATTATTTGAACAATGCCTTGATATTCCTCAGGTAGGTACCAGATTGCGTGAAAGGCGATGTATAAATCTTCGATGGGATGATTGGTGTCTTTGAGTTTCGTCACTGCCTTCCGGAGTCTCGCACAGAAGATGTCGTCGGGCTCGTCAGGCCTGACGGAGAAAAACTCATCTAGCAGTCTGACGAGATTCACTCTACTCGGAGCTTCAAAATGTTGTTTCAAAGTTTCCCAGACTTGGTTCGTCAGAAACATTGACAAGTTCCTTGTACTCTGGTGTTAAACTTTGATAAATTATGGTCAGAGCTCTGTCTTTTAGACGATAGAAGTCGTCAAAATCTCGGCGCGATGCATCCTCTTCGATTGGCTTTACGGTTCCACGTGACCGAAGCATTCCTCTCCTTTAAGGATGAATGAGATCTCCGTGCTCCACATGACATAGTTGTCTCAGGATAGCGGGTCGATTCTGTTTGCCTCCATGGCTCATAGCAGTTTGAGGAAGAAGCAAACACATTCTTTTGCACACTTGTTTGCAAATGTTCATAGATCAAAATGGTGCCAGCTGCGGCCCCCATCTGAATACCTCTACGCACTTGGAAATTCACTTAACACTCACTGTGGTTTTTAGGTGGTAAAACAGCCCATAACCTTGCTGGCAAAAAACAATAATTTTTATCTTTTGACGATGATGCAAATGCAAATTCAAACGAAATTGATAGGTTTCGTTTTGCAGAGATAAACGCAGCAAAAACCTCAGGTGAAAAATGTTCATTTGTAAATTAAAAACAGATGAAGCATGTTAAGAAAAATCCAATTCACTTTATTCGTGAAAGAAATAAAGCATATTTAGGCAATTTACATGACTTAGTAAAATCCATGCCAAATCGTAAACAAAGCTATGTACATAAAGCTCGTAAGCTTATAGAGATTGAGTTGGGTTCCAGAACTTTCTTGAAGCATTCTTTGTAATATTTAAGAAAACTTATACTACCTTGATAAAGCTTCTGAAATTATATTTTAATGTTTATGATTTAAAACTTGAAAATACAGTTTTTTAATCTTCTTTTAATACAGTTTAAAATAAGTTAAGTCAAACTTCCTAGTACAGTCAAGTAATTTTAACATCACGTATTTATGCTGTCTCTTTGAATCACAACTAAATGTTTATGATTTAAAACTTGAGAATACAGTTTAATCTCCTTTTAATACAGTTTAAAATAAGTTAAGTTAAACTTCCAAGTACAGTCAAGTATTTTTAACATCAAGTGTTTATGCTGTCTCTTTGCATCACAACTAAATGTTTATGATTTAAAACTTGAGAATACAGTTAAATCTTCTTTTAATACAGTTTAAAATAAGTTAATTTAAACTTCCAAGTACAGTCAAGTATTTTTAACATCAAGTGTTTATGCTGTCTCTGCATCACAACTAAATGTTTATGATTTAAAACTTGAGAATACAGTTTAATTTTCTTTTAATACAGTTTAAAATAAGTTAAGTTAAACTTCCAAATACAGTCAAGTATTTTTAACATCAAGTGTTTATGCTGTCTCTTTGCATCACAACTTTACTTTTAAATAGTTAAAACTCTTTAATTATAAGCAAATAAAGTTATTTTTAAAACTTTAAACATTGAAATTATATCCCTTCAAACAAAATAAAAGAATTAAAAAAAGGAAATTCTAAACTATTAGAATTTCGACACCCCACTTGGCACAGAAAGGAAATTCCAAGGAAAAGTGGATCTAGAGTTGATGTTTATTATTACTATCAAGGGAAAGGTCCAAGACTCAGATCCATGAGAGATATTAAAAAATATTGTGAGGAGAAAAACATTAAATTTGATGAAAAATTTTTTAACTTCAAGGGGGATCAGGGTACATCGGGTAAGCAACCAGAGGATAACAGTGTCAAAATAATGATTCCTAAAAACTTCAAGGAAGCTATCAATTCACCAAGAACGAATCCAGAAATTTATTTTGGGGGGTCCAAAGTATAGTGAACTATCAATAAAAAAGTTTATTTCACGCACATACACACACCTATATACAGTCGAAAGCCGGAAATCCAGAACACTCAAGACTTTGAATTTTCAGGATTATGAGTCATGTTTTCTTAAACAACAGGAAAAATACTTTTTATTGAAATTATAAACAAAAATGTGAAAATATAAATAAACATCACGTCCTTACAGAAATATAGTGGAAATTAATTTAGAGAATTCTCCACTAACTGATGCCTGCGCCTTGACGGGGTGGTGGAGCTTGAGTGTTCCGATGATCCTAAGAGCTATGCCGGCGGTAGCTTCGGCTACTGGTAGGGTCTCCCTTGCCGGAAAGGTCGAAGGTGAGGTTCCAGACAAAATGAGGAATACTGGTCCTCCAGGTTGGGGGTTGGAAGTGAGGCACTTAGTCTCACTCTGTAAAATCCTCAGGGATCCATTTCTTTTGTGGATACGGGTGTTGCTATCCCGAGGTACCCGAGCAAACTTTTTCTTCTAGCTGCAGATTGCATCAATGCCAAGCCCCTAGTAAACTTCACTTCTGCCTTATGGGCCTTAGTACCACTCTTCGGCCTCTGCCGTAAGGTATACCGTTTGGGCTCGGGAACGGGACCAGGTGGCTGTGTGGCGAAAAGGGCAAAGCGGCGTGCATCTGTAGTATTGCTTTCAAGAAACGTTTGTAGTAAACGGTTCCAGAGGTCGAGTCCCTTGGTTGCATTGGTTGGATGGTGGGGAGCGTTTCATATCGAGAAATCCCCCTTGGATCCTTGCTGATCCCTGGGCCCTGTGTACCTGGTGCACGTTATGGCCAGCTCCTTATCATCTAGCTTTGCGAATGACTCCGGCGGTTACACTTTTCACGTCAGAAAAGTGTGGGAAGACGAGGCCTAGCGGGGGCTTCGATCGAACTGGAAGTAATCCGTGGTTTTTCTCTCTCTTATGGTTACAGCATGGAGAAATCAGATAGGACTTTTTCGAGTTTTCCTGGTTCTCCGTGCTGCAGCAGCGAAAGTGAAGGAGTGATGAAAGGATTGGGTTCATCTTCGGATGTCTCCCAATCAGCCATTGAAACAACCCCTCTGGGGTTGGATCTTGGCAAAAAGGAGGAAGCCTGCAGTCCGGCTGTGGAAGGAAGTGGAGTCGCGAACTTCGGTGACCGACACACTGAAACCATGGCTGTGACGCAGGGTATACTCACCAAAGCACAGAGGCGCAGGAGGAGGCGCATGCCTAGGCAGTTGGACCAGAGGCTTGCAAAAGCTGGCACTGTCACAGAGAAAGTTGGAGGTACCAAACGACTTAGGTCGGTAGGAGCCACACCTTCTCCAAGAGATCTAGTCGTCAAGAAGAGATCAAGGACGGACATCCAACCTGGAAGATACGCTCAGGCGGTCCAGGTTATTAAGATGGCTATCGTCAAGAAGTCCTTCCCTTCTGGTAAGCTGGCAAGGAAGAGGTTGATATCATCCAGTTGGTGACTCTCGATAAAATAGATGAGATCCCCACTGGTGAGCAACTTTCGAAGATCCATGTCTTCAGCTCAAACGCTGGAGCTTTGGTTCTTCATTGCAATGATGCAAATACTGTGGAATGGGTCAAGAGAACCTTCCATAATGACAGTCAGGTTTTGGGAGAGGCACTTATAGTCTTGAGTGCTAATGACCTTCCCAAACCTGTCAAGGTGGCATTCAAAACCAGAGACGTGTACACTAAGGAGCCGAGTGTTTTGCTGAAATGGCTGAACCATTTCAACCCGGAGCTGAAGTCTGAGGAGTGGCGTGTTCTGCAAAATTTTGTGGAACCCCACTCTGTAAGATGGATCTTCGAGGTGGATTCGGAGGCTGCGGAAGCGATTCGCAAAGCTGACCTTGGTGCATTCACCGGTTTGGACCGTGGAGTCTTTAAGATTCTTCGTGATCCAAACAAAAAGCCTAAAGGGAAGATGGAGATGGAGGAACAGCCAGTAGACCGGGCGACCTCCTCTCAGGTAAGTATTGGTAGTCTTGAGACTATGATACCTAAACTTAATGATCTAGAAATTGCTTCTGGTTCTGATGTTACACTTCATGCTAACCCTCCGATTTCGGATGACGAGTTGGAAAAACGCATGAAGGATTTTGACAATGATATCATGCTTGATGCTGATCATTGTCATGATACTAGGTGAGCCTCTCTCTCCTAGGTTTTCTCTGCCCCTTTCTTGTTTTTGTTTATGGGCTGTCTTAACGTCGTGCAAATTAATCTGCATCATAGTCGATCTGCCTCTGCTATTCTTAGCAAAAGGCTTTTCAATGGTAGAGCCGATATTGCTCTTATCCAAGAACCCTGGACCTGTAATGGAAAGATTTTGGGTCTAGGGATCAAAGGATTCAATGTCTTTTATGACACATCCTGGCCCAGAGCCTGTATTGCTGTCAGCAACAAGCTCAATGCTGTTCATCTGGTCAATTTCCTTAATGGTGACAATGTTGCCATCAGTGTGAAACTTAAAACTGATGAACATATGATGGAATACATCTTTGCTTCTGCCTATCTTCCTTATGAAGATAAGGAAACTCTTTCTAAGATCATTATTAATCTTACTGATTACTGTAATAGTAGAAAAATGATCATTGGTTGCGATGCAAATGCCCATAACACTGTTTGGGGCAGTAGAAATTGCAACCGTAGGGGTGATGATCTTTTAGAACAGATCCTTCTCCATAAGCTTTATTTACTTAATAAGGGTAATACTCCTACCTTCATGACCGTAAAACGTTGCAAAGTCATTGATATTAGCTTAAGCAATAGTCCTGCTTTTGAGTCGGTAATTAATTGGAAGGTTTCAGATGATATATCCTTGTCTGACCATCAATTAATTTCTTTTTCTGTAAAAGGTCCTGTAAAATCCATAGAAGACAAGGGTAGGAACCCTAGGAAGACTAATTGGGGTTCCTACAAAGATGATCTCAGGACCAATTTGGCTAATCACAATGGTGAGTATTCCTCTATTGAAAACCTGGATTGGGCTGTTGACTCTGTGCAACAGGCCATCATCCATACTTTCCATAGGAACTGCAGAACCACTATTGCTGACTCCCCAAGGATAGTTTCTTGGTGGTCTAATGAGCTCAGCCGGTTGCGTGGGAAATGCAGGAAGCTCTTTAATAGAGCTAAGAAGAATGGTGATTGGCAGACTTATAAATCTGCCCTCACCTTCTATAATAAAGCAGTCAGGGATGCCAAGAGAAATTCTTGGAGAACGTACTGCGAAGGTATTAATGATGCCCCTGCCGTTGCAAAACTTGTTAAGTTGATGGCTAGAGACAGAAATTGTAAACTTAACACTGTCAAGAAGTCCAATGGTGACTTTACTGTTACTGGTGAAGAGACCCTGACTGAGTTGTTCAGGGTTCACTTTCCAGTTTCTTATCCTTATGTTCAGTGTGGCAGCGGTATTGCTTGCTCCACGTCCTTGTCTGATGACAATAGCTGGAACATTGCTAGGAGCGTTGTTACTCTTGATAGGGTTAAATGGGCAATTAATTCCCATAAACCCTATAAAACTCCGGGAACTGATGGCATCATTCCAATTCTTCTCCAGGAGGGAATTGAGGTGCTTGCTCCCATTCTCTGCAGTATCTACAGAGCCTGTATTGCCTTAGGTCATATACCAAATGCGTGGAGGCATACTAAGGTAATCTTCATCCCAAAAATTGGGAAGGACAATTATTATGAGGCCAAATCTTTTAGGCCCATCAGCCTTACGTCTTTTCTTTTAAAGACTATTGAAAAGCTTATTGATAGGTATTTAAGGGAAGTGATTCTGGCCTCTAAGCCCTTGTCTAATTCTCAACATGCCTATCAACCGGGCAAATCTATGGACACTGCTCTTTACAGTCTCTCCTTTATTTTAGAGAGAAATCTCAATGCCAAGGAAATTGCTCTTGCTACCTTTCTTGACATTGAAGGTGCCTTTGATAAGGTACCCATCGACACCATTCTTGTTGCTCTTGACAGAAAAGGTGTTGATACCACGATCTCTTATTGGATCAAGAACCTGTTATCTAACAGGTATATCTGTGCATCTTTACTTGGTGATAGTATGACTGTGCATGCACTTTCGGGCTGTCCACAAGGAGGTGTGCTCTCACCAATTCTCTGGTGTTTAGTTGTGGACTCTCTTTTGGAAAGCATCAATATCTCTGGCGTCTCTTGCGTTGGATATGCTGACGATGTTGTCATCATTGCCAGGGGTAAATTTGGCAACACTGTCTCTGACATGATGTCTACTGCTCTCAGGAGGGTTGAGACATGGTGTAAAAATGCAGGCCTTACGGTTAATCTGCAGAAGACTGCTTTAGTTGCGTTTACAAGGAAACGCATACTTAATCTTGGGAATATTTGCTTCTTTGGACAGAAGCTTATTTGCTCCAAGGAGGTTAAATTCTTGGGAATTTATTTTGACAAGGAACTCAATTGGAAGAGACACTTGGACTACTGCACGACTAAAGCCAGAAGAATCTTCTGGTCTTGTAGGAATGCTATTGGGAAAACCTGGGGATTAAATCCCAGAGCTATCCATTGGATTTACTCGATGATAGTCTGTCCTATCATTTCTTATGGATCCATTGTTTGGTGGTCCAGAATTAGAAGTGAAACTGCTAAACTTGATTTAGTTAAACTTCAAAGGATGGTGTGCATTGCAATTTCTGGTTGCATGAAAACCACTCCTACTGCATCTCTTGAACTTTTACTTGGTTTGCATCCGCTTTATATGCGTATTGAAGCAGAGGCACTTATCTGCATGAACAGACTCAAATATCTGAAACACTGGAAAGATTACTCAAGGTATCTATCTTGGGGCGAACTTAACAGTAATGTTGCTAGGCATCCTTATTTCTGTATGCCACCTGATGGCATACATGTCAAATTTACATTTGATAAGCCTTATGAAATTCTTGTCCCCTTGCGGGATGATTGGAAGAGGACTCCTACCTACAATAAACTGAAATGTTTTGTATGGTACACTGATGGCTCGAAGATTGGCACAAGTACTGGTGCTGGTGTCTGTTGCCCTGATGATGGCACTGAGCTATCTTATCCGCTTGGCAATTTTGCTACTGTCTTTCAGGCTGAAGTATTTGCCATTCTTATGTGTTGTAGAATTTGCTATGACAGAAAGTATGAGAATAGCCAGATTTTCATTTGTTCTGACAGCCAGGCTGCTCTTATGGCTCTGGGGAAGTTCACTGTGACGTCTTCCCTTGTCTGGGAATGTTATAATGCTCTCTGTAAAATTGCTAGTAATAATAGTGTCATTCTGTACTGGGTGCCTGGTCATTCGGGCATTCCTGGCAACGAATTGGCAGACAAACTTGCTAGGAAAGGCTCTAGTACTCCTTTTGTGGGCCCTGAGCCGGCCTTGGGTATTCCCAATGATCTTATCAGAAGAATTGTCTATGACATCTTCAGGAAGCTTCAATGTAAGAACTGGCGTGACACTAAGGGACAAAGGCAAGCGAAAATCCTCAACTGCAATTGCCCTAGTACACGTCAAAAGGAACTTTTCAGGCTCAGTAGAACTGGCATCAGCTCACATTCTATGTGAATGTGAGGCCTACTCTGCTCACAGATTCGAATACATTGGTCGTAATGTGATTGAACCCTGGGAGCTGAACGACATTCCTGTCAAGTGCCTGCTTATTTTCGCATCGGCTACTGGTCTCTTTTCTTAGGGATCTTCGTTTTCTTTTTGGGGTAGTACAATAGACCTCTGGTTGATGTGCTGAGCTCTTTTTGAGCCACCCACCTTTATTTCATTCATTCATTCATTCAATTTAGAGAATTTGAAAACACATAGGTAATGAAAATTTTCTGGACAGTTATCGATAATCATTTCGCTTTTTCTGGAAATTATCAAAAATTGCTACAATTAATCGGAATCGTTCATCTTTAAAAAATTTCCGGATTATACATCATTTTGATTTTCAAGCAACCTGATTTAAGGCTTTCCACTGTATACAATATATTACGCATGTAGAATAAAAAGAAAAATGATTCAGAAAAATTGAAAAGTTAATTATTTAGTTTTAATATCATGACATATTCTTTAATTTTTTCCACAAAATCTCTTATGTATTGCACATACACTAATGTATCGCAAATCGCATCATAATCGAACACCAAAGATATATAACCAGTAAGCACACATATACAGTATACAATATGTTTTTTCTCTCTTTGTAACTGTAGTGTTTCGCATCAATGATCACAAGACTGCTCAATTGTCATCCTTCTTCTTTATTATAAAACTCGTTCAAGTACAGCCTTCAATTTCTCAGCTGCACACTCAGTGAAGAACTCATATTCTTTTATCAGGCAGAGCAAGAATGCGTATCTGCTGCGCTGTAGTCAATTCTTGGCAGATGGCCAAGAATTGAATCCGCGTTGCATGCCATATAACTAAGAGAAATTTTTAACGTTAAGTAATTTAACACCTATCCACTGTTTCATAATAACAGATTAATTTTTCTAGCTTTTAAAGCCATCTTGTTCAAAACTTCATCTGCATTTATACTCATACTTCTATGCACTGAAAGTAATGCTAAATTTGTCAACCTCTCATGACCAGTTCTATTACAGAGGAAGGTTTTGACTCTTTTCATGGTTGAAAATTATCGTTCAATCAAACGATCATCAAACTAATTTTTTTTATTTAACTTATCGAAAATACAGTCATGAGTGATTCAAATATAGATTGAAAAAAAATTTTTTTTTGAGAAAAATGCATGTTAGAAACACTAAAATATGTTGCAAATTTCATTTCGGAGGGGGGGGGGGTAGACCCACCGGACCCCCTCTATGAATACACCTTTGCAATTCACCTCAATCCAAAGAGTGGAATACAGCAATGGCAGACAAATTAGGTATCATGAAGGAAAGAGGTGTATTGGACTTAGTGCCTGCATCTGTTTCTGACATAGTATTTGCCTGCCGTTGGGTGTATACACTCAAAAGGGATGAAAGGGGGGAAATTAGCAGATCCAAAGCTAGATTCGTTACCCAGGGATTCAACCAAGAAAAAAAGCAAACTTATGAGGAAATTTTTAGTCTAGTTATAAATTTTACCATAGTAAGTATGTTTTTCACTATTTTCGTCTGTATGTTACGATGGTTACCCATTCAACTTGATGTAAAATGTGCATATTTGTATGCAAAGTTAAATGAGAAAATATTTATGTTCCAACCTCCTGTTTTTTTTTTTTTATAAAAGCAAAAATAATTATGTCTGTCTATTAAATAAATGGTTTACATCAAAATGGTCGAGAGTTGTTCTTAGAACTTGATCATGTTCTCAGAAAGTTGAATTTTGTTAAATTGAAATGGTGTAATTGTGCTTATATTTATAATAACAATGTCTTGTTGATTGTTTATGTTGATGACATTATTATATTTGTTAAGAATCAAAATAGATTACAAAACATAGTTTCACTTTTAAAGTCTAAATTTGATATTAAGATTTTAGGAAAAATAAAACTACTGCTAGGTATTGAGTTTGGGGAAAACCAGAAAAACTATTTAATTCATCAAAATCAATACATAAGAAAAATTTGTGAAAAATTTTCAAAATTAAAATACCCAATTTCAAGTTTGCCAATAAATAAAGGTATTATACTAAGTAAAGCAGATTGTCCTGCTAATCAATTTGAAAATGAACAAATGGAAAAACTACCCTATAAGAATTTATTAGGATGTTTTTCATTTCTTGCTGGTAGAACTAGGCCTGACATTTGCTATGCAGTTAACATACTTTTACAATTTCAGGAAAACCTAGGTATTAAACACTGGAATTGTTTACTTAAATTGTTAGGATATGTAGATCAAACTAAAGACTTAAAATTAAATTTATCTAATATCCAAATTATAAATCTTAAATGTTTTTCTGATTTTGATTTTGCAGATAATCGAGATGACAGTGTATCATTAGGGAGCATGATATTTTTAATTGATAATATCATGGAGATATCATTGATAATATCATTATATTGATAATATAATTGATAATATCAATCTCTATGGAGGACTTTTAAGCACAAATGTGTTAGTCTGTCTACCACGGAGGCAGAATATATTTCCCTAACGGAATCTGCAAAAGAAATGGTGTGGGTCCAAAACATTTTAATGGAATGTCAAAAGCTTAAATAAGGCAATATTAAATTAGGCAATAGTGTAATATTCTGCGACAATCAAGCAGCCATTAACTTTTCAAATTCACCCATAGAGAATCACCGTACAAAACATATAGATGTAAAATACCATTTTTTAAGAAATTTAGTAGAAAAGAAACTTTTTGAAATTAAATTTATTAACAGCAAAAATAATAAAGCTGACAGTTTTACTAAACCAATAACTAAGGAAATGATTTTTAAATTCTGTGATATTTTTAAAAGGGAATAAAAGTTACTTAAAAACAAACTAAAATAAAATGAGTAAAAATTTTTCAAATAATTTTTTTCAAAATCCCTCAAACACTCGATTAGATACTATTGAGTTTCAACTGTGTGGCGATGTTTTTGATAAAGGATTTAAATGATTCTTCTGCTTCTAGCATAGAGATCTTTTAGATATGTTTTTATCATGTTATTGTATCATGAATGTGTTTATACATATTAATTAACATTGTTTATACATAAAAATTTTATTCCAAAACTCAATAATCTTCACTTTTTAATGAAATATGAAATGCTTTATTGTGCTTTCTTGTCACAATCTGCAGCAGGGGGCCAATTGTTAGAAACACTATGTAAACAAACTTGCGTATCTGCTTAAAGATACGGTTAAAATCTAAAGGTTATTTTCATCACGGTTAACTGTCGAGAATTTGGAACATTTGTTTTGTGTCATCTATTTTTAATTTGAATTCCTGCAGATTGTAACGTAATATGACCGGAACATGCATATTTCCATTCAACAGGAAATTTGCATACTCCGGGCTTAACTTGAAAGTTAAACTAGTATATATACCCCGGTGTAGGGGAATATCATAATCGTATGGTAGTCCAATTGGTCAAATCTATTGATCGTAGTCTGTCGATCAATCAATGTGATGATGTAACGTGACATGTAGACATGAATAGCGAGAGCGAGTCTCTCCAGTGATTCGTATACTATGTAGTTCAATGACTGTTTGGCCAGATGTGGACTTCTATCTAAGTTCCTATGTCTTTGAAGTTACATTACTTAGAATCTTTGACTAATGTTAGATAGTCAATATATTGTCGGTTTGGACAATGTTAAATTACTTTGTATCAGACTTTTTCAATGAACTGCATCAAAGTTAAAGATGCTCGTTTCTGTTCATTATATGCCTCATTTTGTGAGAAATAAAATTACGTTTTTCGTTTAACAAACCTTGTCTTTATGTGAGTATCTGCAAACTATTCTTGTGAAGTTTAACATCCACTATGCAACATCTGCTACTTTGGCATTTCAGTTTTCGATTCAAGAATTTTCACAGTCTTATTTGCCAACAGTTTTACAGCTAAATTTCACTACCCTGTTAGATAACCCTACGGAATGCCTCTCGTCACCCATATACATTTGTTTTACATCTGGTTTCTACTGATAAGCCGAGAAAGGGCCAAATCCGAGCTTAAAATGTACGATTTTTTCGCTTTCGGATGAATATAATCGTCACTCAAAAGTGAAGGTGTAAGGCTGCAAAAATAAATTACAGGGACACTTGTGAATTAGCAAAGAACCTGAAAGATATTTAATGTTTGTAGAAACATTGCACACGTAATTTAGAATATAGGAATGCATAAAAGAGATAATAAATTAACGTTAATATGAGATAAATGGCTGAAATACGCAATAACAATAAATTAATTCAAAATTTTGAAGGAAAGGAAGAAAATTATGAATTTTGAATATTAATAATTTAGGAAACAAAAATCTCTGAAACTAAGCACAACACCTTTTTTCCTGTCTCGACAAACATATGTAATTTTTCTTTGTCATCTGCCCAAAATAAAATAGATTACTAATTCAAATTTTACAAAATCTTGTTGAGCTGTATCATTTGTGGACCTATATTTTGCAGCTGCCAGAAGTTTCAATTTTCAACTTCATATGACACAGACACCATGTCATTCACAGAATGCATATAAGATTGTATTTAATACACTACGCGACCTCTTATCCGGCGTTCCAATATCCGGACTCTCCCAAAACTGGAATGAAGCAAAATAATGCCAAATTCTGCGCCAATACTCAATTATTTGCCAAAAATTTCACAAAATAGAAGTTTTTTGTTTAAAATCCCGCCAAATGATTTTTTGCCTTAATTACCAATATTAATATTATAAAATAATGAGTTAAAATCTGCATTTTTCTCACTTCAACTGTTTGCGATCCTGACATAAACAAAAGTCTGGCTGAATCCACAACTTACCACACCGGAAATGTTGCTAAAAATATTTCCGGAAGAAGACAAAAACTACAGGTATTATGGAGGTAAAAATGAATTCTACCCCCATGGTGGATATATTTGTCCCATGTCAGATAAACATACTTTCGACGAATGACAAAACAGTTTGTTTGTGAAACGATATAAAAAATTTATATTTTTAGAAAAAAAACCCATATTTTCTTTTTCAGAATGGGTGCACGTTCGTTTGATGCCTCGATGGCTTCGTAGTGGTAGTGACATCATAATGTTTTTCACTGCAAAGTGAATGGGGCTTTTGGAAAAAGCTACAGAATCTAAAAAAATTTGCAAAGATGTTTAATTTTTTTTTCTCGTGTACTAGTAAGTTCATAATTTTCAATTTATGGATTTCATTTTCACATATTTTTTAAATTCTTAACATAAAAATTAACTTTTGGCATTTCCAGTTAACCATTTTGTTAACTGTATACACTGATTATGAATAAACTGTAATCACGTTAAAACAGCTTCTTTTGATTTTTTTCCTGGTGGTCTGCTATGATAATGCCGAAGGGGTGACACAGGTGTTAAACAAGTGTTTCCGATTTACAACATATTGCTTAATTGTTTTCCTAGGATACAGGGGTTTAAAATCTGAATAATCAACTTTTTTCAGACATTTTTTTTTTCTTTCAAAAATTTTCTTAAACACTAATAGTACATGTAATTTGCATTTTAGTTAACCAAGTATATTTTTCATATAGATTGTAAAAAAGCTTTATTTAATACATTTATGTTTTTAAAATGAATTATAATTTTCTATAACGACATTTGAAACCATTCCAGTTAAGTTTTAGAAAACGTGTTCCGAATTACGGAAAAACCCCTTATCCAGAATGCCTGAAGTCCCAAGCGTTCCGGATAATAGATCCTGTACTGTACCACAAAATCTGTTTATTTTGACGATTTAAATGTTAACCATCCCCTGAGACCTACCTATATATTGAGGCCAATTTTCATTAGATTCTATGGTGGTGGGATCATTTGACAGGGAATGACCCTTATAGTACTGCTCTATTACTACTAAGAATTTTTTGAAATTCGGGTGAAAACTTTTTCGAGTGAAATTTCATATTTTCTACGGCAGCATTACACAAAAGTTTGTATAATCATGCCTAAAAGGGTATATTTATGACTCAATGATCACTCAGTTTTAATCATTCTATTGATATCACTCAGCTGATGAAGATTTCAGTAGTGAAGAAAGAAAATATCAGTAGTTTTAAGACTTTTTCAATAGTCCAGTTAAGAAATGAAATATATATGCTCACATAATATAAAAATTCATATACATAAAATTATTTTAAGTTTGAATATATGATATGTACAAAGTAATTTTAGTCTTGCTTTCAGCAAATTCGCAGTCACACTTAGCTAAATTATTTAATGCATACTGACCACTGGCCTAGGGTCCTGCAAGTAATGTTAAACACAAAGTAGCACGCCTTTTTCTTTCTTAGTCTAAACCAAAACTACAATTCATGATATCTTGAGCAACTTTCAAAAGAAACATAGGTAATTATTCTATATCCAATGTTAGTGAATCCATTCCGAAAATAAAAAACTGACTCACTTCTGTCTGTAGCAGCAAAAGTGGCTTCTGAAAAGAAGTACTAAAGCAGCTGTTGTGATACAGTTGCAGGAAAACAAAGCTAGAGGAAAAACAAAAATAGAATTAAAATTTAGATCAATTTAAAAAAATGTTTTCACTCAAGTAAACAAGATTTTGTGTCATATGGGATTGATATATGCCTGACATGTAAGGATGACAATGACATTTTGTGGTCATGTCTGTGAGAAAAACGTCAGACTGCATTTTACATTACGGGCTATGTCTGCATTAACTCATTAAGGCTGTGCACGCATTTAATGTACCCAGGTGCACTAAGTTGTAATATTCTGTTATTAATCTGAGCTTCTAATAAATGTTTCTAAAACTCAACTGCCTTCTGACTAAAAAGTGGACATACACCTCCAGTGAACATTTTTCTTGCCAAAAGTAAACAGTCACTGCAAGTCCGGATTCCCGCAAAAGTAATTTGAGTGCTACCCAGCAATGCTACAGTGGCAATCAATGTATCATGTTACAATATCATGTATGTGTTACAATATCATGTTACATATCACAATATCATGTCACATTTGAAAATGCCTGGTTGACAGATCTCAAAGTAAAGAGTAAAGTCAAAAAATCATGCCACATGGGAAGTCGAGCACGTAGGGGAACAATCGGAATTTAGAAAAACAAAAGCACATTGTGAAATTGATAAAATAAATTGTTTTAGCCAATTAGCAAAATGCAGGCTTCCTACCCTTTGAAAGAAAAAACATCTGAAAAAGAAATACACATTCCTGAAAGATAAAAGGGAAACAAAAAGAAAATGCAAACTTTCATAAAATGAGGAAATTCTATTTAAGACAAAAACAAAGATTTATTAATGTTAAAACATAATAAAAAGTGTACCTGGCCATTAAAAAGATAAATATATAATTATAATAATAATAAACAATGTTAAAAAAATTGAAATTCAAACACTAAAAATAGTAATACGGGGAAGGACTGACTGGCAAGTTAAATAGACATCTCTAATACAGAGATACTTGAAAAAAAAATTCATGAAAAATGCATGTGTATACATAGACATCAGGCCTGGGTAGTCCAACAAACAAGAGAAAAATTCGCTGATCAGTCTTGGCATTCCTGGATATCAGTAAAAGGGTAACCAGAACAATTACTAAAACTGCAGTACATTATAATGTTTGTTCTCGAGAGTGTGTTCTCAGAAACTCCCAAGATTCATCAGGAAAAGTCATTTCAGGGTGAGGTTGGGAATCATTTGTTTTAGACATCCATATACTTCATCCGCCTCATCTTTATGTACTTAGAAAAAAGTTTTATCCTCCTGACTGTGAAGTATTCATGAACTGAACAATGGTGTTGTCCTCTATTGGGTTGAAAAGTGACGAGACGTTAAAAACACAAATCCGCATTCACAAGATCAAAACATGTTGAGAAAAAATGTATCCAATCGGGAAATATTGTGAGAGAAGCCAGCTCAGGTGCAATAAATAGGGAAACATACCAGATCTTCCACATGCAAAATTATTAATCCCAAGGAAACATGACAGTCAGGATCCCCCCAAAAGATATGCTTGTTAAGAAAAGAAATGCTTGAAAGCCATAAGAAAAGAAATGCTTGAAAGCCATTGTTTCATGAAATACTTGAGTCGTCCAGGTGTGATTTGTGGGCCAAAAATTTAAACTTCTGTAGATCAGAAATGAAAGTGCAAAAAATTGTTGAATTTCTGCTACTAATTTAAAAAAAAAATCATACAAAATGTGGGAATTTCCTCAATAACAAATGCCAAAAGTTGACTTCAGACGAAAGTAAACAAATGTTTGCGATTTTTCTTTAAGCATGCAATGTTCAAGGAATACAGTCAAACATCAGTGTTCCCCGGACTGGCAAGTCTATTTTTTATTATCAAGAAAAAAATTGAAAGGATACAGAATAGAGTTTCAGGAAAATAAGGAGAGGAAGGAGAAAGTATGAAGTGAAATCTATTGTTGTGCGTCTCAGAGACTTCAATTTTAACAAGTGTTGGCATGCCCCCAATTTCTGATAAGAATCTCAACTTTTTTATGGCTTTCAGATTCTTTGTCTGAAGGAAAATATGTGACGCCATGTAAATCATTTCACTGTCACATAGATGAGCGAAAAGGCACATCGGGATATATCTGCGAGGATTTTATTAGGATATCTACAGCTAGAAGACAGAGCCAGGCCAAGGTTATATTTACGCATCTAAATGAGCTCATTGAGGCAAGCCATAAACATACCGTTGATGAATGCTGGTCACATTACTTGCAATGAACCCTTTATGGCACAGGATGTTTTTTGTGGCTTTGAGGTTAGTAGTAGTGTGTTCAAATGTTATAAGTAGAGCATATCTGGTCTCTTATTTTCACCTGCACTTCATTGACAAACATGTTTTGTTCTTATTTTGATGGGTACTTGAAAGTGCATTAAGAATTAATTTTATTGATAAAGACGATGTAAGTGGTTTACATAAATGTTGTTTGGACTGGCTCACAGGATTGGATTTAAGTGGCCATAAATGGAACGATGGTGCAGAAAGATAGATGTGCCCGGCAAATGCTATTACATTTGGTGCTAAAATACACTAAATTACCAGAATGGTGGATCAAAGTAAGTACAACCTCGAAAATCCGGACTTTGCCGATTCCGCATTTTCGATTTTTCCGGATTATAGAATTTGAATAAAATTCAGATTTAATATTAACTAAATACACTATAAAGCACCATTTTTAGTAAAAATAATGGCAAAAGTTAAGTTAATCAATTAAAACATATTATTTAATCTAAAAAATAGGGCAAAAGAAATTTCTAAGAAAAAATATACACATTAATAATTTAGAATGTGTGAACGAAACGGAATGATAAAATTACATTTTACGGCTTTGTCGAGATTTAATGAAGTGCCAGAAGATTTAATGAAGTGCCGAGATTTAATAAAGATCGAGGATTAGCACTTTTGACGATATATTTAAAGGTGTAAATGTGTTTAAACCATTTTCGCTATTAATGAACGAAAAACAAAAAATAAGAACTTAAAAGTTTTATTTATTCTCTAGCATCTATATAATGTTATGTTTAAAATGGCTGATGACTCTGGAAAAAGTAAAAACTTTATTAGTAATGGTCAAATATGTAAAAAATATTGCAGTAGATAAAATAAATATCTTTTCCAAAAATGAAAAATATCACTCCTCTCAATGATTTTTCTAAGTTATGAGGAGTCATTACTAGGCTGCAGCAGTACCGGGACGTGGTGGGGCAGGGAAAGCGAAGAAAGGAATTTGCTTAGTTCCTAATCGTGAACGCAGCCGACCACTTTGAGAGGTCTGTGTGACCTTGTTGCTCGGTTCTGTGCGATACGATATTATTTAGTTATTTATTTGCTATTTATAGTATGTAAATATGGCTTTCTAAACAAAAAAGGCAAAATATACAGTCGATTTCAAGCTGACACGCTCGATGAGAACGAAAAAATCGTTAGATATCGGGAGGGGGAGGGGAGATTCTGAAGACAAAACAGAATACATAGAATTCATACTACGAAGTGAACAAAATAAATTTCCGTGAGCGTTAATATGAATTCTCGGGATTTTTAGATTTAACCGAACAACCTGTGATAAAATGTTACGATAACGTTTTAAAGTGTTTAATATTAAAAATTACATTGTTTCAGAAAAATGTCTCTTTCAATAATGAGAAAAGGAAAATTTTGATATTAAAAATTCCGTATTTACATAACGATGTATATTTTACGCGAAATAATTCATCGGGAATTGTGACTTGAATAAGGAAGAGGAGGGTTTAACGCTAACAACGTAATTCACGCTCCAACCACAGCTCTCTTCAACATGTCTCGTACCACAGCTCTCTTCATAATGAAGACAGCTGTGCTCCAACCACGATCCGATATACGGCCATCCATCTAAATTTTTGTTTCATTTCCGGGTTCAGAAAGTCGAACAGAAAATCCGGTAAAATAAATAATCTTACGTATAAAATAAGTAATTTTACCCTGTTGTTTTAAATCCAGGGAAAAAAAAATAAAAACCCGAAAATTTGGAAAATGTTTGGATTTTGGAGATTTCCGGATTTTGAATGTCCGGATTTTCGAGGTTGTACTGTACTTAATAAGTCATTTTGCATCATCACAACATATGCAATCCAAAAACCCAAAACCACTACTTCCTTCCTCCATAAATAAATAAATGAAAGGAGAAAATTTTGGTGATAAGCGGCGAAAACAAAAGAATGACTTAGAAGTTATAAAATGACATTTAATAAACAATAATTACAGTAATGGCTCAAAAGAGTGACAGCCAACCTGAATGCAAGTCTCACAGCAGTGATAGAGGGATTGGTGAACTCTCTCGAACAGACCAGGTATGTCATGCACTTCGGTAGCAGTGACCGAAATTCTGGCAAAAAATTCCTCTTCAGATTTAAGGGGAGTGTTATAGATGAGACTTTTGAGATATTGAGATAGTCCCACAAAATGAAAATCTATAAATGAAATGCATATTGGCTTCTTCCGTATTTATAAATTCCTTCATCATCTCAAAAGTTAGAGCTGCAAATAACTGCTGCAAACTGATAATTCGGTACAAATTCGGTGTTACAAAAATTTGCATAAGGGTTCTTCTTCCCCAGATGAAATTTGCATACTTGGTTTTCTTCTTCAACCAGAAAATAACAACCAAAATGATGCTTTTATGTTTGTTCAGTAGCCGCTTCCCAACGAGTAAGTGCCCTGTAATGCATTTACGTTTCATTTCCAACCCGGTAAACTATGACGAAGAATGCTTGGTTTGGTGTCTACTACCACTTCGTAAAGTTTGGCCCATCTTTATTGAATCACCCTGAGTACAGAATCTAGCATTCAGTAAGAATTGGGGGTGCAATCCTAAAGTAGTAGACGTGGCTCACCTGGGGTTCATTCCACTTCTGCGGGAAGCTTCCATTCCCTGATGGGGGCTCTCTGAAGCTTTTGGTCGAATGGGACTCATGACAGAAATTGTATGGCCACGATCACGAAAGGAACTTGCTGATGACAATAAATAGGAATGACCTTTAAAAAAGTAAAATGAAGGGGCAAACAAAACTTTTGTAATGTGAAAACAAATTAATAAGTCATTAAATCAACACTTACCTTTTTTTACAGCCGTAGTGTCTGGACTTCTTGGCACAGGAGCCAGGTCTGGCTCTTTATTGGGGTTCAAATCTAATCTCATGCTGGGCTTTTTTTTAACTTCATCCAGCCCACCTATAAAAAGTTTTATGTGTTATTAATGATCTACAAACTTGAGTCTATGAGCTGCAAAAAAGAAAAAGAAAACCATGGAAATGCAATATCTATTTTAATGGAATTTCTATTTAAATGCAATATGCATGGTATATACTGGAATTTTATTTAATTAGAATTACAATAGATCTAATTCTATTTAATTAGAATTAATATAATCTAATGATTTAATTCTATTTAATTAGAATTAATATAATCTAATGATTTAATTCTATTTAATTAGAATTAAAATAATAATTAATTTTAATTGAATGGAATTAAAATAATTAAATAGAATTAAAATAATCTAATTAAATAGAATTAAATAATGGGTCTAATTCTATTTAATTAGAATTAACATAATAGAAACTAATTAAATAGAATTAAAATATAATAGAATCTAATTAAATAGAATTAAAATGAATGTAAAATAAACGCATGCTGCATTGGATCATCCATATCATGTCTATTGCTCATCCAAATTAAAATAGATATTGCATTTAAATAGAATTCCATTATATACCATATTGCATTTAATTAGAATTATAGTAATGAAATAGCTATTTAAATTCAATATCATGTTATTTTAATGGACTATTTATTGAATATTTTAATGCAATATCTATTTTATTAACCATGGAAATGCAGTATCTATTTTATCATAAATATTTTTTCTACTCATTTCATTTGAACATGCTGTTTATACCCATTTTTCTTTTATGAAATACACTTTTCATTGTGAATTTTCAAGTGAAAGAATAACTATAGTGTTGCTATGCTGCCATAATTACAGTATTGTCATTCAAAAAATGCTGTTAAAAACAAAGTTAAAATAGAATCATCATATAAATACAACATACAATAAAATTTAAGAGCCAACAGGTTTCAAAGGTAAAAAATAGTCTTCTTCTTCGGGACAGGCACAATATAACTTACTTGAGCAAGATCAACATCTGCAGTAGAATAGCACACATGGCTGAAGGTACGAGAAAAGTTGATACTGCTGCAAGGAGAAACTAAAGAGATAAAACTAAGAGGCAAGAAAACAACTTGTAGGATACTAGGAATGAATGATAAAAACTACACAGGGGAGAAAGAATAACACAAAATAAAGAACTAATGAAAAGAAGCCAAGGTGGTAAAAGAATGGATAGCAGAGCAAATAAAACAACTGAAAAATAAATAAACATACTAAAATGGCAATAGAAAGACAGGGGATGTTTTAAACCAGTTGTAAAAAATACAAACAAGAAAAATAAGTAGAAAATAACTGAATGCAACAGCAAACCAATTGAAAAAAACACAAATAAAAGTGAAAAACAAATATGAAGGATCTAACTAACTTTATAAGCTAATTTCTCAAATAAAAATGCAGAAAAATAACTAAAATCTGGGAAAAAAAGACAAATTACCAGAAAAAATAAAATGAAGGAGGCAGACCAAAATGGATAAATTACATCAGAGATTTCTAAGCTAAAGGGAAGAAGGGACAATGATAAGTTTGATTGAGAAATTAAAAAAAATTTCCAATTCAAAAATTGAATTACTGTTGTTATGTTTCTTTCCAAGGATGCAGTATTTTCAAATTAATGAACGTTCAAAATTCCTAAATTTTTCCCTTTCCCTTCAAAACTCAGAATTAAATTATCGTTATCTGTTTTTATTTACACAATTTATCTCATATTAACATTAACTTACTATCCCTTTCTAGCATCCCAATATTCTAAATTATGTGTAATTTAGACGCAAATGCTAAATATATCCCTCGAATCATTTGCTAATTTGCCAAATTTATGTTTTTCTTTGACACTTTACACCTTCCCTTTTGGTAGTGCACTTCATTTTGTTATGTGGTTTCTGAGGAAGTTGAATTACTATGCTCTTAAAGCAATAATAAATAATTTTAATCTAATTTAAGCCAACAAATTTACAATGTTTATAACTTTAAATGCATTATAATCTTAATTCTAACTCTGAAAGGTAAACAAGTAACTCTTAACTAAATGATAACTAAACTAAAATAACTCACCTTTTAATGAATATTAAACTTCTAAACTAATAACTCTTATTGAATCTTATGTTTATTTACCTTTAGTGTACTTAAAATTGAGCAATCTTTAACCTACATAATTTAACTCACTTAATATTGTTTTCTCTAGTAATTGCTTAGATCAAGTAATGATTATTTAAGCTTTGAAAAGGTGTAAATAAACTTAACTGTAATATAAATAATTGTTTACCTGCCTAACAGGATTTTGTGATCATTTTTAAATACACTTTTTTCCCAGTAAATGTTATACTGGCTGGAAATTCCCTTTCCCAATACCATGAATAAAACTGCTTTATAAGCAATCAAGTAAATACAATGTAACATACAAGAAAGAAAAGTTTTGTAAACATTATGTTCTCATTTTCTCACCCAGGGTAATTAAGGATGTTTAAATAATAATTTGTAAATGTTCCTAATGAACACCTCAAAAATGTGCAGCATCAAAGCACCAAAGTGAAGTAGACGTCATGGCCAGACTGAAAACAATTCACCACACTAAAAAGGTGAGAAGATTTTTAGCTTTCAGCAAGGCTTTCCTAATGTACCTGAAAATCCCAGACCCCCCATAACAGACAACTAACTTATCAGTCACCCACCTGCAAAATAGCCGAAAAGATCCCTAGAGCAAAAACAAAATATCAAAACTAAAAAAATTTTTTTATTTAAATCCCCATTAAATTTTTCAACATACTAAGTCTACACTAAGTCAAAACTCAAAAGTTTTAATTTAAAAACTCCACAAAACAAAAAATTTTCTTAAAAACAACAAGCTATGATTAGCTTACTACAGAGTGCAAAAAAAATTTCACTGGCTAAGGATTAAAAAAAAAACTCCTAAATAATAATAAAAAAAACAAACAAAAAAACAAAAAAACACAGCACAGGGCAAGATACAGATATTAAAAAAAAATCCCATTTACAGACTCAAAGGAGTTGAAGGTAATTTAGACCATTTGAGGTCAAGGCATACCTAATGCCTAAAAAGATTATCCCAAAACTCGCCTACCCTACACAACTATTTGAAATGAAGAAAAAAAATTCAGATTAAATTAAAATTTTTACATACAGTCTCACTACTTCCAAATTTTATTTCATTAAAAAAAAATTTACTTCACTCCTAAAACAAGTTTAATTATTAAAGACCTGGTGGACTTCCCTATAGTAAACATAGAAATATAAAAAAAAATCTTTCAATACTGATTACTCAAAAAAAGATATTATTTGGGTGGACAGCCCAATAAAAAGATATTATTCAGTGAACAGACAGCCCAGGCAGAACCAGAAAGGTGACACGGCACCAAATATGTTGGAAGGTTTTGCTCCTTCCATTTAAATTATTGATTATTTATTGATTTATTCTATTTTATCTATTTAATTTATTGATTAAGATTATTATTATATTTACATTTGGCCTGATCGTATAGAATAAACTTACTTTTATTATTATTAAAATTGCTTCTTTATTTCCTTTACTATTTCCTACTGTTTGGCCTGTGCTCGACCTTGTTTACATCTCAGATATGCATTTCAACACCTTTAATAAACTCTAAAATTTCCAATTACCTTTAAACATTCTCATAAAAAAAAAAATGCACAGCCATACACAAAAGAAAACTCAACTCTTCCCAACTAGCACACTTACATTTTTAATTCGTTGAAAAATCGGAACCCAATTTCGTTTTTATTTCGTTGAATATGTAACGAAATAAAAACGAAAATATGTCTCGGCACTTCCACTATTTTGCAACCAATTTTTAAAACGTTATTTTTTCGTTTTACACACATAACTTTTTATTTGGAGATTTACACAATAACGATATGCATCGGAAAAGAAACGAAAAAGTAACAGAGCGGACGCAAAAGAAACGAAAAAATAACGGAGATAATGCAAAAGAAATGAGTATGTAACGAAAGTTAACGCAAATAAAGCGAATATGTAATGAAATATAGAAATGCAACAGACGTAAAACAAACGAAAATGTAACGAAATGGACGCAAAACAAACGAAAATGTAACGGAACGGACGCAAAACAAATGAAAATGTAACGGAATGGATGCAAAACAAGCGAAAATCTATCGAGAAAAGTTACGGAAAACAAACGAGTATGTAACGAAAAATAAAGCGAATATGTAACCAAAATTAAGACATTGAAAGGATATATTTCCTCCAGTCTTTTGTTTCAGTTTGTCCAGGCTAGCATATGGGAGGGGGGGGGGAGAATTAAACCTCGGGCTATGCCAGTTTGGGGGATTTTTCGCTGTTATTTGCAAGGATAGATGTTGAGAAATTCGATAGAGTAACTAGATGCATTTCTAATATTTTTGAGCATTGCATCAATTTACAAAAATTTTAGAAACACTGCTCTAATTATTTATCGATGTTTTAAAAAAGCACAAATTTTCTTTTTTTAGCATTTATGTTTTGCAAAGAACATAGGGGAAAATCCTGAAAACTAAATGATATTTAGTACTATTTTCCATATGCTAGCATGGAAAAACTGAAACCAGCAGTTGGAAGGAAAATATCCTCTTAATGTACGAGTAACATGGTAAACTGAGTAACCTAAAGAATAAGCAAATATTTAAAAGCAAGAAACACCATTTAGAAGAATAACTTTTATGCTCTGTTAAATAATATTTCAAGTTCTAGAAGAAAAAATTCCACTAAAAATTACATTTAAAACGTTATTTACAAAATGCATCTTGTGTTTTTTTTGTTGGAAAATCTTTACATATTCTATTTGTTACTGAATTTTGCACATTGTTTTTCAGTTTCTCTGATTTGCTTCCTGGTGATTTAACCTTGGTGACCTTGTAGGAACATATATATTATTCTACGTTTTAAATTAAAACATTATTCACATGCAATTTAATTAATATACTAGTGTTAACACTATTGACTTTTCCATATAAAGAAAAATCAATATATTTCCCCCCCTAATTTAAGGTATTGGGAGTGTATAGGACTTTTCAATCTTATTAAATTACATTTACCTAACTAAAATCACTTCAAGTAATAAGGAAAACTTTAGAAATTGAATAATCATCCCCCTTTGCTGTCTACGCCTGTCATAAACACAGATGTAAAGACATGACCTCCAAAACTACACCCGCATATGAATATTTTCATCTTTCTCTAGTTCCATTTTAAAATCTACTTCTGAACTAGATAGCTAAAACCTCTGACCTCAGTCAATCTATATAGATTTAACATTGAAAATGTGCTTCAATGTTAAATCTATATTTAGCCATGTGGTCAGACATTCATTGTATAATCCCAACAGCAAAGGACTAAATAAAATAAATACCAGTTTCATTTTAACTTTGTAAATAAGATAATTTTAAGTTGTATTTCATAAAATTTTCAGTAATAAATTATCAAATAATGACATTCTAAATAGCTTTTTAAAAAGAAATGAAAGTAGTAACTTTAAGAATATTTTACAAGTTATATTTTTATTTACATGTAATTGAAATTTCTGATAACTCTGTTAATTGTCTATTTTAAACCATATAGTATATTTTGATTTGTCTACTAAAGAGACTCAACTAAGAATTCTGTTATCACACATACACTTTATATACCCATGAAATGGCACAAGTTTTATCAGAAATTAATTACTTTAACTTTAAAGTTTATAATAGACTAATATAAAATTAAATCTCTCATTATTAATATATACTAAAATGAGAAAAAACAATACACTCGTAAAATAAAATTAAAATACACATTTGTTTTCTGCTTAAAATGCTTACTTATAGAAACTTCATTCAAAATGACATAAGGTGGTAATTGCCTAAACCCAATTTTGGATAAGGGGATTCATTCTCAACATATAAATTGTATTTTGGAATGATGCCATATTTTTGTATGTGTTAGCTTTTGAAGAAGTCAATATCATGAGATATTCCCAACTTTTCTTCATTCAAACAACTTACCTGTACTGCAACCATTTTGGGAACCATAAATTGTAATTTTTATCATATTTTGTAAGAACATATTATGCTTAATAGTTAAAGAACAATATTTGTATATGAGACATATACAGGGGGTGGACAAAATAATATGAACACCTGTGAAAAGAGATAAAATCTGTATTAATAGGCTGATGGCCCTCCTTTTGCATGAATTACAGTTTGTATCCAACATGGGATGGACAAATACAAGTCATGCACAAGTATCACAGGTATACGTAGCCACTCCTCCTGCAAAAAAGTCGCTAATTCAGAAAGTGTACCCTCCAAAGCTCCTCAGTTTTCCCTCCAAAATACCCCACAAAGGTTCAATTATATTAAGATCAGGGGACTGAGGGAGCTACATGAGGTGTTGCACTTCATCATCGAGTTCATTAAACTAGTCTCTGACAATTCCAGCAGTGTGAATGGGAGCATTATCGGCTTGGAACACGGGTCGTTCATCAGGGAACGAAGTTTGCACCATTGAATGAAGATGGTGGGCCAGAATACTAACATAATCCTGTGCTGTAATCTGCCCATGCAAGATAATAAGTGGGCAGAGACCACAGTGCGACATTACGCCCCATGGCATCACTGATCCCCCTCCATGCTGAACTGTAAGGAGACAGTCAACATAATAGGTTTCTGCTGGCGTTTTTCAATCGTAAACATATCCGTTGGTCTGGAATAATGTGAATGACGATTCATCTGACCAGATGACATTCTCTCATTGTCGTTGCGTCCAATTTTTATGCCCTGTCGTTGCGTCCAATTTTTATGCCCCTGACACCATTTTCGTTGTTTTAAGGCATTGCATGGTGTAACCAGTGGTTTTGGAATCACCGCTCTACCATGAATGTTTGCAGCATGCAGATCATAAGCGCAGAGTTTTAAAAATCTCAGGAGGGGGGGGGGGGGGGCACAATCCGATAAAGTTATATACAAGTTTCATAAAGTCGATAAATATATAACAACTTACAAGGCCGCCTTGAAGAAAGCAAGCATATATCAGTTAGGTGCCTACAATTGGTTCGAGGTCATTTTAAGCCCCTACTTTAGGCCAAAAGAACAATATATGCCCTTAACAACTGCCAAGAACGAACTGCCCAACGAACGGCAGTAGTGGTTGTTAAGAGTGCATACTGTTATTTTGACCTGAAAAAGGGGGATTATAATACCATCGAAGCAACTGTAGTCACCTAACTGACATACATATGCTTTCTTCAAGGAAATTTTGTAAGTTATTGTCTTACAAGCAGCAGTTTTGGAGTCAGATAACCAAGAGGCTAAGTCACGGGGATTGTACTCTTGAGGACCAGAGTTCGATTTCCGGCTTTGCCTAAAGTGTCCCTGTGTACGAGCACGTTAAATTTGTGGGTTTGAAAGTCCTTCCGAGCAGTTGGTAGCAAAGGAAGGAGGGTCGGTCCCTGTGGATATCGCCCCCACTGGGTTCCAGTCTAAATTAGATGGCATTGTCTCGGCGGTCTAAACAGCCATCTTACACCTTCGGGTAGGTCGATGGGCTGGGTCGAAAGAAAGATATCAGTAGTTTTATTTATTGCACAATAAATTTTTTAATCTTTTTAGGCCTATTTATATTTGTAAGCTAGGAGTTGATTAGGAAAATCCATATAGTTACTATGCATCAATATTATAATATATAATAATTACAATGGATTTTAATATAAGAATTAAGTAGTAGCAAAGCTGTTAATTAATTAAAAAAAAAAATCTGAAAGTTAATACAAGTTAACGCTTAATATCAACTCTTAACTACCTATCAGTTGATTTTGACACAATAAATTAAAACTATGAATCCAGCAATAATACAAAAGTATCCAAATACTATTGTCTATATTTAAATATTTTTAAATTAAATATGTAAATAAATTGATCATCACTATAACCACACATTCAGCTAAATTAAAAAATTTTTTAAAACAAATCAATTTATAAAAAAATCTCATAAATAATATTTTTATGCAAAATTTGGATGACATGTTAGTTGACAGTTCTTATCACAACTAAAACTTTAATATTTTTATCGGAGGGGTGGGCTGAGTATACCTAGTGGGTGTGGGGAGGGTGTAGAACCCTCTGGCCCTTGCCTGACTACAGTGCTGTGCCAAGCGTCCGGTGCTCAGCAGTAATAAAGCTAAACGCGGGGTTTGCAACTTCAAACGGAATGGATACCACCTTAGAGGTATCACTCCTCTAAGGATACCACCCACGGGAGTTGCAGCTTCAAATGGATTGGGTGCCATCTGTAAAGACAGCACTGGTATATAGGATCCAGGAGTAATTATAGATAAGATCTTTCAGTAGACAAAATAAGTCATCTCTACTTCGTGGTAATCATTTATAGTTATTACTGGAGGGAAACAGCTATTTTTTGGAAATGCCAATAACATGGCTGTAAATATTCCATTTCTCTTTGAATTAGGCGGTCAGTCGAAAAAGTTCTGGTAACCACGTGTTTTTGTCATTAGCGTAAACATGTTTCCTGGGAGTAAAGATGAGCTTGATTTGTGTGCCAGATAGTTTAAAGAGCCATGGTAAGGAAGATATGAGCAAGACTGAACGGAAATGTGACATTTACGTTGATAGAATTTTCTTTCAATTATTTTTATGTTTAAAAAAAAATTTCATTTTTTGGTATTTAGTAAAATATGAAGTTGAAAAAATATTGAAATTTCCCAGAGGGGGCAAAGCCCCCTCTGGAAAAGTTCAGCGGGGGCTCGTGCCCCTCTGCCCCCCTGTAGTCGGCGCCTATGATGCAGATACGTCAGATAGTTTTTGATGATACAGCTGCCTATGCGTGTTCATCTCAGGTTTTATCTGGGATGCTGTTGTCTTGCACCCCTTTCTGGCCACAATCCGCTTCAAAGCCTTTCTGTCTCTATCAGTCAGCTTCGACCGTGAGCCACTGTTGTGCTTGGCAGATGATGTCTTTCCTTGTTTGATATAGGCTGTCATTACGGTCGACATGGTATTTCTCCCAACACCAACAAGGGTGGCCATTTTCGTTACTGAGACTCCGGCATGATGGGCCCCAACAATCATTCCTCTTTTGAAATCTGAGAGGTCAGCCATAGTGAAGCCTCAATATATTTTGCATCAAACTGCTATCACTGCTACTCACAAGAGAGACTGATGTGTGTACATTCTCACCCGCTAGATAGCATGCTTCAACGCTAGAGGGTAGGAGTATAAGACAGGTTCCCTCGAGTATTGTTATTACACAGGTGTTCATATTATTTTGTCCAACCCCTGTATATTGTTTATTTACTGAAAACCTAAAAAAGTATCTATGCATTCCATTCTCAATATGAAGATGCTTTAGCAAAATCAAATGTTTCATGGAATAAACAAAATTCAGATGTTTTTTAAGGTAATTCTTCCAGCATTAATGGCTTCACTTATGTATACATATAGTGTACGTGAAAATTATAGTTAGTAACTAATGTCTGAGATTGAGGGTTTAAAGTAATAATATTGACCTCCACGTAAGCCTCTGAAACAGATAATTTATTTTAAAATATCACGTAACTTGTACTTGAATTCAAAAGCATCTAAAACATGGCTGAAAATGAGAAACTACAACTTTTACTCAAAAATAAACTTCAAGGAGTAATAAACTTCAACCATATATATTTATTCATAGGCATGATAAAAGAATTTGCATTTGGAGTCAGTAAGTTCAGATAAGTAAAAGATATTTAAAAGTAATTTCTGAATATTTTAAGATAATTATCAAATTGACTAACAATGTTAAAGATGCCATTGTGGTAAAAATCTATTGTATACAAATATCTAGTACAGCCTGCTTTATGTCAACATCCAACTAGAACCAAAGTCCTTTTAGTGTCTTTTTCAGTGGATTGAAGAAGTGAAAATCACAAGGAGATTGATCTAGACTGTACAGATGTGTTGTCCTCAATGTACACAGAAAGTGTTGTAAACAGATGGCTATACAATAGAGTAGGCTCTCTGATCACTACTAACAGCTCACAGGATCCATCGACAGTTCACTTTGCTGTACCCTAGGCTCCATATGATAATTCGAACCATTCGAATTCCATGGCTCCACCATCATCTTTTTCATGCTGTTTTCATGACGTTTCTAAAAAATTAACAAAATCATAAATATCTGAAAATGAAGCAAATGCACATGTTAGAGATTATTACACAATTAATTACACATATTAGAGATAGGTTTGAGTATTGTTTCTTTAAACAGCAAGGATTTTTCTCAAGATATATATTTATATCTTGAAAGAAGCATTGCAGTTGTAAAACTAAGTGTCTTTGAAAATAACTTCAAATTTCATTTGGTAGAATACGAAAATTTAGAAAAAATTTCTCTCATAGTTGTAGTAAGACATATAGAAATTTTTTCTATTTATATTTTTAGACTAATTATGTAGGCCAAATGTATTTATTTTTTACATCTTGATGATATTGTAGGGATTCATGCAGTATTACATTTATAAATTGCATAAATGTGTGCATATTTACAAGGAATATTACAAGGCTATTAAAAATTTTAGGCATCTTTACTAAGAATATTAAAATTTAAAAATATGTCATTATAAATGGGATTTTTTTAAACCACATCTAAAGATAAGATTTTAGTTTATGTAGTAGTACCTCGATTTGACAAGCATATGGCATTCGTTTAATCGAGGTTGCACTATATTATGAGTTTTATTGTTGGCAAAAATTTGTCATACTATATTCTTTCAGAAAAATGTTTTTTTGAAACATCTATTTCCTGGGATCTGCTATAGATAGAGCTCAGATGATGACTGATTTGAAATTAGCATCCTATTTCTGAGAGGTTAGAAGTTCACTATATGGATTTCTACTTATTTATTTCCGGTTCAAAAATTGTCACTTGCAAAGTTTATATCTCAAAATTAGCTATATATACAGGGTGAGTCAGAACTCTTGGACCAAACTTTAAGGGGTGATAAATCACATCAAGTAATTTCTGTCAAAGCAGGGTCGCAACGCAAGAGGTGAACCGCTAGGTGGTAGCTCATGAAATGAGAAAATGATGACTCTCTCGTGAAAGGAGGAAACACAAAAATGACAGAGCAGGCACAGAGTATGTTTTACTGACAGAAATTGCAGAATGCATGGACAAAGTTACAGAAACTGCTCAAAAGTGCGACCACCAGCAGTAATGCAGGCTTTACACCTGCGATGTAGTGAGCGGTGCACATTAGCAAAAACACCCGGCATATCTTCCACAACACCGGCAGTAACAGCAATCCTAGCAACAAGGTCCTCGTCGGAGTTGATGGGGTTAGCGTAGATAAGACTTTTCATATGGCCCCATAAAAAGAAGTCGAGACAGGAGAGATCATGAGATCGTGCCGGCCAAGCTATAGGACAAATCCATTGCCCTGGGAATGTATCATCTAAGGTGTGTCACACATCCATGCTGAAATAGGGTGGTGCTCCATCATGTTGGAACTGCATACATGCTTTAATGTTGACAGGAACATGTTGTAGTAACTGTGGCAATACCTCCTGTAAAAATAGGAAGTATGTTCTACCATCCAGTCGGCATGGTAGAAGATATGGGCCAATCAAATGATCGTGGACAATTCCAACCCAAACATTTATGAAGCACTGCTGGAAGGAATGTGGACGTGTGGATTTCTAGATGCTCACACATGAAAATTGTGCATATTAAAAATGCCCTCATGAGTAAAGATGCATTCGTCCGTAAATAAAACATGTGCACTAAAATCAAGCTGCGCTGCCATCTGTTGCAGAAACCAGCGTGCAAAATCGGAACATGGCTGTAAATCTGCAGGTGTCAAGGCTTGCACTTTCTGCGCATGGTAGGGGTGTAATCCTTCATTCCGTAATACTCGGCAAACCGTTCTTTGAGACACATTTAAGGCACGGGAAAGTGCCAGCGTGCTGCTTTCCGGACATTCTTCAACCCTCTGCAGAATGTTCTCTTCAACTTGTGGCATCCTCACACTCCTGGAACGTCCTGTATTATGCATACCGCTGACAAAGGAGCCAGTTTCACACAGACACCGATACAATCGCTGAAAGATTTTTCAGTCTGGCAAGCATCTTGCCAAGAAACACCCCAGGTATAGTCTTTGGGCTTTACGAGCATTTCCATCTGCAGCACCATGCATAAAATGCATGTCCACCTTTTCCTGATTTGTGAAACCAGTCATTCCTTCTACAATCCATGGTGGAAATGACGATGAGTGGGAAAAACCACAGCTTTATGCGTTTATTTCTTCCGAGCTTTTATTCTTTCTACTGTTTTTTAACCAAAATTCTATCAACTAGAATAAACAATTAAAAGTTGTTTCCATAAGTACATAAAAATCATCTGCAAACAAAATAATTATTTTCGATTACTTTACAAGAGAATAACAGTGACGCTGCAAGTTGAGGTTTGCTAGCTAGTTCCAATATTTCTGCTACAATCGCATTTTTCGCAAAATGCTAATAGACTATCCAAAATGCGAAAATGAAACAAGAGGTTTTAGCTTTTTTGATAAAGAAATTTTAAACTCAGCTTAAACCCTGGCTAGTTCTGACGTAGTCGTTACTGAGTTCAATGTCAGTGACGTCTAGCGGTTCATCTCTTGATTTATGACCCTGCTTTGTATGACAAAAATTGCTTATTTAGATATGATTTATTGCTCTTTTTTTCGCCCAAGAGTTCTGACTCACCCGGTATAGCTTAGATGATAACTGATGATATGGATTCTAGAAGAAGTACGGCTGTTCACTAAGAATTTTTATTTACGGGTTCTTTTCCACTTCTGATTTAAGAATTTTCCTTAGAACATCTATTTTTTAGAATTTGCTGTACATAGAGATAATGACTGATATGGATACAGCATAAAATTCCGAAGTGGATTGGGGGATAACTAAGGATTTCCACCTCCAGTCCTTTCACTTCTGGTTCAAAAAAAATTTCTTAGAAAAATTGAAAACATATTTCTTAAAATTGGTTATAGATAAAACTGATAATAGATATGGATTTAGAAGCGAATTCTAGAGATAATAATGGGTTTCACTATAGAAATGTTTTTCAAACTTTTCTAGTAGCGGAACCAAATGTTACTCATCTATTTAATTTTTAAAAAAACTTACACAAAACTATCACATCACAAAACTCCTAAATACGGTGGAGAAAGCCCCAGGGTTTAGATTTATAAGAATAAAACCAACCCTATATATTACTCTAGGACTAGCGGTTCGATATATTTTAGTTTTTTTGCATTTTTGTTACACAAATGGAAATTGATATAAAATTGCAAATTCAGTGTAATTTAAAAAAATGTGTGTTATTTTGTGCAATTAAACTCAATTAATTAATAAAGAAATAAAGGGAAAATGAGTTTGAGTCTGTAGGGAAAGTTATGTGCTGGCCGCATCAGATTTTATATTATATCTTTGTTATATAAAATGTGTTCTCCCTATAGATTAATTAATTTTTACTTTATTAATTTGGAGGTTTAAAATTTCAAAGAGTTTAGTCTTAAATCATACTTCTGCAATACATTCTAATCTTTTTAAAATGCCAATATTAATATTTAACAAATATGAAGTTTGTTTATTTCCAATAAAATGTATAGACAAATGCTGCTTTGCATTGAAAATTCAATTCAGTCCAATACACAGCAATGTTTAATTTGAAAATACATGTACAGTGAAATCTCGTTAATGCGGTACCCGCTAACGCGAATTTCTCATTAGTGCGGACAAACTCTCATTCACCATCTTGGTATATGGACATTCAATGTTAAAAGCATTGTTTAATGCGTACCGTTCATCAGATAATGGGGACAAAAAATTTAAGAATTTATTGCAAAACATGCCTTCTTCAGAAAAATTTTGAGAAAAAAAAATTATTTCGAGAGATGTGTTTATTCACTCACCTGTTTTTCAAAAGAAACCTAGCGAATGCTTTTGGATTTTCTTTGGAATCGAAAAGCCTGGATGACAATGGGTTTTTTTTAAAGTATGTTCGCGAATTGGATAAACGATTCTGTAAAGAGAAACGAAAGGTGGCATTGTTCATGAATAACTGCCCGACCCACCCTTCACAAATTCCTAGGCTGAAAGCAGCAAAGATGATTTTTTTCCCACCCAACTGTACTTTAGAGCTTCAACCGATGGATTAAGGCATTATAAAATCTTTGAAAGTCCATTATCGGCAGATCTTTTTGGAACATGCAATTAATGTAAACAAGTACTCCACCACTTCTAATGTGAATGTTCTTCAAGCAATGAAATGGCTTCAGCGGTCCTGGCAGAAGGTTTCGGCTACAACTATCGTCAACTGCTTCCACCATTCACGGTTTGAAAAGGTGGGGATATGACATCAGACGAGATCACTCAAGACTTAGTCCTGCTCGAGAATACCCAGCAAGCAGCAACTGCAGCTGGATGTGATAAGGAATTGATGCTAAAACTTTTGAAGATGAGGTGATTATTTTGGATAAACTCTCAGACAAGAAAATTATTAATGCAGTAACACATGAGACGGGACAAGAAATCTCCAGTGACAGTGAAGAAGTAGAAGACATTCCATCGCCGATGACACATGAAGTTCAGAACACGCTCACAGCTCTGTGTCAATATTATCAGTCAAAAGATGTAGCAGATCAAACCTTTGAATGCTTTGCGAACCTGGAGAATGATATAGAAAAAAGATCATTCTCCCACCTGAAGCAACAAAAGATTACTCATTTCTTTAATCAGGAATAAATTACGAATGTGGAATAGAAAATGAGTTTGTTCTTTAGATGAAAATAAACGAGTTTCCACAGTATGTATTATTTGTTTCATTGTAAATACTTTCTAAGTATGTAGTAGTATTCGTTTATGATACATAGTACGTATGTACATTAGTATTTATTTTAGTTATTACTGTATGTAGTTCCAAAAATACTGAAATATGTGTCCTGCTCTTAGTGCGGACTTCAGTTTGTATGGACAAAAGTTGGCGGTCCTTGACTGTCTGCATTAAAGAGATTTCACTGTATTTTGTATTTGGAATTTTTGAAATTTGAAAAATATTTTGTACTTTATGCCCTAAATCTATGCATTTTGTATCGAAAATACATTTTCAATATATTCTGCCCAACTCTGCCACATGTTCTGTTTATGTTTAAGCTGTGTGAGGTTGTTCAATAGCTTGTGCCAGAAGCTGTCCTGCTGTATGATTGCCTCCGATTTGCTTGTAAAAATATCACCCACAAAATAATGGTTCTATGGTGCTGCAATAAGCAGGAGAGAATATGTTTATTCAATTGCTCTCTACTTTCACAATTACCAGTTTCAAAATTTTCAGCTCTTTAACTTCTCATAATTTTGATTAGTTTTGTAGCGCTATCCAACATTTTAATCGCTGGCTCAGTCTTCGCACGCTTGTTGCTTGGAAATTGAAATTCAAAATTTATATATAAGAGCATGAAAAAAAAAAAGAAACAACAGAAAATGCACTATAAAAAAATAACATGTCGAGATAGGAAATATAGATTCAGAAGCTTATTGGGAAAGAAACACTAACATCAGGTCTCCATCCTCCAGAAAAATCCAACTACTTGCGAGCATTGAATGATGGATAGATGTGATGATATCACTATCATAACATCGACAGATTAAGGGTTATAAGTTAGGACTAACTGTGTAAGAGTTAATACTCATTACTTTACTGTTACCTAAACAACTATAGGTACTGTTGCGAAAAAATGTATATATGAACCCATAAGAAATTGACCTACAATCACAAAACTTGGCATGTAGATATCGTTTGAGGAGATATGCAAATGATTAGATTTTGGGAAAAAAAAAATGCTTTATTTAAGAATGGTTACAACAAAATGGCATTTTAGTAAGTAGTAAATACTCAACTTGAAAGCTATGCATGCCGATATTCAGTGCGGCATAGTCAATTAAGTTGCTTATGTCCCTCTGCAGAAGATTCTCTCACAAATGTTGTAATTGGTCAGCTAATTCAATGTATTATGAGAATGCTGTAATCGCTGTTCCAGCACGTCCCAGACGTGTTCTATCGATGATAGGTCTGGGAAATCAGATGGCCATGAGAGGATATTAAACCTTCAAAGGCATTCTTGAAAAAGTTGTGCAGTACGTGGAAAAGCATTGTCTTGTTAGTAATCAAAAGACTCCCGCCCCACCCGAAGGTACACAGGAAACAACTCGATCCATCGTCACGACAGTAGTCGAGAACAGGGCACAGTGCCGGATCCAACGGCCGGCGGATAAAGCCACCCGCCCAGGACCGACCCCTGCTATGAGCCAAACAGCCAAAAGCCGCCAAACAAACACGAAGCAGCCACCCCTCTGCCATCTATTGAGTGTCATCCTCCACTGGAACCAACAGCACAATAAAATACAATAGATAACTACAATTTGTTATCCAACAAAATAACAAGGTTAACTAAACTCTGTTAACATAAATAATAATAAACATGCTCAATGTACTCAAGTGTTGAAATAAATACAACAATCAAGAATTTTTTTTTTATTCTGTACAGATTTAACATACAATATAAAAATGTCCTCAATAAGGACCAAGACCCACATTCAAGGGAACACCCCAAATACAATAACAAATTAATCCTACACTTCATGAATTAAATCAATACATGCTATCACGATACATTACCAATAAAATATATACAAGGCCATTTCCACAATTTTAAAATCCAAATAAAATACAATATTCCATATAAGTTTTCTAGGAATACAAAATATTCCTTACATTCTTTATTTCATTTCTACTATATACAAACAAGTAACATTATTAATCTGATAAATCAATCGTATAAAATATTTACACTTTGATTCCTCTTTTAACCGTCCAATTCTTTATTGAGAAGACACTTGGTGATACAACAGATGCCTTCTTCCCTGCTTTCCCTTATGCATAAATTTATAATAGGTACCTGTTTGTAGTTTAGGGGAAAGAACTTTGTTCTCACACTATCCCAAAGTTTACACCTATATATACTATGGTCCACAGTACCTTCTTCTTTTCCACAAAAACATAGACTACTCTTATTGAAGAATCTATGTTGATACATCCTAAAGGCTCCATGAGTTGTAAGGACTTGATTAATATAAAAGTTCCCATAAACGACTCTAGGAGAAACCTTAGGTATTTGCTCAAACAGTCGTCTGCCTTTAGTACTATTGTCCCATCTTTCTTGCCATTCTGTAATACAACTGTTTCTTGTCATATTCTTGAGTTGAATCTTGGTTGTACCAAACAGTTTCTTCTCCGGGAGCTTGAGAGCTTCCTTTGCTAATTTATCTGCATCTTCATTCCCCTGTAATCCGACATGTGCTTTAACCCGGTTGATTTTGATACCACAATTATTATTCATAATCTTTTCTTTAAGTTTATGTATCCATTGGTTCCTAATATTATAGGAACTCAAGGCCATTAACACTGTTCTTGAGTCAGTAAACACATTAACATCTTGGATTTTATTTTCAATTATATATTCCACTGCATTCCATATCGCATACAATTCCGCATTGAAAACGGTATTGTTATCATCAATTCTTTCTTGCCAAATTTTGGTTATAGTTCCTTTGTTTGTTTATAGTTCCTTTGATGTGTCTTGTTGGTAAATGGAACCTGGGCAGATTGACAGCATAGGCAGAACAATCGGATGCAGAATATCATTGACGTACAAAAGAGCCATCAGATTGGCTCGCAACACAATTAAAAGAAATCGGCTGTCCTATGAGATGGCTCCCCCCAAATGTCACACCACGTGTGATGGCCATGTGCTGCTAGAAAACAAATGCAGGACCGGAACACCGATAAGTTCTCTTCCACACATGTATGCAGCGGTCATCAGGACTGAGAGAGAAGTGGGATTTGCCGCTAAAGATATCATGCCTCCATTTGAACACTGTCTAGGCTGACCAAATTCACCACCAATTAAGATGACTCTATCTATGTTGAGTGGTCAATGGTAGGTACCTAAATGAACATCGAACGTCATCCCACTTCTGTCAATCATCTCTGAACAGTATATTTCGATACAGGATGCATGGAGTATATGGTAAATGCCCTCGAATGGCTGATAGCAATGCCATTGATGTGGACGTGGATTCTCTACGGACTGTACGATCCTCTTGAGCAGTTGCCTGTCTGGGGCATCCTAAGCCTCTGTGTCAGTTACATGTGCCGCCTCTGATCCACTGTTAACTCAGAGCAACTATTATATCACCCTGACTAAGATGATGACTGATACGTCTGTTAGGACAACCAACTTTTCTAAGGCCCATGATGAGACCTCTCTGACAATTGTTCGTAGTGCCTTCAAGTATGTCTCAAAGGCATCATGATACTCAATTTTCAGTATCGAAACAGAAAATCCACTTACAATTGCCTGTGAGTGAGAACACCAGTGGTTTCGAATACTGCAGAATGCATTATTGTCACACATGTTACAGGAGCCCTATAACACTATTAGCACCGACAGTCTGATCATTTGCTTAACTCATAAAACGGCATTTGCATGCAGAGTTTCACAGCTGTAGATCATTTTTTTATGAATGCATATATGTTTTTGCAACAGTGTATCAGAAATTTATTACTGGCTGGCCAAAAAAGGAAAAATAAAAAATACAGGGCAGCCACAGAAAGAATGCAAAGAAAATAGTAGTTGTAAATAGCAGCCATTTTAGTTAGCACCACATAATGTCAATTTAGTTGATATTTTAGTAAAATGCATTAAAATAACATCAGTGATAAAAACACTAAAAAACCAGTTTCGTACAAATCTCAAATTTATACATTTTCATAATAATGCAAATTTAGTATTTTTGCTCAGAAATTTTGAAAATATTGGCAATTTTTTTTTTATCAAAAATCAGAAATTTTAGGACTTTTTATAATCCAAAATTTAAACACTATTTTTCAAAAATCATGAATTTTAGCATTTTTTTTATAAAAAGTGCAAAGTTTAGCATATTTTCGTAAAAATACTGGATGTTTGGGTTTTTTCATAAAAATTACAAATTTTAATGCTTTGGTATAAAACCATAAATTTAGCACATTTCATAAAAAATTCTAACTTTTAACACTTTTAGAGGATAAAAATTGTCAATTTTTGTGTTACTCCACAAAAGTCATGCTTCAGTAAAAATCCCAGATTCCTCCACAGAAGTTGCCTGTGATCCATCCCCTCACACTCATGTCAAAAATGCTAATTTTTGCATTTTGAGTTGAACCACACTATAAATGGGTGAACATTTGTTTCACATGTTTAGAAACTTAAAACTATCCTTTATCCTGAAATAATAAGCATATTTTCATACTTTATTATAGAATTGCTTTCTCAGCAGTCGGGAACAAATTCATTGTTCCTCCACAGAAGTTGCCTGTGATCCATCCCCTCACACTCATGTCAAAAATGCTAATTTTTGCATTTTGAGTTGAACCACACTATAAATGGGTGAACATTTGTTTCACATGTTTAGAAACTTAAAACTATCCTTTATCCTGAAATAATAAACATATTTTCATACTTTATTATAGAATTGCTTTCTCAGCAGTCGGGAACAAATTCATTGTTCCTCCACAGAAGTTGCCTGTGATCCATCCCCTCACACTCATGTCAAAAATGCTAATTTTTGCATTTTGAGTTGAACCACACTATAAATGGATGAACATTTGTTTCACATGTTTAGAAACTTAAAACTATCCTTTATCCTGAAATAATAAACATATTTTCATACTTTATTATAGAATTGCTTTCTCAGCAGTCGGGAACAAATTCATTGTTCCTCCACAGAAGTTGCCTGTGATCCATCCCCTCACACTCATGTCAAAAATGCTAATTTTTGCATTTTGAGTTGAACCACACTATAAATGGGTGAACATTTGTTTCACATGTTTAGAAACTTAAAACTATCCTTTATCCTGAAATAATAAACATATTTTCATACTTTATTATAGAATTACTTTCTCAGCAGTCGGGAACAAATTCATTGTTCCTCCACAGAAGTTGCCTGTGATCCATCCCCTCACACTCATGTCAAAAATGCTAATTTTTGCATTTTTAGTTGAACCACACTATAAATGGGTGAACATTTGATTCACATGTTTAGAAACTTAAAACTATCCTTTATCCTGAAATAATAAACATATTTTCATACTTTATTATAGAATTGCTTTCTCAGCAGTCGGGAACAAATTCAGTGTTCCTCCACAGAAGTTGCCTGTGATCCATCCCCTCACACTCATGTCAAAAATGCTAATTTTTGCATTTTGAGTTGAACCACACTATAAATGGGTGAACATTTGTTTCACATGTTTAGAAACTTAAAACTATCCTTTATCCTGAAATAATAAACATATTTTCATACTTTATTATAGAATTGCTTTCTCAGCAGTCGGGAACAAATTCAGTGTTCCTCCACAGAAGTTGCCTGTGATCCATCCCCTCACACTCATGTCAAAAATGCTAATTTTTGCATTTTGAGTTGAACCACACTATAAATGGGTGAACATTTGTTTCACATGTTTAGAAACTTAAAACTATCCTTTATCCTGAAATAATAAACATATTTTCATACTTTATTATAGAATTGCTTTCTCAGCAGTCGGGAACAAATTCAGTGTTCCTCCACAGAAGTTGCCTGTGATCCATCCCCTCACACTCATGTCAAAAATGCTAATTTTTGCATTTTGAGTTGAACCACACTATAAATGGGTGAACATTTGTTTCACATGTTTAGAAACTTAAAACTATCCTTTATCCTGAAATAATAAACATATTTTCATACTTTATTATAGAATTGCTTTCTCAGCAGTCGGGAACAAATTCAGTGTTCCTCCACAGAAGTTGCCTGTGATCCATCCCCTCACACTCATGTCAAAAATGCTAATTTTTGCATTTTGAGTTGAACCACACTATAAATGGGTGAACATTTGTTTCACATGTTTAGAAACTTAAAACTATCCTTTATCCTGAAATAATAAACATATTTTCATACTTTATTATAGAATTGCTTTCTCAGCAGTCGGGAACAAATTCATTGTTCCTCCACAGAAGTTGCCTGTGATCCATCCCCTCACACTCATGTCAAAAATGCTAATTTTTGCATTTTGAGTTTTACCACACTATAAATGGGTGAACATTTGTTTCACATGTTTAGAAACTTAAAACTATCCTTTATCCTGAAATAATAAACATATTTTCATACTTTATTATAGAATTGCTTTCTCAGCAGTCGGAAACAAATTCAGTGTTCCTCCACAGAAGTTGCCTGTGATCCATCCCCTCACACTCATGTCAAAAATGCTAATTTTTGCATTTTGAGTTTTACCACACTATAAATGGGTGAACATTTGTTTCACATGTTTAGAAACTTAAAACTATCCTTTATCCTGAAATAATAAACATATTTTCATACTTTATTATAGAATTGCTTTCTCAGCAGTCGGAAACAAATTCAGTGTTCCTCCACAGAAGTTGCCTGTGATCCATCCCCTCACACTCATGTCAAAAATGCTAATTTTTGCATTTTGAGTTTTACCACACTATAAATGGGTGAACATTTGTTTCACATGTTTAGAAACTTAAAACTATCCTTTATCCTGAAATAATAAACATATTTTCATACTTTATTATAGAATTGCTTTCTCAGCAGTCGGGAACAAATTCATTGTTCCTCCACAGAAGTTGCCTGTGATCCATCCCCTCACACTCATGTCAAAAATGCTAATTTTTGCATTTTGAGTTGAACCACACTATAAATGGGTGAACATTTGTTTCACATGTTTAGAAACTTAAAACTATCCTTTATCCTGAAATAATAAACATATTTTCATACTTTATTATAGAATTGCTTTCTAAGCAGTCGGGAACAAATTCAGTGTTCCTCCACAGAAGTTGCCTGTGATCCATCCCCTCACACTCATGTCAAAAATGCTAATTTTTGCATTTTGAGTTGAACCACACTATAAATGGGTGAACATTTGTTTCACATGTTTAGAAACTTAAAACTATCCTTTATCCTGAAATAATAAACATATTTTCATACTTTATTATAGAATTGCTTTCTCAGCAGTCGGGAACAAATTCAGTGTTCCTCCACAGAAGTTGCCTGTGATCCATCCCCTCACACTCATGTCAAAAATGCTAATTTTTGCATTTTGAGTTGAACCACACTATAAATGGGTGAACATTTGTTTCACATGTTTAGAAACTTAAAACTATCCTTTATCCTGAAATAATAAACATATTTTCATACTTTATCATAGAATTGCTTTCTCAGCAGTCGGGAACAAGCATGTATCCTCTAAATGGCACTGCACATACTTAGTTCATTCTTTAATGAGTTCATTCACATTACATCTGGCATATGAACCAGTAGGCATTGATTCTATTTTATAAGGGTTTTCGAAACTTTTTGGGTCATGGAACCCTTTGGGTGGTGTCAACATTGCTAGTTTCGCATCAATTTCATCATCTTCTTCTGTAGATGACTTAAGTTCTTCCAATTCTGCATTTGTTAACACTTTTTGGCTGCCTTCAATATGCTCTTTCATTTCTTCATCAATAATGTCAGCAAATCTTTCTCTACCAACTTGTCTTGTTGAATGAATGATTTTCTTAACTTTTCCCATCGATCTCCGGGAAACTTTTAAAATCATTCACAATTTAAACTTCATAAATGCTTCCGGCAGGGATTTACTGGGATAAGAATGAACCCTTTTGTGTAGCTTTTATCAAATATCCTTCCAAATTGTAAAAATTTACTTGGAAATATTTTTTATACATAAATTTTAATAATACATTTTATTTTGGTTTGTTAAATTTTGGGGTGCAAGCATAGGAAATATTGCTAAAAATTAAATCTGAAAAATCTTGAATGATTAAATTGTTGTGAAAAATGAGATTTAAAATTTACCCTAAAGTATTTATGCTACATGATAAATGAAATTCATTGTGAAACACCTGAACAAGGTTGGAAAATAATTAATGATCAGAAATGCTTCTGCAAATCTGCAAATTTCAGAAACCTTTAAGAAATGGAAAAAATAGAGGAAACTGATAATGACTTAAAAATAAACTTTGAATTAGAAAAAATAAAGACATACACCAGAAATAAGTTTTTAAAATTTAATAAATACCAAAAATGCAAAGATAGCAATAATTAATATTGCTCTAAAAATATAAATATCTCTATGAAATTTTGCCTGCATTATTTTCAGAAAAAAATGTTTTATATTTTGTTGTAACTATTTTGAATCTCTCCTGATATTTCAAGCTATTTTTCAAACATACATAAATTAAATTTCGATATATGTGCACCTGTACTTACATGATCATAATTTTAATTAAATATTACTTTACATTTTAATAAATGCAATTTAAATAGAAGCATTAAAATAATAAACAAAAGTATGTAAAACTTTAAATATTTAAAAATTTACAAAAATGACCTATTTTGGAAACAACCAATAAAGAACCCAGAAGTTAAGACAATGTGCAAGCTGCAGATAAATTTTCAAACCCTCAATTTTTAGAAGCAATTTAAATTTATTATTTTTATTTAAATTTATTATATTATTTTTAAATTTAATAAAAATATTATAAATATGGAATATTTTCGCGAGATTTAGCTGAAGGAAAATACTTTAACAGCACTAAATACATGAGTAACTCAATGTCCACCCAATTGTCTCCTTTATCTCATGTTTAAATCCATTCAATTCTAAAGAAGTATTTTAAAACTATTTTTAATATTATATATAAGAATTATTTAAAAAAAAGAGGGTTAATTATAAATATTTTTTTAATATTTTTATTTATTTAATAAAATATTTCATATACCTTTAATAAATTAATTTATTTTTTCTTATATTATTATTATTAATTACTTAATAGTAGTATTAGAGTAAAAGTCATTCAAGAAAGTGGCAGATTCAGGGTAATGCAGGGCTACTTTATATACTATAGGGCATAAAGAGTCTCAGATTTTCCTTTCAAAAACCTACTTCCTTTTCTTGCCAACCCTGGTCAGAAGACATTTTTTAAACATTGTTAATATAATATTTAATACTTTCTTTTAAATAAGGAGTGTATGTATGTATATATATATATATATTTATAATATTTTTTATCACAATAAATAAAACTGTTGCTTGTGAGAGTAAAACTTTCTAATTCTTCCTTAAAGAAAGAAAGCATATGAAAGCTATATATTTAATAATTTATTTCTTACACGTGTAAGAAACAGTAAATTATTTTTGATTCACTGGACATATTATTCTAGCTTAAATGTAATATTTAAGAGTAAGTTCAAAATTTTCCAGAAAATCTATATCTCTGTTTTTAACTGATGTACGGGTATTTTAAACAAATAATTCATTTGTGAAACTAACTTACCTGCAAACCATTCATAGCCGACTCTGCAACAAGACTTGAGATGAATTCTGAAAATTGCCAATTGACACCAGCAGTGGGGTTTAAAAACCCCACAGTTGCTAAAGTAGATTTCCTAGAATAATGAAGAAAACATTGTATAGAGACAATGGTTCAATACAGATGAAAATATAAATATTCTACTCGAGATCTTTAGATTTATAGGCAACAATGACAATTTTCCACTACAGTCTTTCATAAACCTTTTTTCAATCTAATCACCTCTGTATAATTTCAGTTTGAATATGTTTTCCCATTGTGTTCTACAATGGATCTATTCAATCCTGAGATTAATTAGTATCGAAATGCTGTTACTATTGAACAGCTCTTCAAGTGTATTTGCTTATAATGTTAATCAAAAATTTTATAAATCTTTATGTGAACTTGTTTCTGAAAAAGATTCTAATACATACTATCATTATACCATTTTTTCAAAAGGTCAGTCAGTAAATTACTAAAATCCATAGAAAATTTAATTGTAATATTTTGCTTACAATTAGTAAACACAAGTTACCGCAAGCATCTTCTTCCTTATAGTAAGCTCAAGTTTTCCAATCTTATTTTTTTCCAGTATGGACTTTGATATATTGATGAAACTAAATATGCTCTCAAATTCTGTATTAAGGAGTATGAAAACTAAATGTGAACTTAAAATTTGAATTAATGAATATAAAAACTATGTCACAAAACAGGAAAATAAATCCGATTGCTTGCTCAACAGTGTTGAAATTCTGACCATTATTTTCAGATTTCTTCCACTAGTATTATACAAAACTGTTTGTTAATTTATGATTTCGACTTTTATATACCTTTCATATTCAGAAATTGAGTATTTTAGTTAATGATTTGTTCAGTACTTTATTTTATTTTTCTGTCTTGTTCGGTCCCTTATAATTTTACGAACATTAGTAAACACAAGTCAAAACTTTTGAAACTCTTATGTGACATTTGGAATTGTTTTATATACCTTTCATATTCAGAAATTGAGTATTTTAGTTAATGATTTGTTCAGTACTGTATTTTATTTTTCTGTCTTGTTCGGTCCCTTATAATTTTACGAACATTAGTAAACACAAGTCAAAACTTTTGAAACTCTTATGTGACATTTGGAATTGTTTTATATACCTTTCATATTCAGAAATTGAGTATTTTAGTTAATGATTTGTTCAGTACTTTATTTTATTTTTCTGTCTTGTTCGGTCCCTTATAATTTTACGAACATTAGTAAACACAAGTCAAAACTTTTGAAACTCTTATGTGACATTTGGAATTGTTTTATATACCTTTCATATTCAGAAATTGAGTATTTTAGTTAATGATTTGTTCAGTACTGTATTTTATTTTTCTGTCTTGTTCGGTCCCTTATAATTTTACGAACATTAGTAAACACAAGTCAAAACTTTTGAAACTCTTATGTGACATTTGGAATTGTTTTATATACCTTTCATATTCAGAAATTGAGTATTTTAGTTAATGATTTGTTCAGTACTTTATTTTATTTTTCTGTCTTGTTCGGTCCCTTATAATTTTACGAACATTAGTAAACACAAGTCAAAACTTTTGAAACTCTTATGTGACATTTGGAATTGTTTTATATACCTTTCATATTCAGAAATTGAGTATTTTAGTTAATGATTTGTTCAGTACTTTATTTTATTTTTCTGTCTTGTTCGGTCCCTTATAATTTTACGAACATTAGTAAACACAAGTCAAAACTTTTGAAACTCTTATGTGACATTTGGAATTGTTTTATATACCTTTCATATTCAGAAATTGAGTATTTTAGTTAATGATTTGTTCAGTACTTTATTTTATTTTTCTGTCTTGTTCGGTCCCTTATAATTTTACGAACATTAGTAAACACAAGTCAAAACTTTTGAAACTCTTATGTGACATTTGGAATTGTTTTATATACCTTTCATATTCAGAAATTGAGTATTTTAGTTAATGATTTGTTCAGTACTTTATTTTATTTTTCTGTCTTGTTCGGTCCCTTATAATTTTACGAACATTAGTAAACACAAGTCAAAACTTTTGAAACTCTTATGTGACATTTGGAATTGTTTTATATACCTTTCATATTCAGAAATTGAGTATTTTAGTTAATGATTTGTTCAGTACTTTATTTTATTTTTCTGTCTTGTTCGGTCCCTTATAATTTTACGAACATTAGTAAACACAAGTCAAAACTTTTGAAACTCTTATGTGACATTTGGAATTGTTTTATATACCTTTCATATTCAGAAATTGAGTATTTTAGTTAATGATTTGTTCAGTACTTTATTTTATTTTTCTGTCTTGTTCGGTCCCTTATAATTTTACGAACATTAGTAAACACAAGTCAAAACTTTTGAAACTCTTATGTGACATTTGGAATTGTTTTATATACCTTTCATATTCAGAAATTGAGTATTTTAGTTAATGATTTGTTCAGTACTTTATTTTATTTTTCTGTCTTGTTCGGTCCCTTATAATTTTACGAACATTAGTAAACACAAGTCAAAACTTTTGAAACTCTTATGTGACATTTGGAATTGTTTTATATACCTTTCATATTCAGAAATTGAGTATTTTAGTTAATGATTTGTTCAGTACTGTATTTTATTTTTCTGTCTTGTTCGGTCCCTTATAATTTTACGAACATTAGTAAACACAAGTCAAAACTTTTGAAACTCTTATGTGACATTTGGAATTGTTTTATATACCTTTCATATTCAGAAATTGAGTATTTTAGTTAATGATTTGTTCAGTACTTTATTTTATTTTTCTGTCTTGTTCGGTCCCTTATAATTTTACGAACATTAGTAAACACAAGTCAAAACTTTTGAAACTCTTATGTGACATTTGGAATTGTTTTATATACCTTTCATATTCAGAAATTGAGTATTTTAGTTAATGATTTGTTCAGTACTTTATTTTATTTTTCTGTCTTGTTCGGTCCCTTATAATTTTACGAACATTAGTAAACACAAGTCAAAACTTTTGAAACTCTTATGTGACATTTGGAATTGTTTTATATACCTTTCATATTCAGAAATTGAGTATTTTAGTTAATGATTTGTTCAGTACTGTATTTTATTTTTCTGTCTTGTTCGGTCCCTTATAATTTTACGAACATTAGTAAACACAAGTCAAAACTTTTGAAACTCTTATGTGACATTTGGAATTGTTTTATATACCTTTCATATTCAGAAATTGAGTATTTTAGTTAATGATTTGTTCAGTACTGTATTTTATTTTTCTGTCTTGTTCGGTCCCTTATAATTTTACGAACATTAGTAAACACAAGTCAAAACTTTTGAAACTCTTATGTGACATTTGGAATTGTTTTATATACCTTTCATATTCAGAAATTGAGTATTTTAGTTAATGATTTGTTCAGTACTGTATTTTATTTTTCTGTCTTGTTCGGTCCCTTATAATTTTACGAACATTAGTAAACACAAGTCAAAACTTTTGAAACTCTTATGTGACATTTGGAATTGTTTTATATACCTTTCATATTCAGAAATTGAGTATTTTAGTTAATGATTTGTTCAGTACTGTATTTTATTTTTCTGTCTTGTTCGGTCCCTTATAATTTTACGAACATTAGTAAACACAAGTCAAAACTTTTGAAACTCTTATGTGACATTTGGAATTGTTTTATATACCTTTCATATTCAGAAATTGAGTATTTTAGTTAATGATTTGTTCAGTACTGTATTTTATTTTTCTGTCTTGTTCGGTCCCTTATAATTTTACGAACATTAGTAAACACAAGTCAAAACTTTTGAAACTCTTATGTGACATTTGGAATTGTTTTATATACCTTTCATATTCAGAAATTGAGTATTTTAGTTAATGATTTGTTCAGTACTGTATTTTATTTTTCTGTCTTGTTCGGTCCCTTATAATTTTACGAACATTAGTAAACACAAGTCAAAACTTTTGAAACTCTTATGTGACATTTGGAATTGTTTTATATACCTTTCATATTCAGAAATTGAGTATTTTAGTTAATGATTTGTTCAGTACTGTATTTTATTTTTCTGTCTTGTTCGGTCCCTTATAATTTTACGAACATTAGTAAACACAAGTCAAAACTTTTGAAACTCTTATGTGACATTTGGAATTGTTTTATATACCTTTCATATTCAGAAATTGAGTATTTTAGTTAATGATTTGTTCAGTACTGTATTTTATTTTTCTGTCTTGTTCGGTCCCTTATAATTTTACGAACATTAGTAAACACAAGTCAAAACTTTTGAAACTCTTATGTGACATTTGGAATTGTTTTATATACCTTTCATATTCAGAAATTGAGTATTTTAGTTAATGATTTGTTCAGTACTGTATTTTATTTTTCTGTCTTGTTCGGTCCCTTATAATTTTACGAACATTAGTAAACACAAGTCAAAACTTTTGAAACTCTTATGTGACATTTGGAATTGTTTTATATACCTTTCATATTCAGAAATTGAGTATTTTAGTTAATGATTTGTTCAGTACTGTATTTTATTTTTCTGTCTTGTTCGGTCCCTTATAATTTTACGAACATTAGTAAACACAAGTCAAAACTTTTGAAACTCTTATGTGACATTTGGAATTGTTTTATATACCTTTCATATTCAGAAATTGAGTATTTTAGTTAATGATTTGTTCAGTACTGTATTTTATTTTTCTGTCTTGTTCGGTCCCTTATAATTTTACGAACATTAGTAAACACAAGTCAAAACTTTTGAAACTCTTATGTGACATTTGGAATTGTTTTATATACCTTTCATATTCAGAAATTGAGTATTTTAGTTAATGATTTGTTCAGTACTGTATTTTATTTTTCTGTCTTGTTCGGTCCCTTATAATTTTACGAACATTAGTAAACACAAGTCAAAACTTTTGAAACTCTTATGTGACATTTGGAATTGTTTTATATACCTTTCATATTCAGAAATTGAGTATTTTAGTTAATGATTTGTTCAGTACTGTATTTTATTTTTCTGTCTTGTTCGGTCCCTTATAATTTTACGAACATTAGTAAACACAAGTCAAAACTTTTGAAACTCTTATGTGACATTTGGAATTGTTTTATATACCTTTCATATTCAGAAATTGAGTATTTTAGTTAATGATTTGTTCAGTACTGTATTTTATTTTTCTGTCTTGTTCGGTCCCTTATAATTTTACGAACATTAGTAAACACAAGTCAAAACTTTTGAAACTCTTATGTGACATTTGGAATTGTTTTATATACCTTTCATATTCAGAAATTGAGTATTTTAGTTAATGATTTGTTCAGTACTGTATTTTATTTTTCTGTCTTGTTCGGTCCCTTATAATTTTACGAACATTAGTAAACACAAGTCAAAACTTTTGAAACTCTTATGTGACATTTGGAATTGTTTTATATACCTTTCATATTCAGAAATTGAGTATTTTAGTTAATGATTTGTTCAGTACTGTATTTTATTTTTCTGTCTTGTTCGGTCCCTTATAATTTTACGAACATTAGTAAACACAAGTCAAAACTTTTGAAACTCTTATGTGACATTTGGAATTGTTTTATATACCTTTCATATTCAGAAATTGAGTATTTTAGTTAATGATTTGTTCAGTACTGTATTTTATTTTTCTGTCTTGTTCGGTCCCTTATAATTTTACGAACATTAGTAAACACAAGTCAAAACTTTTGAAACTCTTATGTGACATTTGGAATTGTTTTATATACCTTTCATATTCAGAAATTGAGTATTTTAGTTAATGATTTGTTCAGTACTGTATTTTATTTTTCTGTCTTGTTCGGTCCCTTATAATTTTACGAACATTAGTAAACACAAGTCAAAACTTTTGAAACTCTTATGTGACATTTGGAATTGTTTTATATACCTTTCATATTCAGAAATTGAGTATTTTAGTTAATGATTTGTTCAGTACTGTATTTTATTTTTCTGTCTTGTTCGGTCCCTTATAATTTTACGAACATTAGTAAACACAAGTCAAAACTTTTGAAACTCTTATGTGACATTTGGAATTGTTTTATATACCTTTCATATTCAGAAATTGAGTATTTTAGTTAATGATTTGTTCAGTACTGTATTTTATTTTTCTGTCTTGTTCGGTCCCTTATAATTTTACGAACATTAGTAAACACAAGTCAAAACTTTTGAAACTCTTATGTGACATTTGGAATTGTTTTATATACCTTTCATATTCAGAAATTGAGTATTTTAGTTAATGATTTGTTCAGTACTGTATTTTATTTTTCTGTCTTGTTCGGTCCCTTATAATTTTACGAACATTAGTAAACACAAGTCAAAACTTTTGAAACTCTTATGTGACATTTGGAATTGTTTTATATACCTTTCATATTCAGAAATTGAGTATTTTAGTTAATGATTTGTTCAGTACTGTATTTTATTTTTCTGTCTTGTTCGGTCCCTTATAATTTTACGAACATTAGTAAACACAAGTCAAAACTTTTGAAACTCTTATGTGACATTTGGAATTGTTTTATATACCTTTCATATTCAGAAATTGAGTATTTTAGTTAATGATTTGTTCAGTACTGTATTTTATTTTTCTGTCTTGTTCGGTCCCTTATAATTTTACGAACATTAGTAAACACAAGTCAAAACTTTTGAAACTCTTATGTGACATTTGGAATTGTTTTATATACCTTTCATATTCAGAAATTGAGTATTTTAGTTAATGATTTGTTCAGTACTGTATTTTATTTTTCTGTCTTGTTCGGTCCCTTATAATTTTACGAACATTAGTAAACACAAGTCAAAACTTTTGAAACTCTTATGTGACATTTGGAATTGTTTTATATACCTTTCATATTCAGAAATTGAGTATTTTAGTTAATGATTTGTTCAGTACTGTATTTTATTTTTCTGTCTTGTTCGGTCCCTTATAATTTTACGAACATTAGTAAACACAAGTCAAAACTTTTGAAACTCTTATGTGACATTTGGAATTGTTTTATATACCTTTCATATTCAGAAATTGAGTATTTTAGTTAATGATTTGTTCAGTACTGTATTTTATTTTTCTGTCTTGTTCGGTCCCTTATAATTTTACGAACATTAGTAAACACAAGTCAAAACTTTTGAAACTCTTATGTGACATTTGGAATTGTTTTATATACCTTTCATATTCAGAAATTGAGTATTTTAGTTAATGATTTGTTCAGTACTGTATTTTATTTTTCTGTCTTGTTCGGTCCCTTATAATTTTACGAACATTAGTAAACACAAGTCAAAACTTTTGAAACTCTTATGTGACATTTGGAATTGTTTTATATACCTTTCATATTCAGAAATTGAGTATTTTAGTTAATGATTTGTTCAGTACTGTATTTTATTTTTCTGTCTTGTTCGGTCCCTTATAATTTTACGAACATTAGTAAACACAAGTCAAAACTTTTGAAACTCTTATGTGACATTTGGAATTGTTTTATATACCTTTCATATTCAGAAATTGAGTATTTTAGTTAATGATTTGTTCAGTACTTTATTTTATTTTTCTGTCTTGTTCGGTCCCTTATAATTTTACGAACATTAGTAAACACAAGTCAAAACTTTTGAAACTCTTATGTGACATTTGGAATTGTTTTATATACCTTTCATATTCAGAAATTGAGTATTTTAGTTAATGATTTGTTCAGTACTGTATTTTATTTTTCTGTCTTGTTCGGTCCCTTATAATTTTACGAACATTAGTAAACACAAGTCAAAACTTTTGAAACTCTTATGTGACATTTGGAATTGTTTTATATACCTTTCATATTCAGAAATTGAGTATTTTAGTTAATGATTTGTTCAGTACTGTATTTTATTTTTCTGTCTTGTTCGGTCCCTTATAATTTTACGAACATTAGTAAACACAAGTCAAAACTTTTGAAACTCTTATGTGACATTTGGAATTGTTTTATATACCTTTCATATTCAGAAATTGAGTATTTTAGTTAATGATTTGTTCAGTACTGTATTTTATTTTTCTGTCTTGTTCGGTCCCTTATAATTTTACGAACATTAGTAAACACAAGTCAAAACTTTTGAAACTCTTATGTGACATTTGGAATTGTTTTATATACCTTTCATATTCAGAAATTGAGTATTTTAGTTAATGATTTGTTCAGTACTTTATTTTATTTTTCTGTCTTGTTCGGTCCCTTATAATTTTACGAACATTAGTAAACACAAGTCAAAACTTTTGAAACTCTTATGTGACATTTGGAATTGTTTTATATACCTTTCATATTCAGAAATTGAGTATTTTAGTTAATGATTTGTTCAGTACTTTATTTTATTTTTCTGTCTTGTTCGGTCCCTTATAATTTTACGAACATTAGTAAACACAAGTCAAAACTTTTGAAACTCTTATGTGACATTTGGAATTGTTTTATATACCTTTCATATTCAGAAATTGAGTATTTTAGTTAATGATTTGTTCAGTACTTTATTTTATTTTTCTGTCTTGTTCGGTCCCTTATAATTTTACGAACATTAGTAAACACAAGTCAAAACTTTTGAAACTCTTATGTGACATTTGGAATTGTTTTATATACCTTTCATATTCAGAAATTGAGTATTTTAGTTAATGATTTGTTCAGTACTTTATTTTATTTTTCTGTCTTGTTCGGTCCCTTATAATTTTACGAACATTAGTAAACACAAGTCAAAACTTTTGAAACTCTTATGTGACATTTGGAATTGTTTTATATACCTTTCATATTCAGAAATTGAGTATTTTAGTTAATGATTTGTTCAGTACTGTATTTTATTTTTCTGTCTTGTTCGGTCCCTTATAATTTTACGAACATTAGTAAACACAAGTCAAAACTTTTGAAACTCTTATGTGACATTTGGAATTGTTTTATATACCTTTCATATTCAGAAATTGAGTATTTTAGTTAATGATTTGTTCAGTACTGTATTTTATTTTTCTGTCTTGTTCGGTCCCTTATAATTTTACGAACATTAGTAAACACAAGTCAAAACTTTTGAAACTCTTATGTGACATTTGGAATTGTTTTATATACCTTTCATATTCAGAAATTGAGTATTTTAGTTAATGATTTGTTCAGTACTGTATTTTATTTTTCTGTCTTGTTCGGTCCCTTATAATTTTACGAACATTAGTAAACACAAGTCAAAACTTTTGAAACTCTTATGTGACATTTGGAATTGTTTTATATACCTTTCATATTCAGAAATTGAGTATTTTAGTTAATGATTTGTTCAGTACTTTATTTTATTTTTCTGTCTTGTTCGGTCCCTTATAATTTTACGAACATTAGTAAACACAAGTCAAAACTTTTGAAACTCTTATGTGACATTTGGAATTGTTTTATATACCTTTCATATTCAGAAATTGAGTATTTTAGTTAATGATTTGTTCAGTACTGTATTTTATTTTTCTGTCTTGTTCGGTCCCTTATAATTTTACGAACATTAGTAAACACAAGTCAAAACTTTTGAAACTCTTATGTGACATTTGGAATTGTTTTATATACCTTTCATATTCAGAAATTGAGTATTTTAGTTAATGATTTGTTCAGTACTGTATTTTATTTTTCTGTCTTGTTCGGTCCCTTATAATTTTACGAACATTAGTAAACACAAGTCAAAACTTTTGAAACTCTTATGTGACATTTGGAATTGTTTTATATACCTTTCATATTCAGAAATTGAGTATTTTAGTTAATGATTTGTTCAGTACTGTATTTTATTTTTCTGTCTTGTTCGGTCCCTTATAATTTTACGAACATTAGTAAACACAAGTCAAAACTTTTGAAACTCTTATGTGACATTTGGAATTGTTTTATATACCTTTCATATTCAGAAATTGAGTATTTTAGTTAATGATTTGTTCAGTACTGTATTTTATTTTTCTGTCTTGTTCGGTCCCTTATAATTTTACGAACATTAGTAAACACAAGTCAAAACTTTTGAAACTCTTATGTGACATTTGGAATTGTTTTATATACCTTTCATATTCAGAAATTGAGTATTTTAGTTAATGATTTGTTCAGTACTGTATTTTATTTTTCTGTCTTGTTCGGTCCCTTATAATTTTACGAACATTAGTAAACACAAGTCAAAACTTTTGAAACTCTTATGTGACATTTGGAATTGTTTTATATACCTTTCATATTCAGAAATTGAGTATTTTAGTTAATGATTTGTTCAGTACTGTATTTTATTTTTCTGTCTTGTTCGGTCCCTTATAATTTTACGAACATTAGTAAACACAAGTCAAAACTTTTGAAACTCTTATGTGACATTTGGAATTGTTTTATATACCTTTCATATTCAGAAATTGAGTATTTTAGTTAATGATTTGTTCAGTACTGTATTTTATTTTTCTGTCTTGTTCGGTCCCTTATAATTTTACGAACATTAGTAAACACAAGTCAAAACTTTTGAAACTCTTATGTGACATTTGGAATTGTTTTATATACCTTTCATATTCAGAAATTGAGTATTTTAGTTAATGATTTGTTCAGTACTTTATTTTATTTTTCTGTCTTGTTCGGTCCCTTATAATTTTACGAACATTAGTAAACACAAGTCAAAACTTTTGAAACTCTTATGTGACATTTGGAATTGTTTTATATACCTTTCATATTCAGAAATTGAGTATTTTAGTTAATGATTTGTTCAGTACTTTATTTTATTTTTCTGTCTTGTTCGGTCCCTTATAATTTTACGAACATTAGTAAACACAAGTCAAAACTTTTGAAACTCTTATGTGACATTTGGAATTGTTTTATATACCTTTCATATTCAGAAATTGAGTATTTTAGTTAATGATTTGTTCAGTACTTTATTTTATTTTTCTGTCTTGTTCGGTCCCTTATAATTTTACGAACATTAGTAAACACAAGTCAAAACTTTTGAAACTCTTATGTGACATTTGGAATTGTTTTATATACCTTTCATATTCAGAAATTGAGTATTTTAGTTAATGATTTGTTCAGTACTTTATTTTATTTTTCTGTCTTGTTCGGTCCCTTATAATTTTACGAACATTAGTAAACACAAGTCAAAACTTTTGAAACTCTTATGTGACATTTGGAATTGTTTTATATACCTTTCATATTCAGAAATTGAGTATTTTAGTTAATGATTTGTTCAGTACTTTATTTTATTTTTCTGTCTTGTTCGGTCCCTTATAATTTTACGAACATTAGTAAACACAAGTCAAAACTTTTGAAACTCTTATGTGACATTTGGAATTGTTTTATATACCTTTCATATTCAGAAATTGAGTATTTTAGTTAATGATTTGTTCAGTACTGTATTTTATTTTTCTGTCTTGTTCGGTCCCTTATAATTTTACGAACATTAGTAAACACAAGTCAAAACTTTTGAAACTCTTATGTGACATTTGGAATTGTTTTATATACCTTTCATATTCAGAAATTGAGTATTTTAGTTAATGATTTGTTCAGTACTGTATTTTATTTTTCTGTCTTGTTCGGTCCCTTATAATTTTACGAACATTAGTAAACACAAGTCAAAACTTTTGAAACTCTTATGTGACATTTGGAATTGTTTTATATACCTTTCATATTCAGAAATTGAGTATTTTAGTTAATGATTTGTTCAGTACTTTATTTTATTTTTCTGTCTTGTTCGGTCCCTTATAATTTTACGAACATTAGTAAACACAAGTCAAAACTTTTGAAACTCTTATGTGACATTTGGAATTGTTTTATATACCTTTCATATTCAGAAATTGAGTATTTTAGTTAATGATTTGTTCAGTACTTTATTTTATTTTTCTGTCTTGTTCGGTCCCTTATAATTTTACGAACATTAGTAAACACAAGTCAAAACTTTTGAAACTCTTATGTGACATTTGGAATTGTTTTATATACCTTTCATATTCAGAAATTGAGTATTTTAGTTAATGATTTGTTCAGTACTTTATTTTATTTTTCTGTCTTGTTCGGTCCCTTATAATTTTACGAACATTAGTAAACACAAGTCAAAACTTTTGAAACTCTTATGTGACATTTGGAATTGTTTTATATACCTTTCATATTCAGAAATTGAGTATTTTAGTTAATGATTTGTTCAGTACTTTATTTTATTTTTCTGTCTTGTTCGGTCCCTTATAATTTTACGAACATTAGTAAACACAAGTCAAAACTTTTGAAACTCTTATGTGACATTTGGAATTGTTTTATATACCTTTCATATTCAGAAATTGAGTATTTTAGTTAATGATTTGTTCAGTACTGTATTTTATTTTTCTGTCTTGTTCGGTCCCTTATAATTTTACGAACATTAGTAAACACAAGTCAAAACTTTTGAAACTCTTATGTGACATTTGGAATTGTTTTATATACCTTTCATATTCAGAAATTGAGTATTTTAGTTAATGATTTGTTCAGTACTGTATTTTATTTTTCTGTCTTGTTCGGTCCCTTATAATTTTACGAACATTAGTAAACACAAGTCAAAACTTTTGAAACTCTTATGTGACATTTGGAATTGTTTTATATACCTTTCATATTCAGAAATTGAGTATTTTAGTTAATGATTTGTTCAGTACTGTATTTTATTTTTCTGTCTTGTTCGGTCCCTTATAATTTTACGAACATTAGTAAACACAAGTCAAAACTTTTGAAACTCTTATGTGACATTTGGAATTGTTTTATATACCTTTCATATTCAGAAATTGAGTATTTTAGTTAATGATTTGTTCAGTACTTTATTTTATTTTTCTGTCTTGTTCGGTCCCTTATAATTTTACGAACATTAGTAAACACAAGTCAAAACTTTTGAAACTCTTATGTGACATTTGGAATTGTTTTATATACCTTTCATATTCAGAAATTGAGTATTTTAGTTAATGATTTGTTCAGTACTGTATTTTATTTTCTGTCTTGTTCGGTCCCTTATAATTTTACGAACATTAGTAAACACAAGTCAAAACTTTTGAAACTCTTATGTGACATTTGGAATTGTTTTATATACCTTTCATATTCAGAAATTGAGTATTTTAGTTAATGATTTGTTCAGTACTGTATTTTATTTTTCTGTCTTGTTCGGTCCCTTATAATTTTACGAACATTAGTAAACACAAGTCAAAACTTTTGAAACTCTTATGTGACATTTGGAATTGTTTTATATACCTTTCATATTCAGAAATTGAGTATTTTAGTTAATGATTTGTTCAGTACTGTATTTTATTTTTCTGTCTTGTTCGGTCCCTTATAATTTTACGAACATTAGTAAACACAAGTCAAAACTTTTGAAACTCTTATGTGACATTTGGAATTGTTTTATATACCTTTCATATTCAGAAATTGAGTATTTTAGTTAATGATTTGTTCAGTACTGTATTTTATTTTTCTGTCTTGTTCGGTCCCTTATAATTTTACGAACATTAGTAAACACAAGTCAAAACTTTTGAAACTCTTATGTGACATTTGGAATTGTTTTATATACCTTTCATATTCAGAAATTGAGTATTTTAGTTAATGATTTGTTCAGTACTTTATTTTATTTTTCTGTCTTGTTCGGTCCCTTATAATTTTACGAACATTAGTAAACACAAGTCAAAACTTTTGAAACTCTTATGTGACATTTGGAATTGTTTTATATACCTTTCATATTCAGAAATTGAGTATTTTAGTTAATGATTTGTTCAGTACTTTATTTTATTTTTCTGTCTTGTTCGGTCCCTTATAATTTTACGAACATTAGTAAACACAAGTCAAAACTTTTGAAACTCTTATGTGACATTTGGAATTGTTTTATATACCTTTCATATTCAGAAATTGAGTATTTTAGTTAATGATTTGTTCAGTACTTTATTTTATTTTTCTGTCTTGTTCGGTCCCTTATAATTTTACGAACATTAGTAAACACAAGTCAAAACTTTTGAAACTCTTATGTGACATTTGGAATTGTTTTATATACCTTTCATATTCAGAAATTGAGTATTTTAGTTAATGATTTGTTCAGTACTGTATTTTATTTTTCTGTCTTGTTCGGTCCCTTATAATTTTACGAACATTAGTAAACACAAGTCAAAACTTTTGAAACTCTTATGTGACATTTGGAATTGTTTTATATACCTTTCATATTCAGAAATTGAGTATTTTAGTTAATGATTTGTTCAGTACTTTATTTTATTTTTCTGTCTTGTTCGGTCCCTTATAATTTTACGAACATTAGTAAACACAAGTCAAAACTTTTGAAACTCTTATGTGACATTTGGAATTGTTTTATATACCTTTCATATTCAGAAATTGAGTATTTTAGTTAATGATTTGTTCAGTACTGTATTTTATTTTTCTGTCTTGTTCGGTCCCTTATAATTTTACGAACATTAGTAAACACAAGTCAAAACTTTTGAAACTCTTATGTGACATTTGGAATTGTTTTATATACCTTTCATATTCAGAAATTGAGTATTTTAGTTAATGATTTGTTCAGTACTTTATTTTATTTTTCTGTCTTGTTCGGTCCCTTATAATTTTACGAACATTAGTAAACACAAGTCAAAACTTTTGAAACTCTTATGTGACATTTGGAATTGTTTTATATACCTTTCATATTCAGAAATTGAGTATTTTAGTTAATGATTTGTTCAGTACTTTATTTTATTTTTCTGTCTTGTTCGGTCCCTTATAATTTTACGAACATTAGTAAACACAAGTCAAAACTTTTGAAACTCTTATGTGACATTTGGAATTGTTTTATATACCTTTCATATTCAGAAATTGAGTATTTTAGTTAATGATTTGTTCAGTACTTTATTTTATTTTTCTGTCTTGTTCGGTCCCTTATAATTTTACGAACATTAGTAAACACAAGTCAAAACTTTTGAAACTCTTATGTGACATTTGGAATTGTTTTATATACCTTTCATATTCAGAAATTGAGTATTTTAGTTAATGATTTGTTCAGTACTGTATTTTATTTTTCTGTCTTGTTCGGTCCCTTATAATTTTACGAACATTAGTAAACACAAGTCAAAACTTTTGAAACTCTTATGTGACATTTGGAATTGTTTTCACAAGGTTGGGCCTTGTCATTTGACAAATGTTTTTGGGACATTTTTGTAATGTTTTGGAATAATGCAGCTTGTGTGTTAGTTCTATGCTTATAGATTGACTTTCTTTAGTAGATCCTGAATCCTTCTTAATTTTGCTGTGTTCTAATTTTAAATGCATATATACCTCTCTGGCTCTTCTCTTTGTATCGATTTCATCTTTTTGACTTCAGATTTGTTGATAATTTTTTTCACTGATGAAGAGAATCCAGCATATCCTTGAAACAGCTTCATATTTCATTATTACATTTTGCTTGCTAAGTGCTCTATTATGTTATATTTTTTGTCCCTGATCTTGTATCTTATATTCCACATAATTATTCTATATGTTCTATCCCTTTATTTTTGTCTATCCGATTTTTTTTTCTATCTATATGATTTGTATAAAGTAATCTACTCCCACCCATTTTAAATCAACTCAATGTCTATGCTACTGTTTTACTTATATTTTAAAAGCGTACCTATAATTTACATATTTTCTCATGGATTTTATGCAATACAATCTTATGTGCATCATAAAATTTTAGAATGGTGTAAATACTGTAAATTATAAACAAAAGAGTAGAAGTGCAAAAGTCTAATGGACACCCTCCAAATTGAAGTATGTAATGCGAAATTATGTCGGGGACCTGCATTTGGTTCTCATAAGGTTTCTTCAGTTTCTACGTCTCAAGTACATGCTCAAAAGAAAAATACTTGTTTGTGTATTTTATGTATTTAACAGTGATTTGAATAAAACCGTTAAGTTAAAATTTAGCAACTGAAAAACATTTTAAATTGCTAAAATAAATATAAAATTGTATTTTAATAAAAAATATTGAATGAAAATATTATATTTAAAATACTTAGAATTGTTTTTGACCCATTTCTACAAACAACATTTCAAATATAACTTTTCTGCGAATGGAATGTCAAATAGCAAATAGTGACAGAATTATTCTGCACATATGTAAATTATTAGTTTTGTGCCCAAGATCAAATATTTACTCAGAAGAAAATAAAAATTAATAGTATCTGTGAACATAAATGTTAAAATAAAATTTGCTGCAAATTTTAGCTATAAATGCATTAAATTAGGAGATAACTAAGGAAGTAACTCCTACTGTAGATAACAGTATATTCATGGACTGGTTTTGCACTTATTATGCGCTCATCAGCAGGGAATAAACGTTCACTGCAATGCAGCAAGAAAACTTGCTATCTGCCTCAATTTTGTGAACTTTAGTGGGTACTGATAATTGCAGTCCTTCCAAGTAGATGATATAAAATTCATTCACAATTTAGCTCAGGCTACACAATTTGCAAGTGCTAAGATCAAAATCACAAGAACCTTCCAGAATATAATAAATAATTCCAAATATAACCTTCCAAAGATAGAAGATAACTATCAGAAAAAATATCTGCATACAATAAAAAGGCTAGATTCATATTTTATCCACAAAATTTGCTCAAATTTGGAAAGTACTTGTGCACATTTTATTATTTACAACTCTTAACTATGTTTCAAATAAATGTTACGAAAATTGAATGTTGTTTTGAATGTCCGATTTAGTGTTAAATTTGATTTTCAAGTGAAAAGGTAATTCTTTTAACAGCTTCAGCCATTTTAACAAATTAAAATTTATTTTGTTTAGTAATTCAATTTAGTAAATTATTTTTTTACTTGAATAGTTTATTACCAGTATTTTGTTTTTCAAACTGGTCCGATATCACAAAATATTCTAATGTTGACGCACAAGTACATACCTACTTTCTCAATTTTAGATTATTATGCTGGACAAGATATAAGACTAGCCTATAGTAATTTCTCTATTTCACACAACATAAGTATCCAATTGATACTATTTTCTACGATGTAGATACATCGTAGATCTACTATGTATCTACAATACATATAAATAATATTTTATTATATTTTAAATAATTTTAGAAGGAAAAATCAATAATACATACCATAATAGGCGCCAAACCGAAGATAAACACGGTAGTCGGTACACAAAAGAGCTGGGCATGCGCGTCAGAACACAGTTGTTCGACGCCAAGTTGGCAATTACTTTTGGTGCCAATATTTGTGTGGTCACGTAGTATTTGGTAGTAACAAGGTTACCATATATACATAAAGTAAGGGAGACTTATTGCTAAATAGTGAGATAAATATTAATATCTGAGAACAGATCTGATTTTTTGAAGTCTAGATTCTGTCACTGTGCACAGCCGGTCTAAACTCAGGCCGTGGCGCCAGAATCATGATGTGACGCTAGAAGGGGAACCCTTGCTAACTCGGGAAAACTTGCAAATTGAGAGTTAAAAAATATTTCAAAATAATTACACTTTTACTCATTTCTATGCCTAAATTTTAGCACAGTTAATTTTATAAAGATTATCTAAACTTAGATGGGGGGGGGGGGGGGGAAGTATATTTTTTTACTGGAGCTCCCACAAAGCAAGAACTACTCTGTCTAAATGATTACAAAATTATATATAATCTAGATCCTTTTACAGTTACAAACCTAGTGTTAATGAATATTAAGTAGCTTTCATTTTTTTTCTACTACTGTAAACAATGCAATTAATATGACATCAAAATTTCTACAACCATATGTTGTTGTTGTTGAAACCCAGACCGTTCGACCTACCAGAAAGGTCTACAACCATATGTATAATAGCAAAAAAATATTGTGTGACAATTCTATTTTTATATATAATTTGAAATATTTTCACACTGCTGATGAGAAAAATCACTTCAATTGATTTCTAATAAATATTAGAGTTTTGAATATTGAATACTTTTAATGCAAGGGATACTTTTTGCCTCTCGATGTGTGTTAGATGGATATAATGATTTTAATGTTAACACATGAGAAAATTTAAGGAGTTTATCTTTTTCAAAATTGTATAAATTCCGTAAATCAGAAAAATTTGCCTCTTTAAGGTTTTCATTATTTTGGAAATCAGGGTACTGCAAATTAATGTCTATTACATTTAACCAATTATTTCTTATAGATGTTAATAAATGAATAGGATCATACATCAAATACAGAGGTATATCAGGATTACTTGGATTATATACAGCATCATTAAATTTATCGTGTTTCTTAAAAAGAGTAAACATGCTTCTATTAATATTGTTGTTATCAGTAATAACAGACAATACATTAAGGTCAAGTTCTTTTAACTTGCAAATTAACATAGATGCCAAATTATAGAGCTTTTGTCCCGTAAATGTTGAAACTGGGGCAATTGCTATTACGTCTTTATAATTTGAAAACATAGAGATCGATGCAATCAAAAACACTTGGGCAGTTTTTGCTTTTTCATTACTATCAAAACAATCACCGTTAACTTTACCACATTTAAACGTATACCTAGGATCAACATAAATCTCATCAATTAAGAGAGAGACAAATTTTTGTCTCTCGTTTTGTCTTCGTTTAAACATTGTACTCTACGTTTTAAATAACTATTACACGGATTAAAAAAATCTGAATCCACATTTAACTTTTTTGAAATTCTACTTAATGTTCTCACATGAGGCAATGTCAACACCTATGAATTTCTAAATGCCTTATAGCAAGAAGAACTAGATAAGTATATTTTAAAGCATAGAATAAACAGTTCTTGTGAAAATCGAAGCAAACATACCTGCTTCTGTTTCTCCAACAGCTTCACTGCGGCTTCGATATAATTAAGTTGTGATGGAGAAGAATGCACAGTTTCACATGCACTTATTAATAAATCCAGATCACGTTTATTTGTAATTAGGCTAAATTGTATTCCCCATTTTTGTAGCTGCTTCTAACTGCACTGGAGATTTTCAAAAAACGCATCGAACGTTTTTTCTTGGCATATGCTGATACTCGCAATAGCACATGGCACAGATGATGCATTAATGCGAACTTTAAGAGATATAAACTATTTAAAAAATGGCTCTAAAGCACCCATGAACGTTAGTTAAATGATAATAAAACATAAGAACAACTTATTATGCACAAAACACGATGCTATAAAACTAATAGAACATTCCGAAAACCTCAAAAAAACGTTTTACAATCATTAACCACTCCACGAGGGACGCTGACCGCACTTGGATTTTTGTTCTCTTCTTTCCGAATGCTCCCTTCTTACCGTGACGTCACGACAATTTCTCCTCAGTGGCGCCACGGCCTGTGTGTAGACCGGCTGTGCACTGTGTTAATAAATTTCGCAGGATTGTACTCCCACCACATTTCTAGAAATCTACTTAGTCAATTTTTATTATCGCTTTTTTTTAAATGAAAACATTTGTAATGTCAAATATCTGTTAAATGTATAAGTTAAATAACATTTTTGAAATGAAATAATTTCAAAGATGTTTACGGGGGGGGGGGGGGGGGGGGGGGGGGGGGCATGAAAACGTATTGAAGCGTAAATTTGTTTCTATACATTGATATTAATTGGGATAATTTGTTTAATAAAATATGTTAAAGATGTTGTTATAATGAAATATGTTAAAGATGCATGAAAACGTATTGAAGCGTAAATTTGTTTCTATACATTGATATTAATTAGGATAATTTGTTTAATGAAATATGTTAAAGATGTTGTTAGAGTATGAAATTAAAATTGTAAGGATTGTGTACAGTCCCTTTCATTACTCTTTTCGAAATCCTGGTTACGCCTATGAGTGGGAGGGGGGGGGGGGGGAGTAACTTACCCTGTTAACGTCAGAATACACTTTTCAAATATATTAATTCTCCCAAATCGAACATATCGAAAAATAAAATCCAACACATTTGATTGTCGCCCCCCCCCCCCCCTTTTCTTAGACCCTGGCTACGCCTATGCTAAAATATGGATATTGATTGTCAAATTTAGATTAAATAAACATGATAAAATGCAGGAGAAAAGTAGCGTAACTAATTGTAAAGGAAATATCGAATTTATACATAAAGTTGATATACAGATACAATTTTTCTTCATTAAATTTATTTTGAACACTTTCTTCATATACTGTACAAAAATAAGAGGAATGATAATCTCCCCCTCTTCACACCCACACACTGGCTTATTAAAGTCGTTTATTCATCATTATCTAAAAATATTTATTACTATCGAAATAATTTGACCGTCGACCCCCATCCCTCATTTCGGCTACGCCTATGTTTAGGTATTGTGTTTATTAGTCCAAAATTTCGCATTTATATATTTCATAGTAATTATACTTATGAGTGTTGGTCAGAATAGGAAAAAGAGGTAATCCTAATCCATAACCCCCCCTCCCCCCTTAAGTGCATTTTTAGTAGAAGTCATAAAATTTTTGATGACAAAGAACTGAAATAAGAATATTTAACCATATACCTTTTAAAAGCCATGAATATCAATGGTTTAATTTGGTTTTTAAAATTGATCATCGTTTGGAAAATTATACTTTAAATTTTTAATAATTTGAAACTCAGTAAAAATAACAAAATATGTATAAAATACAAATTTAATATTGAAAATTTTGAAAACAAAAAACCCATTAAACATACTAAACTCGAACAACACAGTATGTGTTTTACGCTATACTTATTAGAAAATTTATCATCCGATAAGTTTTCGGATGAAAATAGGAAGAAATTCTCTAAAAATATGGATTGATTGGACTTATTCTTTAGAAAAATAGATTGTTTGGAGATAGATATTCGTTGAAAAATTTGTTGCGAATAATGAAGATAAAACTTTTCAGATAAATGCAACAACATTAAAATGATTTAAAAACAAAATATATAATCCATTTTGCAATGTAATAAATAATTTGTTTTAAAATCATTTTTAAATTGCAATATTTGCAACCAAATGAAAAGGAAATGATAGCAACAAGTTTGCAACGTTTTAAATCCAGATCGTGCTACCTGGGTTATTGTTAAATTAAAAATTAACTTTTATTTGCAACAATCAAAAATATCATCCAATTCATTAAAACTTCAATTAAATGTATAGTGGTTAAATCTAAGTACATTGCGTTTTTATAATTAAATCAATTAAATTTAGAACTCAAATAAAGAAAAACCCAGGATCAGAATCCACTTTGGCCTGAAGACCAGAGTTTGGTCTGCCTGGAGAGCTGTCCACCACCAAAAATGTTAATTGTTTACAACTTAAAAATAATAAAAACAGACACCAATAAAAATGAAAAAATCTCAAATGTAAATAATTCTATGTATGTAAACAAAAGAAAGTGTTAAATAAAATTAATTTTCATTATTAAGATTTAGGGTGGGTAAAAAGGATGTCACAGATGATTAAATATTTGGAGACCACTGCACTGATGTTACACACACACCCTGTTGGTTAGACACTGTGAGGCCGTCTTGCTGACAAAGACAAGAATTTACTCCACTGATGTGAGGGCACGGCTATGAAATCTGCCGGAGTCACAGGAACGATATCGTTGATTTTTGTAAAACTTGCAGCATAAAACACACTCTGCTGATCACACACTGTAGCGCACTACACTCGCTGTTGTCGCAAACTTCTATAAAGCCCACAAAATTACACACAATTTTTAAAAATATACATATTATTTGTTGGCTTGCAAAAACTTGTAACGGTTTGGTGGAAATGTAGATTTAAAAGAGGGTCTGTTATGAATGATGATACACTGATAAACACTTGGTCATCTGCATCTTCAATATTTGGATCTAAGTAATAACAGATGTAGCCGATTTCTTCAATTTTGTATTCAACATCTAATGGAACATCCAGTGACAAAGACAGCTGAACTTGTGCAGCAAGAGGTGTAACCTTGGTGAAAGAATTTAAATAACGATGAGCAAAATTGAGAGACACTGGCTCTTGCATTTCAATAATCACCGCTTCTTCTTCCTTATCAATGTTAGCAGTTGGAGACAGTTTTACGCTGCCAGTTCCTAAATCACAACTCCCAAACACCTTTCCGGCGACCCTGGGTACTCAGCAAGAGCCCCAGACTTGGCCCTCAAAAACTCTCGACCTTCTTACAACGCCGGCTAGGAGTCGAAAAAATCTCCTCACAACCGTTCGCTTCCCAAGAGTCACCAAACTCGGCGAGTGAAAACTTGCACCTCACGTAAAGCGCCTACGCATATACCGTGGAATAAATATGATGCTATGCCAAGAACCATGAGATTGAAAAACTGCTGAAAATTAAAATTACGCCACCAAGTGCACAGCAACCCAACGGAATGTTTAGCGCCCCATTTCCAGGTGTTCGCAGAAATAAGCTGAAAGGATCTATTTTCCACTTAAGATGTGTCTTTTTTCGCAAACTCGTAAATGAAGTAAAATCAAATTAAAAGCCGAGAGCGAACACCGGAGAATTAGCAAAAGATATTTAGCATTTGAAGACACATCGCGCATAATTTTGAATAATGAAAAACATGAAAATGATAACAAATTAACGTTAAAAGGAGATAAATCGCTGAAATATTCAATAACAGCAAATAAATTTAGAATTTTGAAGGGAAAATAACAGATTTTGAACTATTATTAAATTTTGAACCATTAATTAAAGTAGCATCACAAAATCCCGGCATAACACACCTTTTAAATTGATCATATAGAATTCAATACATTTACATTTATAATTATTAACATTATTTCTTTGTTTCTTTAAGTAATTGCCATTCCTGTTTGGCCTGTGCACTACACCCCTGAGAATATATATAACAAACCAATTTCAAAATAATTTCACCTACCTTCGATACCTTCATATAAATTGCAGAGTTTAAACCTAATTAACTTATTGCACAGCCACAAAGGGAACACAACTCAATTGTGTTAAATTAAAAATTTTTCTTTTAATTACAATTAAACTTAAGTGCTTTCAAACATAAACAGGTCAAATTTTATAAATTCTTAAACAATTACATAGTTGTATTGCATTGTAAAATCCAATTTAAAACTTCAGTTACAAATTAAAATCTTTTAAAAACCCAGGTTCAGAATCCACTCTGGTCTGAAGACCAGAGTTTGGTCTGCCTGGAGAGCTATCCACAAAAATGTAAACTTAAATAGTAAACACAATGTATAATTTCAAATAATGACTTCTGTGTATATAAAAATAAGAATATACAAATTATGTAAGAGTGTTAATTAAAATTCATATTAAATATTTTCATTCAAATTAAAGACACAGCCATTGCTTTCATCATTTTGGAAAAACTCTCATTTGGGCTGGGATGTTTCTAGAGGGTTAATATAAATGGCAGCACCAGTGATGAGCTATGAATGAAATGAGCAACGAAAATACCCGTGAAATCGGTCGGTGACACACACTTTCAAAACTTCAGATACAGCAGAACCGCCGCTGCACAAGATGATGCATTTTTTTTCTAAATAAATGAAGGCACATAATACATTCTTTGGCAAAAAAAAAATATCGGCACCGGACATAAAAGTAGTCGAATCGGCAGCAAAGCTCCAGAGGTGTACAACACAGCGATGATACATTCTTTGGCAAAATAGATGTCGGCACCAGACTTAAAAGTAGAAGAATAGGTAGCAAAGTTCCAGAAGTGCACAACCAGCAATAGCAGAGCAAGACCCGGGGCATTCACATTCTGTTGGCACCACGTTGAAGTTGTCAAAAATGAGGCACACTCCAGCAATGTCAAGAAGGCGACATCAAACAAAAATAGGCAATTCTGCACAAAAAAACTTAAAACATGTTCCCGGCAACCACGGGATATGGGCGCTCTTGCATGCAATCCGTTCCCCGTTTCTCAGCAGCAAATAGAAAAATCACTTTCTCACAACACCTGTTAGAAACCAAGGGATGGTTTGAACAAGAATGTACCTATAATGCAACGTGCTGATGTCTAAAATTTTTTCTAGCAGAGCGGTAGTTTGTCAGTGGATGTTAGCATGTAGAGTTGAGTACGTGTTCATCAATAAACAGTTTATTTAAAACAAAATCACTTTAATGACGTGAGTCCATTACTTCGACGTGGTTACATCAGACATTGTAACATCGTAGTAAAGAGAAAATATTATGTACAATAATAAGCTCGCAAGCTCATAGCAAAAGGTTATCAGTTTAAAATCTATAGCTTAGACGCACTCACTTAACACAGGTAAGTAAAAAAAATCATCTTACCAAAGATGCCGTGTATTTTCCAGATACCACCATCTCCTGGTCACACGTTATGGTGAACTTACTTTCGAGTAACACAGAGTCTACACCGTGGAATAAATTAACTTGGCTTCTTTAAAACTGAAAGAGCCAACACTTGTAAAGTTTACCGCAATTTCTGAATTAGACTTTCGGAAAAGACTCACACGTTCATATCACAACATGGCTGGCAACTAACACCTTCACCACATACTCAAACCGAGTATCTGCATACAAGTGTATCACACATTGTATCTCATCACCGTGTCTCCAAAGTACTGAGAATGCGTCTACCATATATATACAGCGATGGGTATGCTCCAGAATACAACCGTTGACGGCAGCGCCCTCTCAATATGCAAAACAGGATGCGCGCGTGACGAGAAGGTGATTTGCAAGATCAGCCCATTCCGTTCCTGTCACGAGTCGTTCACACGAACGGAAAAACCATTCTAAAAATGAAATTACGTTCGTGCGAAACGGGAATCGTGACGAAAACAGAACTAAGTTTCCAACAATCGGCCCTGTTGGGAAAATCAAATGTAAACATCGCGATTCACGTTTCCCGTGAACAGGCGTTCATGCAAATTTCTTGTGAACAACTCTTTCCGTTCACCGGCGTGAACCATGACGTTTTTCCATCATGAGGTGTCATGCAAATCAGATTCACAATGCGTACGCATCTCATTTGCATATCCGGGGGCATTTCCGGAATGGTCCATTATCGGGTATATAAGATGGAACTTTCTTGAAGCATTATCTTCATCATTCATTCATTCTGATCATCATTCTTTCCGATTCGATCTGTTTTTGCGTCAACTGTTATGACGATCAGTTAGGACGATGTTAGTAGGCTATCACTAACATATTACGATGATAAGACGGACTTAGTTCTTAGTCAACATGTTTGATATGCGAGTTTAAGTCAGATATATATTATTTTTATAACACAGACTTGTAAGTTATGCTAAGTAACGGCATTTTGATAAAGTAACGTGTAGTTGTTCATGACGTTAATTCTCTGAGTTTATTAACGGTGAATAGTATGAAGTCATAGTGTATTGGTGCTTCAAGTTATTGAATCTTTCCTGCCAAATGTGATACCAGCGGTGGTGGCTTCGAACAAATACGCACGTTATCAAGGTAGTATAAGTTTTCTTATATACTACAAAAGATGCTTCAAGAAAGTTCTAGAACTCAACTCAATTTTTACAAGCTTTCAAGCTTTATGTATATAGCCTTGTTTACGTTTTGGCATGGATTTTACTAAGTGATGTAAATTGCCTGAATATGCTTTAACTCACGAATAAAGAGAATTGAATTTCTACTTAACATGTTTCTTCTGTCTTCAATTTACAAATGAACATTTTTCACTTGAGGTTTTACTGTGTGTGTCTCTGCTTGAACGAAACTTAACTATCTCGTCCAAATTTTTCATCATACTTTCAAAAGGAAATTAAATTTCCGAATCGACTTTTTAAATTTTTCTATCAGGCCCCCTCATGCAAAACCCCAAATCTCGGCGCACAAGCTATCATTCAATGAATGTACTCTAAAGATCAGGACAGCAAGTTCTTCAGTGTCCTGTCAAACCATAAAGTGTATAGACCAATTTAAAGTTAAACAGATACTTCTGTCACTGAAGGAATTTGAAAACTATTATAGAAACACTACCCAGGTAACATACATACGGTATTATAACCGCGTTAAACCATTTATACGTTATATTTTCGTATGTGTTATACGATAAACGGTAATACATCGGTTATAATATCGTTATTAGTAAACGGTATATAAAAATACCACATATCATACGTATGAATTACCGTGTATGAACATACCGTATGTAGAAATACCGTTTTGAATACGTATGTATTACTGTTTATTTTACATTAAAATAATTGTTTTTATTACGTTAAAAATACCAATTTATCATACGTAAAAATAACCATTAATGCTCCCCCCTTGCTCAAATCCTTTTTCAGCTTTGTTCTCGAACCCTTTTCCCGAAGGCATTTTCATGTATTACCGTTTATCATACATTATAAATACCGTTTATCATACGTTATAAATACCGTTTATATTACATTAAAATTACCATTTTTCATACGTAAAAATAACCATTCCACCTCCCTCCCCTTGGGACTTCTCGCTAATCCCCTATCACCTTTGTCCTCCAACACAGGTGGTCAGGAATCTCCCTTCTTGTGTATCTTCACCCAAGTTCTAACCGCGGCCGATGCTACTTGAGTTCGGTGATCGGACGTGACGTCACGCAGTTCTGGAAGCTTCCAGAACAGACTCATTTCTACCTCAGCGGACGAAGCCATAAGCTCTGTGTATCTGGCAACACTGAGTGCAGTTAGAGTTATTCTTTATGTTTCCCGCCGTGTTTGTAGGTTGGTATCTTGATCTCTCTGTGTTAGCTTAACATGTTGCTTAATTTATATATTTTAACTTATTTAATTATATTTAGCTTTAACTTTTATTTTATTTTATATATCTTCCTAGCTTTATTTTATCTATATATTACTTTTAGCATTAGATATAGCTTTAAAAGCAAATGGGAAAAGTGCATGTTTTCAGCATCGTTGTATGTGCATCCATGCTCGCATTTAATACTGTCTAAGCGGAGATTAAATGAAAACGTGGTTTGCATTTGTTGTCATGCATGCATGTTTATTTCAAATCTTGTAAAATCATAAATTATTCTTTTACATGTTTTTATGTATTTTAGACTTAAGACAGTATACTTATACTAAATGAAATTTGCTTCATGTATAACCTACCTGAAAGTAAAAATACTTATTTAGTGTTGGTTAGTGTTTCTAATAAAATAAATTTAATCTATATAATAGTAAATAAAGCAACTTTCATTTAGTGTAATTATACATGTCTAAAACTAAAATCTATAAAAAACATGTAAAAGAATAATTTGATTTTACAGGATTTGAAATAAACATGCATGCATAACAAATGCAATATGACCACGTTTTCATTTATTCTCTGCTTAGACAGTGTTAAATATTAAAATTATTTTATTCATTTAAAGTATAAATTTTTAATAATTAATTTAATGTTATTTGCAGAAATAAAAAAAATAGACTAGGAAGAAATTTTAAAATAATACGCTACTTAGAAAAAGTTGATACAGGAGTGAAATGTTAAAAAACACAATACAAAATTAAAATAAATTTGATACTTTAAGAAAAAAAAAAAAAAAATTGATACTTGGAAGAAAATTTTGGAAGAAGTAATAAAAGCCTTAAAAGAAAATAAACATGATACTTAGAAATAAAAACACACATAATTCTTAGAATTTTTTAAAAAACACTATACGCAAAATTATATTTCATAACGTAGTAATTATAATTTTTGCAATTTTTAGAAATTAGAATTAAAAATATACTTAAAAAAAGAAATATAATTAGTCAAAAAAATTCTAATTCATTTTATAGCAGTTTGTGTTCTGTGCATCTAGAAACATGTTCTATTTGTGCTTTGTGCCCTTACTCACTCTGTTCACTCTTAAAAATCATTACAGTCGCATTGATACCACTGTTGATTTTTTAAAGGTAATATTTCTATTTTATGCCAATTTAAAATAGAAAATGTTTCTATTTTGTGCCATACTTGCAAAGATAGCAAGAAAGTACTTGTCTGCACCAGCTAGCAGCGTTGATAGTGAACGTTTATTTTCAGAAAGAAGCAGGGAATGTTTATGAACCAAAACGTAATAGGCTGCAACCTGAAAATGCAGAACGCCTAATGTTCCTGCACCATAACTTATCTCTATTAAACTTTGATTACAAAGAATAATTAGTTTGTTTTTAAACAATATTTCATATGGTGTAAAACTTAAGAAATTAAAATACTGCAAAATTGAATATTCATCCAAGGGTCATTTCGTGTCAAATCAACCAATGATCTGAACCTTGACATCATGGAAAATGATAATTTTTGGTACAATGGTAGTACCCGTGAAGCTGACAAAAACTGTAAAGTATTAGATTTTTTGGGCTCTTAGTTTTCAGTTATTGACTTTCAAAAAGGCGAAATCTGCCAAATTTGGCAAAGTTTTGAAATCTTTAGTTTTTAAACAGCTGTAGATCAAAAACTATTTGACCTAGAGATCTCAAATTGGTGTCATTTTTTTTTGCTTTTAATGGGTCTTAATTTGATATATGACTATGCTATTTCAAATTTGAATTTTTTGAAAAACTTAAAAAAAAAATTAAAAAAAAAAAAATTTTCTTTTTATATTTACAATTATAATTACAAAATGTTACTTTTTTCAAGAACTTTTAAAATAAGTTCTCCAAACTGAAGATAATTTCATTTCTTCCTTGCTCAGAGTACAAACTCTCCCAGTTGCAGTAACAGGCTCTACGTTTTGCAAAATGGTCTCACCTGGCACATTCAATACGTCGCTCGGTTGAGGATGAAAGTAAGAGAAGGTCCTTTAGTATGTAGAAAGCAGGGTTAGAAAAATCAAAAGATTTCTACATGCCCTTCGGCATGTTGTCCAAATATATAGATGCCCAAGATAAAACTCTACATGCCCAACATTTTCCTGATGACATTTTTCATTGTTGATAGCTCTGGCGCCCATGAAAGTAAATATATTAAATATCATATATGTAGCCTATAATTAAATGTCAAAGTTAGAAAATTAGTTACTTTTAATGAAGTAAATATATCAAAAATGGGAATTGAATACTATTTATGCTAAAATAATGTTTAAAATAATCGTTTAGCGATTTATACTGAATTAGACTAGACAACTTTTGAAGAAGCATGTTTATTACATCCATAAAAAGCGATCACGATCTTAATTTACATTATATTCGGGTGTAAATCCCCATCATCATGGTCGACATTACCGTGCATGTGGCCATAAATTTACACTGGCTTAGACAGAAGGGAATTTTTTGTAGGAAACAATGCAAATTCTGTACGTAGTATGATGTTTCAGGTAGAAACTACAGAGATTCTATAGTAATCTGCATCTCTGCTTATCAACACTTGTGCACGTCCACAAATCTCCCAAAGCTATGCGAGAAATCAAGCGCAAATGAATGAGAGAAAGAGAGTTAGACGAGAACGAGGAGCTGCTTTGGCACTGTGCCAGAGGCTCTGCTTGTTTCTTTTAGTGACGTCACTGTCGCCCGTAAACTGTGAAACTTTGTTTTCTCCCCACAGTTATCAATTATCTCGCTGCAAAAGTCATTCATAGTCCATCGCTGAATAATTAAGACTTTTCTTTTTCATCCTCTTCTCTTACTCGGCTTTAAAAGTTGAACATAAAATATTTGCAGTGGAGTGCTGGTTACTCGATTTCGGCTACCGATTGACCTAATCAGGTTAATGTCTAATAAAGTTTTATTACATGCCCGACTGAGCATGTAATAAAAATTAATGCATGCCCGGTTGAAATTTTTATATGCCTCGGGCATGTCGGGCAACAGATTTTTCGAACCCTGGTAGAAAGCTTACTTTATAGTCGCTCGTAACATTATTCTTCTCAATACATGCAAGTCACCAAGATCCCTTATAGACTATATAGTGCCAAATCCAGATTCAATTTTTGCTAAATTAGTTGGTGTAATATAGTCTAATGCTGTCACAAGTTCAGTACACCAGTGTTCACTACAGTAATAATGCTTAACAAGAAACCGATTTTCCGAAATTGGGTAAAAAGAATGAAATTTTTTAGTACAGCACAGTTGATGAGTATGAAGAATTTAAAGAAATACTGTCACCACGGTTGAATGACTTTAAGGCAATCATGGGTACTCAAAAACTTCATTCTTTTTACCCAATTTCTGAAAATATACTTCTTGTTAAGCATAATTACTGTAGTGAACACCAGTTTACTGAACGTGTGGCAGCATTAGACTATATTACACCAACTAATTAAGCAAAAATTGAATCTGGATTTGTCACTATACTCTATAAAGGATCTTGGTAGCTTGCATGTATTCTTGAGAAGAATAATGTTCCGAGCGACTATAAAGTAAGCTTCCTACATCCTAAAGGACCTTCTCGTTCTTTCTTTTATCCTCAACCAGTGACGTATTGAATGTTTGAATGTGCCAGGTGAGGACCATTTTGCAAAAAGTAGAGCCTGATACTGCAACTGGGAGAGTTTGTACTCTTGAGCAAGGAAGAGATGAAATTGTCTTCACTCAGTTTGGAGGAGTACTTATATTGATTGTAAATACGAAATTAAATTTTGAGTGACATGTGAAATATTAAGTGTGTAGCAAATTGTTAAAATTGCAAAGAACATATGTGGGCTGAATGTTTGAAACAACTGGTTAATGAGTTATGTACTAAGTATATGTCATTCCGTGTCAAATCAATTAATGGTTTGAACCTTGATACCTCAGAAATGGATCATTTTTGGTACAGTGATAGTACCAGGAAAGTTTACAAAAACTGTAAAATTTCAGATTGTTTGGGCTCTCAGATTTTGAGTTATTCACTTTTTTAAAAAAGCCAAATCTGGTAAAGTTTTGAAATCTTTAAACAGTGGTAGATCAAAAACTATTTGACCAAGAGAGCTCAAATTGGTGCAGTCTTTTGTTTTTGATGGGCCTTAATTTGATATACAACATGATTATGGTATTTAACTCTTTTTTAAAATTGGAGTATCTAAAATAATTACAATTTTTACAATAATTACAATTTTTGGGGCTCTTAGATTTTCAGTTATTTACTTCTTAAAAGCCAAATCTGGCAAAGTTTAGAAATCTTTAAACAGTTGTAAACAAAAAAATATTTTACACAGAGAGCTCAATTTAGTGTCGTTCTTTTGTTTTCGATGAACATTAATTTGATATACAACATGATTACGGTATTCTAACTCTTTTTTTTTTTTTTTAAATTGTAGTTTTAAAAAAAAAATTACAAACTAAAACAAAATTTTTCTTTTTTTTAGAAAATCAAAAAAAAAAACTGATTTCTTTTCAAAATATATATTTTTTAAAGACATTAAGGGAAGTGTGCCAAATTTTTAAAAATTAGTGTGCCAAATTTCATAGTCGGTCGTTAAGGGGTTCCTATGGAAATTAAATTTTTTGTAATTAAATTTAGCGAATTTCACTTATAGTTTAATACAAGAAAAAATAATTTTCATAGGAACCCATTGGCTTCCCATTGTGAAACTTGGCATACAAGTAATCCATAAAGCATATATTTTTTTAAAAAAAATTAAAAAGGGTGTTTTTGATATTTAAAAAAAATTTCTTTTGAAGCTTTTCAAAAAATTCAATAGCGTAGTCATGTTATATATCAAATTAAGACTCATTAAAAGCAAAAGAAAATGATACTAATTTGAGCTCTCTAGGTTAAATATTTTTTGATCTACAGCTGTTTAAAAATTTCAAAACTTTGGCAGATTTCGCTTTTTTGAAAGTCAATAACTGAAAAACTAAGAGCCCAAAAAATCTGAAATTTTGCATTTTTTGTTGTCTTGATAGTTACAATAAATAAACACTTTTCAACTATGTTGTAAAGTGTTAAAAAGGAAAAGATTTCATTATGAACAAGCGACTATAAAGTAAGTTTTTTCAGTGTCATTTTGAAATTGACACTGAAAAAAATGTGAAAACATGAATAATAGTCGAATTTTCATAAAAAAAAAATCGTACAGAAAAGTATTATTTATAAGCATTTAAAAAATGATATTTCGATATAATTTTTTTAAATACATGTTGAAGAATTGAAAAAAATATATACTAGAAAGAAATTTTAAAATAATATGCTACTTAGAACAAATTAAAAAAAAAGTTGATACAGGGGTGAAATGTTAAAAAACACAATACATTAAAATAATTTGATACTTTAAGAAAATAAAAAAAAATACTTAGAAGAAGTAAAAAAACCCTTATACTTAAAAGAAAATAAACATGATACGTACAAGAAATAAAAACACCCATAATTCTGGGAATTTTTTTAAAAACACTACACACAAAATTATATTTCATAATGTAGTAGATTATAATTTTTGCAATTTTTAGAAATAATTGTGATACAGTTTATGTTCTGTGTATCTAGAAACATGTTCTACTTGGGCTTTGTGCCCTTACTCACCGTTTTCACTCTTAAAAATCATTTACAGTTGCATGATACCACCATTGATCAGAGATGTGTAGTTTTAGCATGCACATATATAATTTAAAATAGTCTATCAACTTAATTACAATATTATTAATATTGTTTTTTAATATATTTTTAGTATTGAAGTTTACTTAAAAAAAAAAAGTTATTTTCAATTTAAAATAGCTTATCTTTTAGATTTAAAATTATATTTCATAATGTAGTAGATTATAATTTTTGCAATATTTAGAAATAATTAGAATTAAAAATATATTTAAATATAAACTGAAAATAAAGGAAAAAAACATTTTTGCATTAAAATTATTGTATTAACAATATATAATATAAATTAAAATAAAAATTATATTACATATGAACAGAGTGATTCTATAGTATTGTGAATTTTGCATACATGACACATTTGACGTATATCTTTGTAAAAATATGATTTAGATGAATGTAGATACTGTTTCAGATTGTGTTGATTTCAATATTAATATGTACTTAAATTTATAAAAAAAAATTTATAAATTCAAGTACATTATTGAAATCAACACAATCTGAAAATTTGACATCTATTGTAAAAATATATTCACCTAGCTCAATATTTTTGTTTTACAAAGATGCATAAAACTTTGTAAATATCATGTCTGCAACATGCACTATTCTGTAGAGTTGTCCAATGTGTGATAAATATGTATATAAACACGTAATAAATATGTCGAAAGCCCAGACCATCCGGCTCGTCCGAAGACTTAGAGCAGCAAATACGTAATAAATATGTGAAAGCCCCAGGCCGTCCGGCTCGTCCAGAGGACCTGGAGCAACACGTAATAAATATGTGTAGAAACACAATATAAACACGTAATAAATACGTGTAGAAACACAATATAAACATGTAATAAATACATGTAGAAACACAATATAAATATGTATAGGAATACATTATAAATGCGTATGGGAACGCATTATAAACATGTATGTGGATATACGTAAGAAACACGTATGTGAATATAAGTAATATACACGTATATGATACGTAATAAACATGTATCTGGATACGTAATAATAACGTATGTGGATATATGTAATATACATGCATGTGATACGTAATTAACACATATCTAGATACGTAATAATAACATATGTGCATATACATAATAACGTATGTGGATACGTAATATACACGTATGTGGATACGTAATAATAATGTATGTAGGTATACGTAATAATAACGTATGTGGATATACGTAATAATAACGTATATGGATACGTAATAAACACGTATGTGCATATACGTAATATTAACATATAAGGATACGTAATAATAATGTATAAGTATACGTAATAATAACCTTTTTTATAACGGTTGGTATACCGTATTCTAACGTACCGTTTTTGCGTAATAATTACGTATGGCCTGACACGTAAAGATTACGTATTGCTTGATACGTAAGAATTATGTATTTGTGCTACCTGGGTAAGTTTCAAAATTTAAAAATTTAGTATAAGTATCAAAATTTAAGTTTCAAAAATTTAAGTACAACTATTAAATTTAACATTTAAGATTAAAATTTTAGTATAAATATCAAATTCAAGTTCACAGAAATTTAAGTATAACTATTAAATTCAACATTTAAGATTAAAAATTTGAGTATAAACATCAAATTTAATTTTTCAGAAATTTAAGTATTTTAAGATTAAAAAATTTTATATAAACATTCAATTTTAAGTTATAGAAAATTTTAGTTTTCATTATCTTAGTCCAAGACTAGTATACATCATTAATACTAATAACAATGACACAGGCAATGAAAGCAATAAAAAAAATATATTTCATATGAAATACAAAGAAATGATTTAAGTGGTTTTTTATCAATGATGTATAACCACGTGTATAACAACAAAGATTAAACACACATATTATACACATAAGCATAATTCCGAGAGGTTGGTGGTAGGGGAAGGAGGGTACGGTCCCTGTGGATGCCTCCCCCACTGGGTTCCGGTCTAAATTGGGTGGCACTTCCCGACCGTCCAAATCAGTTACCTTACACCTTTCTGGTAGGTCGGACGGTCTGGGTTTCAACAACAACAACATAAGCATAATTGTCTTATGAAGGTATTCAAAAATGCATATATATATTTAGAACAATGTGAAAAATTTTAAAATTTCATTGTAATAATACACATATATATACTCTAGATACAAATATCTGTATCAAAAAGGGAGGAATAAATTATATGATATCCTAACCATATTTGAACAAGAGAAAAAAAAATTTAGAAGGTTAATTTTTATGTTTTAAAAATTTGATTACAAAATTTTAAGGTCCTATCTTTAGTCATTGGCTTTGTGAAATAATCTGCTACATTTTCTTTGGTATTTAGAAAGTTAATTTTAATGTTGCTTGCCTTTGGTCTGGATTTGACATCTTTCTTTTCCCTGAAGTTGAAAAAATTTTGGTCATAATGTATATTTGCCTCAGCACAAAACTTTTTAATGTCATTATGACTTCTCAGCCTTCTTTTATCACCCTTTACTGAATAATAAATATCAGTCATACTTCCATCAGGTCTAGGTACGGTGTTTACAGAGTTAATTTTAAAAGACTCATTCTCAACAAAATTTCTCAAAAAATTATACTTTATATCAATATGTTTGGTTCTGTTATTTTCCATTGGGGAATTTGAAAGATTTATTGTAGCTTGGTTATCACAAAAAATTATGTTATTATCTCTGTTAAATTTTAATCCCAGCTTCATACATTCCTCAATGATGTTTTGCAGTCAAATCATTTCCTTAGCAGCTTCTGTCAATGAAACATATTCTGCCTCCATTGTTGACAGACTAACACACTTGTGTTTAAATGTACACCAAGATATGGGTACTCTATCTATTAGAAACAACATACCCCCGAATGACACTCTGTCATCTCGATTGGCAGCAAAATCCAAGTCCGAGTAGCAGTTTAAATTCAAATTACAAATGCTTGATAAATTCAACATATAATCCTTCGTTTTTTCAAGATATCCCAAAAGTTTCAGTAATGCGTCCCGATGTTTTATACCTGGATTCTCTTGGAATTGAGACAGAATATTTACAGCATAACATATGTCTGGTCTAGTTCTACTTGACAAATAGGCTAAACATCCAATCAAACTTGTATATGGGAAATTTTGCATTTGACTTATTTCTTCATTGTTCATTGGGCAATCATTTTTACTCAATAAGATTCCCTTTGTAATGGGAAGTGAAGAAATGGGGCATTCGAATTCGTTGAACATTTGGCACACTTTATCAATATAATGCCTTTGATGTATATAAAATTTGTTATTGATTTCAGTAAATTCCACACCTAACAGCTTTTTCACTTCTCCTAGTGTTTTGATATCAAATTCCTTCTTTAGTAATGAAACTGCATGATCAATATCACCTTGATGTTTTGAAAATAAAACTGTCATCCACATAGACCAACATTAATACTTTCTCTTGGTATAAATATGCACAATTGTACCATTTAAATTTAAAGAATTTTAATTTTCTCAAAGTGGTGTCAAGCTCAGTATACCACTCCCTGCTGCTTTGATGAAGGCCATATATTGCCCTTTTTAGCAAACAGACATAATTTTGTTTGTTTGGATCGACATATCCGGGTGGTTGTTTCATGAAAAGTTTGGCATTCAATTTAGCATAAAGGTACGCTGACTTAATGTCTAATTGAAAATGCTTCCAGTTAAGCAAACATACAAAAATTGCAAAGAAAGCTCTTATTAAGCTAAAATTTATAACAGGGCTAAATACTTCATCGTATGAATCCCCTTTTTCTTGAGAATATCCCTGAGCCACTAAATGAGCGTTGAATCTATTCACTTCCCCATTTTCATCCCTTTTGATGGTATATACCTGCGGCAGCAAAGACATCTATCAAAGATGCCACACGAGCCAAATCCGAATTATAAGAACAGAGGAAGAGCTAGCTTTTGCTCAGTGATTATAATGTCGGTCTACAATGCATCAGGTCCCTGGTTCGGGACCACGGCGACGCTCAATCGCCACAATGATGACTGGACGTTTGAAAAGACGCAACCTTCTCCAACGACTTCGCCTCTCAGCACGAGATGGCAGCACCACAAGGAGTCAGAAGCCTTGACACTCCCTTCCTGGTTGACCACAACTGTCCGTCACGCCGAGGCAACAAGCCTCCCGGCCCTGACGTCACGCCAAGGCGACACGCCTCTCGGCCTCCTCATCAGCGAGGGGAGTGTGCGGCAGCAAAGACATCTATCAAAGATGCCACACGAGCCAAATCCGAATTATAAGAACAGAGGAAGAGCTAGCTTTTGCTCAGTGATTATAATGTCGGTCTACAATGCATCAGGTCCCTGGTTCGGGACCACGGCGACGCTCAATCGCCACAATGATGACTGGACGTTTGAAAAAAGCGCAACCTTCCTTCCCAACGACTTCGCCTCTCAGCACGAGATGGCAGCACCAAAAAGGAGTCAGAAGCCTTGACACTCCCTTCCTGGTTGACCACGACTGCCCGTCACGCCGAGGCAACACGCCTCCCGGCCCTGACGTCACGCCGAGACGACACGCCTCTCGGCCTCCTCATCAGCGAGGGGAGTGTGCGGCAGCAAAGACATCTATCAAAGATGCCTCACGAGCCAGTAACCGAATTATAAGAACAGAGGAGGAGCTAGCTTTTGCTCAGTGACTATAATGTCGGTCTACAATGCATCAGGTCCCTGGTTCGGGGCCCGGCGACGCCAAATCGCCACATACCCATCTACTTCCAATTATTTTTTGTGAGGTGGGCGCAGGCACTAAGTCCCAGATGCCCCTCTCTTGCATTGTAGCTATTTCATTATTCATGGCGTCATGCCATTTTTCTGAGTGGGGAGATTCAATTGCCGACTAATAGCTCTTGGGTATTACTATTTCTATGTTGCTTGCCTCTGGTCTGGCTTTGATATCTTTCTTTTCCCTGAAGTTGAAAAATTTCTGGTCATAATGTATTTTTGACTTAGCACAAAACTTTTTAACGTCATTATGACTTCTCAGCCTTCTTCTATCACCTTTCACTGAATAGCAAACATCAGTCCTACTTCCACCAGGCCTAGGTACGGCTTTACGCTCCCAGTCGATGTCTGAGCAGGGTGTCAGACCGGAATCAGCAGGAGAGTCCTCTTCCTCACCAGATGGACCAGTGCCATGGCTCTCACCTGCTTCTGCCTCTGACATACCACCCAAACATTCCGATCCTGAATCTATCGAGTAAGTAAGTCTCGATGTCCTTGGGGTAATAATTCTAGGGTAACTAGGGTCCAGGACGCTTTCTGCTGCTTCATTTCCCTCAAAACGGACATTGCTTGTTTCTATTACTTTTCTGTCCTTTGTTATAAAAATGCTATAGCCCTTAGTAGTTTCTGCATATCCTATCATAACTCCCACTTGAGCTCTTAGGTCTAGCTTTTTCCTAAGCTGTTTTGCCGTACCAACATAAGATTTACATCCAAAAATTTTGAGGTGGGATACAGCAGATTTCATTCTGTAATGCAATTCAAGTGGAGTTTTTACTTTGAATTTATGGCAAATTCTGTTCTTCGTATAAGTAATACATAGGATTGCCTCTGCCCACATTTTGTCACCAATCTTACTCTGATTAGGCATTGCTTTAACACAATCTAAAGCTGTCAAATTGAATCTCTCAGCAACCTCGTTTTGTTCGGGTGTATATGCATTAGATCGCTCATGCTTAATTCCTAACTTTTTCAAAAAAGCTTTAAACTGATTGTGACAAAATTCCATGCCGTTATCAGTACGGATGCACAAAATCTTTTTGTATAGTTGCCTTTCCTCACGTGCTTGAAAATCTTGGAAAACTTTAAAAACATCTGATTTTTGTTTTAAAATGAAAACAAACACCTTACGGCTAAAATCGTCTGTGATAGTCAAAAAATACTTGTTTCCTCCCAATGAAGCTACAGGCATTGGACCACAAACGTCCATATGCAATAATTGCAAAAGTTTTGTCGATCTAATCCTACCTATTGGTTTATACGAAACTCTCTTAGATTTTGCGAGTTTGCAGTGAAAACAATTTAATTTTGCATACTTCAACCTAAGGAGTCCATTAGCCACGGAAACTTTACTCGTTTGGTGTAAGTAGTCTGAATTAATATGGCTATACCTTCTGTGCCATAATTCAGTTTTACTTAAAATTTCAACAGTTGCACCACCAATTTCCTTAATTGACTTAGATTTTATATCAGATTTGTTTTTATAATTATTCAAGCTAGGCATCATTGTTATTTTGTTTTGACTTTGACTAATTCTTTTTACAGGGGATTTTTATCCTTTTTAGAACTTTTATCCCTATCCTGATCTGTTTTATTGTTCTTAAGGCCCTCTACATTGTTATTCAAATTTTTAGTTAAGTACTGAGGTTTAAGAAAATACAGGGTACCCACTTATATCCGTTACACCCCCCTTAACTTCTAAAAGGTGACAGCTTAGGCCATGAAGTTGGTGTCTAAGTATAGTAAAAAGGCTATGCGCTACTCGATGAGACAACTTACAATGCCATCTATCGGCAAATTTTGGAATTAGCGGTCCTATCTCATAAACGGTGAAAGATATGTGAAAAAAGTCAATTAGAAAGTTGTAGAGCACTCTCGATTTAATACAAAAAGATATCTTGCGCACATTAATACTCAAAACAGAATGCAAAAAATGAACATTTGTTTGGTCACGATTTCGAAAATTGTCATGTCATAAAGAGTGGAAGAAAGAAAGAAACTGAAATACTTCCCTGTCTTCAGGACCATTTATTTACAATAGTATATTGCTCAAAATGCTCTCCATTAGCCACTATACACATTTGCACTCTGGACTGGATTTCTAGCTGCACATTGTGCAACATGGCAGGTGTTACAGACGCACAACAATAATGCGTTGTTGAAGATCCTGCAATGTTGGCGGAGGGGTCGCATATACCAGCCCTTTTATGTGTCCCAATAAGAAGAAGTCCAATGGGGTCAAGTCAGGTGAGCACGAGGGCCACTCGATGGAACCACCATACCCGATGACTTGATTCTGGAATGTCTCTATTAGGTACTGCTGAACATTTGAAATCTTATGCGGAGGTGCGCCGTCATGTTGGAACCATACATTTAGGAATTGGTGCAATGGCAGATTCTCAACAAAGTCGGTTATTACATCCTGCAGAAGCTGCAAGTACCATTGTCCCGTTAACGTGCCCTCATAAAATACTGGTCCAATGAGCCTGTCATTAAAATTTCCGCACCAAACATTAATCGCCCAGCGTTGTTGATGTCGAACTTCGATGGCATATCTCGGATTTTCCAGTAACCAGGTATGAACGTTCTGTCTATTAAACATTCCGTTCCTCAAAAAACATGCCCCATCTGTCCATATTATGTTCACCAGGAATGTTGGGTGGACCTCTAAGTTATTCATCACAAAGTTGCATCACGTGTAATGTCTCTCAGCATCTCTTGGCAGCAATCCCTGCACAGGTGTGGATCGGTATGGATGAGCACCTGATTCATTCAGGATTTTCCAGACGCAGCTTTTTGAGAGGCCACAATTTTCACTGATCATTCTTGTGCTGCTCTGAGAATGGGCGAGAGCATATGCTAGCACATTTTCAGGTTACACTTTGCGTCCTACATTACGAGATGTACGAATTCGAGGTCAGTTGGTCACGCAGCCCGTCTCCCTTTAATGTTTTACAACTTTTAAGATGGTCTGCCATGTACGATGCAGGCCTTGAGGTCAACGTTCACGATACAGTCTTGCAGCTGATTTTACCTTACGCCAATATTCACCGTAAATTAACAACATCTTGCAATACTCGTTACCGCCAAATTTTGCCATAACTCTCTGCTTTAATGTACAACCCAGCAAAAACATCCTTTTTATAGTAGTAGTCTCTGGTGAACAAGTATGATGTTCCATCCTCATTTGCATAATACATGAGATCCATGTCATTTTTATACCAGACATGGTTGAGTTGAGCTGTATGTTTGGAGAGACGATTTTGCAAGATCAGCAGAAAGTTTTCACGGTTTGTAGAGACATTCAGTAAAACACGCAACCGGTGGGGACAGAACCATGGTCCTCATGAATGCGAATCACATGCGTTTCCCCTGCGCCACAACACAGGCTCGTATTTAGTCCGTAAGGTGGTATTTTCTCGTTTCGCTTCACAATCAAACAAATGTTCATTTTTTTCATTCTGTTTTGAGTATTAATGTGCGCAAGGTATCTTTTCGTACTAAATTGAGAGTGCTCTACAACTTCCTAATTGACTTTTTTCACGTATCTTTCACCATTTAAGAGATAGGATTGTTAATTCCAAAATTTGCCGATAGATGGCCTTGTAAGTTGCCTCATCGAGTAGCGCATAGCCTTTTTACTATACTTAGACACCAACTTTATGATCTAAGCTGCCACCGTTTAGAAGTTAGGAGGGGTGTAACGGATATAAGTTGGGCACCCTGTATATATATATATATATATATATATTAATGTCATATAAAAGATACGAATATAAGATTTAAAATTAACGAGACAAGTAGGCGCAATGCTGCTCTAAGTTGTCTAGTATAATAAAAGAGAAAAATTCTACAAAGAAATCTCAAAAAAGGGGGGGGGGGGGTGGAGAAAAGCCAACAGGGAAATTTGAAAAGGCCTAGGGGGGTGGTGACCCCTAGTTCCCCGGTTAAAAGTCGACTTTTATTCCATAGGAAACACTCCCGGAGCCGAAAAATACCTGAGGCCAATCTCCGTACAAACGTCAAAGCAAAAGACGCACAAAACAGTCCGAACAAGGAACAAATGGACTCCATTACGAAGTTGTAAAAGCAAGGGTATACATACAAAGTCAGAATTCAGAGTGACAACACACAAGAAAAGTAAAACGGCCAACTGAAATCCCTCAGTCAAAAGAGAGAAGGGAGTAGAGTGTATAGGACTAACACCATCGTTGCCATTTATAACCCAAAACTAAACGTTTGCCAAAATCATTTTCAAATGCGTTAACTGTTTTATTATGAAAGGTATTATAAATATGTCTGAGGAATCCAAGGGGATAGTCTTGTTTGATAGCCTCCTTGATAAATATAACATCACTTTTTATACGGTCTTTTTTATAAGTATGCAAGCGGGCGTTCCGTATAAAGTGATTCATTACGATATTACGAAAAACTTTCTGACTTAAATTAGACCTCCAATTGATAACATAATTCACTTTAATCTTGAAATGTCGTCTTTTATCATAAAGTATCGTATACAAGGGTTCATTTTCAGCGAAGTGAATGATAATATCCAAGTAATTAATTTCATCGGCAGAATCTGCAGGAGTTTCAATTAAATCCAATTGTGCAGGGTAAAAGTCGAAGTTAAATATAATATTGGTTTTTTGATGTGCCACAAGTATATCATCCACAAAACGGAAATACGGCAATTCGTTTAATATATGTGTGCCTTTTTCATAGTGATGGAGGTATAGATCTGCCATCATCGAGGAGCAGCCTCCCCCCATAGGTATACCTTTTACTTGCCTATAATAATTCAAACCATTGAATAAGACGTTTTCAAAAAGCACAATATCCAAGATAGCCTTGAATTTGTGTAAAGCTATGTATTTATGTAGGTGATATTGACTATGGATTTCTATCATAATATCATATAGATCTTTCAGATCTATGTTATTAAAGAGATCTTTAAAGTCATAAGACTTGTAAATCAGGTTTGTGGGATGTTTGTTCAAATACTTTATTATATCTCCACTATTTTTAATCATTACTGAACCACCTTGCATAATTTGAGTCATAATAGGTTTTAAAAGTGTAATAAGTTTCGTATTTGCTGTAGTAGTATAAGCTTTATAGGCTACCGTTACTGGTCGAAACTTTACAGGTGTTTTGTGTAGTTTTGGTATCAATACCAAGTACGGATATCGAATATGATTGATGTTGATACCTATGCGTTTATGTAAAGCCCTTATTTTATTTTCGATTTCCCTTCGTTTTGATTTCAACAAAACATACATGTCTTCGTTATTACTTCGTTAATACTCTCCAAAAATTAGATGTTTTAATAGAACAAATTTACAATATGGAAGAAATAAGTACTAATTGGATTAAAAATGCCGTTTTTGGCATTCGTAAACGATATGTAAGACGTATCTGGTCGCACTATAGTGTTAAACATTATGAAGATACAAGGCAAAATCAATCTGACAATAAAACCAATAAATATGCTATATTTTTGGATTTGATTAAATTAAGAGCATCACGATTTAACATTAATTTGAGTTATGAAGAGAAAAAACCTGTTAATAAGGAATTCTTTATTACAACCTTTAGTAATAAGAATTTTGATGATATACCTTTTAATCGAATATTTGAGGGTCAGGCTTAATGTTTTCCCATTTCTAATACGAAGATCACTATCACTCATCGATATGTTGTTCCTTTAGGACGTAAAGTTTTTAACTATAATCATATTGGTAAAAATATGAACCTTTACGATAATCCGACCTGTCAATGTGCTTCTAGCCTCTTTGTTGATCACGATCACGGTCATATTATAACTGGTAATTTGGACATAATCACCAATAATGACCTTAAGGATGCATTGAGATTGGGAACGAAATTTCGTATGCAGGATTTTAAAGGTATAGACATGAAATTTAGTCATGAATTGAGTGATTTCATATATAAAATGGCAGTACGATACAGCATGCCTTTATCATCTTTTAATGAATGGCGCGATCACACTATGGAGAATTTTTATTTTTATTATCATCATTCTTGTGGACAAGATGAACGTCACACAATGAATAGACGCATACTGGAAAATGTATGGAAAATATTCGCAATTACGTATACCGATAAGGTTACATCGAATTTTACCTTTACTTGTATGAAATATTACATCGATCAACTCCATATCAGTTATAATAACGAAGACATGTATGTTTTGTTGAAATCAAAACGAAGGGAAATCAAAAATAAAATAAGGGCTTTACATAAACGCATAGGTATCAACATCAATCATATTCGATATCCGTACTTGGTATTGATACCAAAACTACACAAAACACCTGTAAAGTTTCGACCAGTAACGGTAGCCTATAAAGCTTATACTACTACAGCAAATACGAAACTTATTACACTTTTAAAACCTATTATGACTCAAATTATGCAAGGTGGTTCAGTAATGATTAAAAATAGTGGAGATATAATAAAGTATTTGAACAAACATCCCACAAACCTGATTTACAAGTCTTATGACTTTAAAGATCTCTTTAATAACATAGATCTGAAAGATCTATATGATATTATGATAGAAATCCATAGTCAATATCACCTACATAAATACATAGCTTTACACAAATTCAAGGCTATCTTGGATATTGTGCTTTTTGAAAACGTCTTATTCAATGGTTTGAATTATTATAGGCAAGTAAAAGGTATACCTATGGGGGGAGGCTGCTCCTCGATGATGGCAGATCTATACCTCCATCACTATGAAAAAGGCACACATATATTAAACGAATTGCCGTATTTCCGTTTTGTGGATGATATACTTGTGGCACATCAAAAAACCAATATTATATTTAACTTCGACTTTTACCCTGCACAATTGGATTTAATTGAAACTCCTGCAGATTCTGCCGATGAAATTAATTACTTGGATATTATCATTCACTTCGCTGAAAATGAACCCTTGTATACGATACTTTATGATAAAAGACGACATTTCAAGATTAAAGTGAATTATGTTATCAATTGGAGGTCTAATTTAAGTCAGAAAGTTTTTCGTAATATCGTAATGAATCACTTTATACGGAACGCCCGCTTGCATACTTATAAAAAAGACCATATAAAAAGTGATGTTATATTTATCAAGGAGGCTATCAAACAAGACTATCCCCTTGGATTCCTCAGACATATTTATAATACCTTTCATAATAAAACAGTTAACGCATTTGAAAATGATTTTGGCAAACGTTTAGTTTTGGGTTATAAATGGCAACGATGGTGTTAGTCCTATACACTCTACTCCCTTCTCTCTTTTGACTGAGGGATTTCAGTTGGCCGTTTTACTTTTCTTGTGTGTTGTCACTCTGAATTCTGACTTTGTATGTATACCCTTGCTTTTACAACTTCGTAATGGAGTCCATTTGTTCCTTGTTCGGACTGTTTTGTGCGTCTTTTGCTTTGACGTTTGTACGGAGATTGGCCTCAGGTATTTTTCGGCTCCGGGAGTGTTTCCTATGGAATAAAAGTCGACTTTTAACCGGGGAACTAGGGGTCACCACCCCCCTAGGCCTTTTCAAATTTCCCTGTTGGCTTTTCTCCACCCCACCCCCCTTTTTTGAGATTTCTTTGTAGAATTTTTCTCTTTTATATATATATATATATATATATATATATACATATACATATATACATATATAAATCATTTTCGCTCTACAAAGTATTTGAACATTTCAATAGCACCTGTCTGCCATAAAGTTAGAAGGAGTCTCAGTCTTAAACAAATGTTCAGAAACTTTGCGATGCTTAGGGGATAAAAATCATGAAATTTTGAAAATAGACGGATTGGGAGAACTTCAGCTTTTTTGATAAATCCCATCTGTTTCTTAATGAAAAAATGTGTTTTTAGTATTAAAACATACATACAATATTTAATAAAATTTAACATTTTGAATGACGCACAATTTATTTGATACTCGCTTTCATACTGAAAATGTTTGCTGTTTTATTATCTGAAATGTAAAATTGAATAATTTTCAAGATTAAATTTATGAAAGCAACAATTTAGGGAGAAATTTGCAGATTAGGTTAATAAGAATTGCCCCAATACAGAGTAACTTTTTGTATACTTGCTTGAAAAGGATTCACTTTCATCCTGTTCTGCAAAATGAGATTCTTTTTCAGGTTCACGAAGAAAAGGAGCGTCATTTGAATCAGACTCTATCCACAATGTGTTCACATCCGGACTTGAGTTGGTTCGTCGCATCGGTGGATCTGTCTTGGGTAACAGAACAATGTCAATAGCTCCATCACATGAAAGTTCAGCTGCAAATTACCATAAAACTTTCATTATTAAAAATTCTGACAACAAAAATTGAAATAGCTATATTTAATATGTCTAATATGTAAGTAGTGCTATGCTTATTTTTAAAGATACAGTATTTCCAGAGTAATAAAATAGTACTCAAAATTCCTAAATTTTCTTTAACATCACAAATGTTGCTTATAAATGCTGGTTGTTTGGGCCATGAGACAGCGAGCTCTCCAGTATTTCTTAATGATTGAGTTAAAAGTCAGTAGTTTGGGGCACTCATCAAAATCTTTTCCAGATATAGGCTATTCCAGGTCACATAAAATATTCCAGGTCACATCTGGGGAAGCAGCAAGAACCAATTCGATGGAGATGAGCCCTGAGACAGTCAGGAGTCTGAACCTGGCAACTGCTTCTCATTGAGGAGCCTCTGTAATGACTGAAATGCTCCTGCTGAGGATGCTCCATGACTTTTCTTTAGATGCCGCCAGAGATTCTGCCTCAATTTTTTTTTGAATATCCTAAATTAATTTATCGTTATCCGTTTATTTCGGCGATTTATTTCATATTAACGTTAATTTATTATCCCTTTCTAGCATCCCAATATTCTAAATTACCCGCAATTTATCGGAAAATACTAAATATATCTTAAATCACCCGTAATTTATCAGAAAATACTAAATATGTCCCTCTAATCATTTACTAATTTACCAGTGCACCCTGTAGGTTTTTCTTTGCTTTTCAGAGCACTTCAGTCATGAAATTGCCGAAAATCTTTTAAAGAGCCAAAAAGCTCCCTGTCCAGCCATAGGCTATTTAAAACATGTTTGGCGTTGCCTTAGGCAGACATAGCTCAAGGTCCTTATACTATACAATAATGTATTCTAATTAAATCTTAAAATGGTAAATTTCAATTATAGCCTTTTCTTTAAGTTACATGAGAGTGTCAGAAGAAAGAAAATGTCATATTTAAGTTAATATGGTGTAGCCACACAAGCACGATATTATCTTTATGCAAATATAAAAACATTCACACTATATTTGGTGTCGCAGTAAATTAAAATTTCTGCTACATATTTAGGCAATTTCACAAAATATTTTACTTGAATGAATAACCAGCACTTCATTTATTTTATCATGTTATTTTGCGACATACTGAAGAAAATGCTACTTTTTTTTAATTCTTTTCTTTTTTACAAGAATTACTTTCACACGAGAAGATGATTCCTAAAATCAAGTTCACGTGCAGCTGGCTTTTTGGGAATATTCCAGCAAAAATGGTGTTTTCGGGAATATTCCAGCAAAAATGGTGTTTTCGGGAATATTCCAGCAAAAATGATGTTTTCCCAAAGTTCAAATGACCATATTGCACAAAGGAAAGAACATTCAGTTCCCTGAAAAAAAATAGAGAATGTTGATTTACATGCATTCAAGAATATCTAAGATGCCAATTTAGGAATATCTAGATTATCAAATACAGAAATTTAGCAATTTAGTACATGGCCAGTCTCTTATGCTCTGCACAAGCTCAAAGCATAATGAAAAATAGACATGCAGTTTTTACCACAGTCAGAGACAGAAGCGCTGTGGTTTTACTTATCTTTTTCTGAGTGTTGCCTTATAAGGAGTGAGAGGTCACATGACACATAGCTGTCCAGCGGATGAATACGCTACAGAATAGTAACCGTGCCACTCAGAAATTTAGGGGCAAGTGCTGTTTAACTGGGAAGGCTGTAATCCAGCATTCATTAGAGAAAAAGTGCTGAGGTGCCACGGACCAAGGTCCATGACCACCAACAATTTTATCTATTTCTATTTCGAGTCACTTGCCATAAAATCTCCAGCAAAGATGGTCACATAAATTGCGGGTTCCATGAGAGGAAGCTAAATTTCAGTACTCAATAGAGATGATGACTTTTATGTAAGACAGCCTGTCTCAATGCTTAATGGGATGCACAAGGCGCTTGCAAATGAATCAAACAATTTAATTAATAGTTGCTGATGCCCAAGCATCCTTGATTAAACAGGCATGATAATAATACATTGTCTTTTTACAAATAAGTGGAATTAGAGAAAAACTCAGTAATAGGTTAACAGCAAAATGGACCGTTTCATTATGGAATAGAAGACTATGGACTCATAGAAACCTACTCTTAAGACATGCCTGGATCGAAATGACATAGAATGCAGTATCTCGAGTATTAGAGGGCCTCAAAGAAATCTTGACATAAACTGTTCTACATAGAACATTGAGTGCCTCATGAATTGCCACATTGAACTGTTCCATTGCAAGCCATAAAGCTATCAAGTAGCATGTGAGTTCCTATACTTTTATTATAAATATGATATTTTAAGCTTTAAAAACACAAATAGAATTTGATGAATTATTAACAAAATGAATAATAATCTAATTATAAAATATAAATGATAAATTTTGGAAAAGACGATCTGGTTCACAAAATTTGATGAAATTATTTGTATAGAAATAAGATTATATGATTAGCAAAGTGCTATAATATATGCTGAATTGAGTTTTTAAATATTTGCTACATAAAATGAATACTATTGAATGGATATAACATATTTTAATTGATTTTAATACAGTACGCAATCTTTTATTCGGCGTTCCAATATCCGGACTCTCCCAAAACCGGAATACGGCAAAATAATGCCAAATTCTGCGCCAACAAGCGATTATTTGCTAAATATTGCGCCAAATAGAGATTTTTTTTTTAAATCCCGCCAAATGCTTTTTTGGTTTAATTAGCAATATCAATAATAAAAAAAATGCATTGAAACCTACTATTTTAGAGGGTTTGAAATAGGACACGCAAACCGCGCATGAAATTCAAAATTCCCGCGCAGAAAAAAATGCCGTGCGCACTCACCGCCGCTGATTCTTCTTAAATTTTGAAAACGAACGCGAGACATTCTCGCGATAGTGATTGAAAATATTGACAGAATTATGTATCATATCCATAAGTTATATATTGAAAATTAACGTATAATTAAATTTCTGAAGCTGGTGATAGAATAACTATGAGCCACGAAATTCTGGTTACACAACTTCGTTGAAAATATTTAAAACAGAGTGTTGCAGCTATAACAAACGTTAGATAGTAGTTGTAGGAATACAAGTAGCAGTAGAAGTGTTAAATGAGAACAGTTCCAGTTTAATTCAAAATCACTTTTATTGAAGAGTGAATCCATTGTATTTGCTTACAATATATATCATGAGAACAGGTAAGCAAAAACCAAAGCATACTATTTACAAAACATGAGCACTACAGCTCATATGAAGGTTTTCAGTTATAGTCCCATGCTTAGACACGTTTCTGGTTTAAGTATTATTTACACAAGTAAGTGGAATAAAAGCATTTCACACTTACGTGACCACGTGCACTTTCCGACGCCACCACTAGCTGGGCACACGCTATGGCTAAAACTTTAAACTTTCCGGATCAGCACTATAAAGTCCACAACACGGGAAACATGGTCTCCTTAACTGAGAACCATCAAAACTACTAAGTTTAGTTTAAATATCCGCGTTCACCGATAAACACTTTATCGTAACTTTCGACAACATCGAAACATGACTTTACGAAGATCCGTCTGCCCGATCTAGATCCTTCTAGATCCTTCCATTGATCAGTATAAGCAAGCTATCCAACGAGCTTTCCAAGCGATCTACTGACAAAGCGATCTCCCTTAAAACAAAACGATCTCACTTAAAACCAGAAAAAGGTCTAGCCTTTATATCCGAAGATGGGTGCGTTCCGGAACATAACCGTTGCCGGCAACGCCCTCTGGATATGCAAAACAGGATGCGTGAGCGGCGAGAAAGGTGATTTGCATGATCAGCCAAGTTTTGTCCACATCGCGATTCGTTCACGAGAACGGAATAATCATTTTAATAATGATGTCACGCTCCCGCGAAACGAGAATCGCGATGTAAACAAAACCAAGTTTCCAACAATCGGCCCCCTCATGCAAAAACACCAACTCTCGGCGCCCATGCTTTCATCCAACAAAAGGTTATTCTAAGAATCAAAGTTCTTAGTATCCTAAAAACATAATGTATGCATACACAAAATTTTATGCATTAAAGAAATTTATAACACTTATAACATTTAGAAAGTGAATAGCCTTTTCTCAAAATGGCAACAATCAAATGAGTACACTTATCTATTATGCAGATCATAAGCATTCTTTAAATTACATGTTTAAGGATAACATAGTTAAAGAAAACAGTATAACCATACTATTGCCCTTTCTTAAGTACTAGCTCATACTGAAGAAAGCTATTTCTTTACTATTTTGAAAAATTTATAAACAAACATTAAGTTTAAAATTTAAAAGTCTAAAGATATCAAAAATTTTAAGCTCTAGAAAAATTTTAGGTGTAGTTATCAATTTTAATATTTAAGATTAAAAATTTAAATCTAAACATCAAAATCAAGTTGTAGAAAATTTAGTGTATAACTATTTAAGATTAAAAAGTTAAATCTAAACATCAAATTCAAGTTTGTAGAAAATTTAATGTATAACTATGAAATTTAACATTTAAGATTAAAAATTTAAATCTAAACATCAAATTCAAGTTTGTAGAAAATTTAATGTATAACTATGAAATTTAACATTTAAGATTAAAAATTTAAGTCTAAACATCAAATTCAAGTTTGTAGAAAATTTAATGTATAACTATGAAATTTAACATTTAAGATTAAAAATTTAAGTTTTATTATCTTAGCCCATGACTAGTATACACACTAAATACCCAATACAATGGCAATGATAATAAAAGATACAGAAGGTAAATATACATATGAGATAAACACAGATTAAAAATTTTATGTTTCATGTGAATTATATCAATAATGTACAGTCAGACACATATTTATTCACATAAGTGAAAATGCATTATGCGTGTAGTAAAAATGGATATATATTTTTTTCAAGTGTAATGTGAGAAAAGTAACAGTTCATTGTCACATAACAATATATACTCAAGATACATTTCATTTGTATCAATGAGAGAGGAATAAATTATAAAATACCCTAACCATTTATACTTTGAAAATATGAAAAAAAAAATTTAAAGTAAAATTTTTATTTGAACAGTTAAATTTTATATTTTAAAGATATCATTACTAAATTTTAAAACTCTATCTTTAGTCATTGGCTTCGTGAAGTAATCTGCTACGTTATCTTTAGTATTAACAAAGTTAATTTTAAAAGACTCGTTTACAACTAAGTTCCTTAAATTCCACACCCAAAAGTCTTTTGACTTTTCCCAATTCTTTGATATCAAATTCTTTACTCAAAAGTGAAACTGTATGGTCTATATCATTTTGTTGTTTAGCAAACAAAATTATGTCGTCTACGTAAATCAAGCTCTGTATACCATTCCCTTCCGCTTTGGTGAAGGCCATATATTGCTTTCTTAAGCAAACAAACATATTGAGGCTGATTTGGATCGACATATCCATGTGGTTGTTTCAAGAAAATTTTATCATTCAACTTGGCATAAAGATATGCGGACTTAATGTCCAGTTGTAAATGTTTCCATTTAAGCATGCAAACAAATATGGAGAAGAAAGCTCTGATTAAACTAAAATTAATCACAGGGCTAAACACTTCATCATATGAGTCCCCTTTTATCTGGGTATATCCTTGAGCTACTAGGCGAGCTTTGAATCGTTTAACATTTCCCCTTTCATCCTTCTTAATGGTATAAACCCATCTACTTCCTATAATTTTTTGTTGTGAGATGGGTGCAGGCACTAAGTCCCAGACACCCCTCTCTTGCATTGTAGCTATTTCATCATCCATGGCTTCTTGCCATTTATCGGACTGGGGAGATTCTATTGCCGATTTATAGCTCTTGGGTATCAAGATCTCAACATTGCTTGCTTCTGGTTTCCTTTTGATATCACTTACCCCCTTTTTCTCTCTAAAATTAAACATTTGCTGATCATAATGAATGTTAGCTTTTCCACAAAACTTTCTGACATCATTATGAGATCTCAGCCTTTTATTGTCACCTTTTACTGAGTAGTAAATATCCGTCCTACTCCCATCAGGCCTAGGTACTGCTTTCCGTATCCAGTCAATATCTGAGCAGGGTGTCAGACCAGAATCAGCAGGAGAGTCCTCATCCCCACTAGATTTACTAGTGTCACGGCTCTCACCTGCTTCTTCCTCTGACACTCCTCCTAAGCATTCTGATTCCGAGTCAATCGACTGAGTAACGTTCGATTTCCTCAAGGTGATTCCTTTAGGGTAATTAGGGCCCAGGACGCCTTCCGCTGCCACTCCTTCCTCAAACCTTACATTAGAAGTTTCATCAACTTTCTTTTTACCCGCTATATAAATCCTATAGCCTTTGGTGCTTTCGGCATATCCGACCATTATTCCTATTTGGGCTCTCATATCCAACTTATTTCTAATTTGTTTGGCTGTGCCCACATAGGCTTTGCACCCGAAAACTTTGAGGTGAGCAACGGCTGGCTTCCTTCCATAATATAAATCGTGTGGAGTTTTGGTTTTGAACTTATGACATATTCTGTTCTTGGTGTGTGTAAAACACAAAATTGCTTCTGCCCACATTCTGTTATCAACCTGGCTTTGATCAAGCATAGCTTTCACACTATCTAGTGCAGTCAGATTAAATCTTTCAGAAACCCCGTTCTGTTCGGGTGTATATGCATTTGGCCTTTCTGATTTAATCCCCAATTTATTTAAGTATGCCTTGAACTGGTTGTGACAGAACTCCATACCATTGTCCGTACGGATACACAAAATCTTTTTGCCTAGCTGCCTCTCTTCCTTAGCTTGGAATTCTTTAAATATCTTAAACACCTCTGATTTTTGTTTCATTATATAATCAAACACTTTCCGGCTGAAGTCGTCAGTGATTGTCAAAAAGTATCTGTTTCCGCCCATTGAAGCTGTAGGTAAGGGACCACACACATCCATATGGAGTAATTGTAAAGGTTTAGTGGACCTTATCCTACCAATTGGCTTAAAAGAAATTCTCTTAGACTTTGCTAACTTACAGTGTGTACAGTTAATTTTTGCATATTTTAGTCTAGGGAGTCCATTAGCCGCGGAAACTTTACTTGTCTGATATAAATAATCAGAGTTAATGTGGCAATATCTCCTATGCCAGAGTTCCGTTTTATTCAAAACCTCAGAAACCGCACAACTTGGTTTCTCATTAACCTTTTCTTTTGACCTCGACTTCACCTCAGAGTTACGTTTACTTTTATTTATTCTAGGCAAATTTTTCATTTTGTCAATACTGTTTTTCTTATTTAGGGGTTTTCTATCTTTCTTAGAATTTTTATCCCTACCCTGATCCTTTCCTTTAGTTTTACGGTCTTCAATATTGTTATTTGCAGTCTGAACTTCGTATTGAGGTTTTAAAAAATATAACCCTTCTTTTCGCTTAGCATAGAAGAATTTTTCTCCCTTTGGAGTGTAAAACCACAATACCCCATTAGCCCCTTTAAAAGTATACCCCTGTTCCTCAAGAACAGATGCGGCTAATAAGTTTCGTCTTAACTTAGGCGAAAACATTACATCAGACAAAACAATATTACTTCTTATGTTCTGAAACTGAACATACATTTTGACCGTACCGATAGCCTCAACTGGGCTCTCAATATCACCCACTGCTAGCGACATAGATGCACCTTTGCTTTCCTTAAATTTTGAGAATAAATTAATATCATTGCAAAAGTGCCGCATAGCAGCGGTGTCAATTACCCAGCTGAGTCTATCGCTAGGATCCTGCACAGTATTAGCTTCAACTCTAGCAGATGAATACAATTCAATTATATTTGTGCTAGACTTAAGAATAGGGCAATTATTCTTTAAATGACCAGCCTTCTTACAAAAATAACATGGTCCTATGACCCTTTTAACTGGTTTAACACTTTTAAACACTTTGTTATTTTTACACTTTACATTTACATTACTCTGAGACAAGAATACAGATGAATTTTGACTTACATTGTTTCTATCACTACGGAGTTGCCGGATACGTCCTTCTTCCGCAGACAATTCATGTTGGATTTTCTCCAAAGTGAAATCTTTGTCCTCCCAACGATATATTAGTTGAACTATTCCCTGGAAGTCATCAGAGAGGTATCTTATGGCCTGGAATGCCACATAGACACTTTCCACCGGATGCTTGACGTCCTTCAATTTGGCGACCGCCTTCTTCAAACGCGTACAGAAGATATCCACCGGTTCATCTGGCTCCGGACGTAGGCTGAAGAACTCATCCAGTAAACGTCTTGGAAAATTTAAAATTTGAAGATACTAAAGCACGCACTGTCAGAGTCAATAAGTGTTGGCTGGGTTATGAAAGTACACAAGTCCAGTTTTAAAGAAAAACTTCGTTCACTTTATTTGGTGAAAAACACAACTCGGCATATTACACATACCTGGTAATTTTCCATGCCGTAAAACATCAAAAATATACTATGTACAAAAGATTTTTAGTTGTAAATGACTAGACAGAGATTCCTTGAAGCATTTGGTAGTAAGTTACTATACTACCTCTATCACTTGCGTGTATTTCAGCCACCATCACTTGGCAAAGGGAAACCAAAGGATAGAACATCAGGAAAATATTTAAAGCGGCTTCGTAATATTTAAAGCGGCTTCGGCTTTTTTAACGTTTGTAAGTAAATTTAACGTTCAATACATGCTGGTCCAAACTGACCACATCTGCATCCGTTTCGACTATTCACCGTCGTCAAACGATATTCCGCAGTACTTCAGTCAAAAACATTTCTGTCTGCCTGCATCAGACCATCAGTGTCTATCTCGTCTGACTTCTTCAGACGTCTGATCTCGATCGACCTTTCGACCTTCTCATTTGCTTCAAGAAACCTCTGCCCTATATATCCGAGAATGGACAGTTCCGGAAACGCCCCCGGATATGCAAATCAGATGCGTACGCATTGAGAACTGATTTGCATGAAACCTCATGTTGAAAAACGTCACGGTTCACGCCGGTGAACGGGAAGAGTCGTTCATATTAAATTTGCATAAACGACCGTTCATGGGAACGTGAATCGCGATGTATTGATTATTTCCAACAAAACGCACCAGGTTGGCGCGAGTCGGCGCGTCGAAGTGCGTATTTAACTTATCCCACGCATCTGCCGGATCGTCGTTAATGTCAATTAACTCTTGGTAATCAGATGAAACATTCTGGAACAGGATCGCTAACGCGCGGTCCTTTCTGCGCATGTGATCTTCATAATCACGGCGTGACGTTTTTTCATCCACCGGTAACGCTGTTCGGTCTACAAATCCGAAACAGCCCTCTCCTTTAAGAGCGAATGAAACTTCATTCCTCCAAGTGACGTAATTGTCTCTAGTTAATGCAGTAATTTTATTTGCCTCCATGGCAAGGTGGCCTTTTGGAACTGAGCTGAACAGACCTTTTTGTTTACGCTTTCGTCGACATGCAAATGGCGCCGTCCGCGGCCCCCGTCAACAGGATTCGTTGGAACTCTAACACTTCTAAATTTTTAACGTTGTTATGGGGAGCACTGGCCCATAACCTTTGACAGAATTATGTATCATATCCATAAGTTATATATTGAAAATTAACGTATAATTAAATTTCTGAAGCTGGTGATAGAATAACTATGAGCCACGAAATTCTGGTTACACAACTTCGTTGAAAATATTTAAAACAGAGTGTTGCAGCTATAACAAACGTTAGATAGTAGTTGTAGGAATACAAGTAGCAGTAGAAGTGTTAAATGAGAACAGTTCCAGTTTAATTCTGTCATGAGAAACATGACATTTTTAATAAATGTGACTTACACACGCTAATTTTAATGATGCTTTTTTTTAATTAAAATGGGAATTAGAACCTTTTATTGATTTAAAATTGACTTTAGCCTTGAAACCTTTTGGAATATAGTTTAAGGCAGTTGCTAGGCAAAAATAGCCATTTTCAAAAAAGTACTTTCTCACGCTCTTTGCACATCTGCAGAAAAACAATCTCACAGCTGCAACTTAGGAGTTTGGGTGACAGAAAGCATACTTGCCCCCCCCCCCCCCTTTTTTAGAGAACACGTGCAGTTTGTACATAGCAGGACCACAACGGTCAAAAATTCCTTTCTTGCAGTGAACCTTTTCCCACTGGTAATATTAAACTTGTTTGTACGCCCCGTCAGGATAGACATGGGCAGTTTTCAGAAGAAGCTATAATTCCTCTCAACAGTAAGAATTTACTGACTAAAGTTACACCCTCTAAAATAAAGACTTCAGCAAAATTCACAGATGGGCAAAACATTCTCCGAAAAGGGGTAAGCAACATCGCACCCCAACTTTTAGCATGGACAAGGCTACCATCCAATAAGAACGTATTGTATGTACAGGAGTGGCCAATCATAAGTAAGTACAGTACAGCGCCACTGAGAAAATGACGGCAAGTGTAATAAAAATAAGATAAAAAATTCTCTCTTGGACGCGGCCGGCCTGCGGGTCGGACCGCTGAGGTCTTTTTTTTTTTTTTGAGCAGATTTTGTCATAGAGGATTCTGGCCCTGCTCTTCAACCATGAAGGTTGTTTCCTAGTTTTGGTCCATGGAGACCTATAGACACACTCAGCATTCGGACTATGTGTCCAATGTTTAAAGAAAAACATGCAATTGCTCCTTGAATTTAATAGTTATGATGACGAATAATTAAGCCTCATCTTCGACGACTGATTCATTAAGCTTCGTCTTCGGACGACTGATTACTAATATACCAACGAATATGAATTACGACATTTGATTGATTCGGAACTTAAAGATTTGACCCTATAACGTACCATGAATATGTTGTCTCCTGTGATGAGTGCCTGCCTCGCTTCAATTGATCTCAATTTATCCTAATTTTAATGATGTTTTTTTTTAATTAAAATGGGAATTAGAACCTTTTATTGATTTAAAATTGACTTTAGCCTTGAAACCTTTTGGAATATAGTTTAAGGCAGTTGCTAGGCAAAAATAGCCATTTTCAAAAAAGTACTTTCTCACGCTCTTTGCACATCTGCAGAAAAACAATCTCACAGCTGCAACTTAGGAGTTTGGGTGACAGAAAGCATACTTGCCCCCCCCCCTTTTTTAGAGAACACGTGCAGTTTGTACATAGCAGGACCACAACGGTCAAAAATTCCTTTCTTGCAGTGAACCTTTTCCCACTGGTAATATTACACTTGTTTGTACGCCCCGTCAGGATAGACATGGGCAGTTTTCAGAAGAAGCTATAATTCCTTTGGGTTGGTCGTGTGGTCTGGGTCTTCTACCCTCTAAAATAAAGACTTCAGCAAAATTCACAGATGGGCAAAACATTCTCCGAAAAGGGGTAAGCAACATCGCACCCCAACTTTTAGCATGGACAAGGCTACCATCCAATAAGAACGTATTGTATGTACAGGAGTAGCCAATCATAAGTAAGTACAGTACAGCGCCACTGAGAAAATGACGGCAAGTGTAATAAAAATAAGATAAAAAATTCTCTCTTGGACGCGGCCGGCCTGCGGGTCGGACCGCTGAGGTCTTTTTTTTTTTTTTGAGCAGATTTTGTTATAGAGGATTCTGGCCCTGCTCTTCAACCATGAAGGTTGTTTCCTAGTTTTGGTCCATGGAGACCTATAGACACACTCAGCATTCGGACTATGTGTCCAATGTTTAAAGAAAAACATGCAATTGCTCCTTGAATTTAATAGTTATGATGACGAATAATTAAGCCTCGTCTTCGACGACTGATTCATTAAGCTTCGTCTTCGGACGACTGATTACTAATATACCAACGAATATGAATTACGACATTTGATTGATTCGGAACTTAAAGATTTGACCCTATAACGTACCATGAATATGTTGTCTCCTGTGATGAGTGCCTGCCTCGCTTCAATTGATCTCAATTTATCTAGACATGTCAACATAAAGCATCATTATGATTACTTATGAAAATCCTGCCATTGGACCACCATAATGGGTATGTTTCCTGCTACTGCTTCAAATATATGTAAGTCAAACTCTTCTTATTTTATAACATCTGCAACTGCAATGAAGGCTTAGAATTTGATAGAGATGAACTTTTATTATTAATCATGGATGATCTCCAGTCATTTGGCGACATCAGATATTGCTATAATTGAACTTTGAAATAAAAAATTAAGACCTTAATGAACTGTAATAGAACTTGTATCATGTAACATAATGTAGAATTAATCCTCCTTAAAACGAGAAAGAACATAAAAAAAATGTTAAAATTTGAGAAAACAAATAAGAATGTTAAAGGTAATTGTTGCATCATTATATATTGATATTGGAGTACATTGGTATGATTTAGATTGTTAATTTGACATCCATTAGGATATTATGATTTGTTGTTCTTTTTATTACATATATATATATACATATACAAATAATAAATGAAATTTTTGGCCAATTTAAATCTCTTCTTTGTTGCCTATAGTATTTTTGAATTTATTAATTTAACATTTTATTTCAGCATTGGTGAATGAGGAGCTTAATATTAACCTTTACCACTATATCATTTTTTTTAATATCAGAAAAATCCACGGCCCTTTTGTTTATATTTTTTTCTGATAAATTCAAAATCACTTTTATTGAAGAGTGAATCCATTGTATTTGCTTACAATATATATCATGAGAACAGGTAAGCAAAAACCAAAGCATACTATTTACAAAACATGAGCACTACAGCTCATATGAAGGTTTTCAGTTATAGTTCCATGCTTAGACACGTTTCTGGTTTAAGTATTATTTACACAAGTAAGTGGAATAAAAGCATTTCACACTTACGTGACCATGTGCACTTTCCGACGCCACCACTAGCTGGGCACACGCTATGGCTAAAACTTTAAACTTTCCGGATCAGCACTATAAAGTCCACAACACGGGAAACATGGTCTCCTTAACTGAGAACCATCAAAACTACTTAGTTTAAATATCCGCGTTCACCGATAAACACTTTATCGTAACTTTCGACAACATCGAAACATGACTTTACGAAGATCCGTCTGCCCGATCTAGATCCTTCTAGATCCTTCCATCGATCAGTATAAGCAAGCTATCCAACGAGCTTTCCAAGCGATCTACTGACAAAGCGATCTCCCTTAAAACAAAGCGATCTCACTTAAAACCAGAAAAGTGTCTAGCCTTTATATCCGAAGATGGGTGCGTTCCGGAACATAACCGTTGCCGGCAACGCCCTCTGGATATGCAAAACAGGATGCGTGAGCGGCGAGAAAGGTGATTTGCATGATCAGCCAAGTTTTGTCCACATCGCGATTCGTTCACGAGAACGGAATAATCATTTTAATAATGACGTCACGCTCCCGCGAAACGAGAATCGCGATGTAAACAAAACCAAGTTTCCAACAAATATTTCGTGGATCATGTTTTTTCCGAGAAGTTCCACAAGTCCTCTTTTCCGGAAAACATCCGAAGTAGCACCATTTTCCCCGAAAATTTCCTAAGCGGCTGCATCCGGCCGTCACCCCCGACAGTAGCTCTCGGAGGTGACAATCCGGCACAGGCGAGACTGTCACATTGACGGTGAGACGCGCCATTCCATTCTTCACTAGTTTCGGATAAGTCTCCTATATATTATATAGGAGCCGCGACTTATCAGTAACTAACTCCTCTATAGTATAATACAGGAGTTAGTTACGGACAAGTCGCAGCAAGGTGCTTTTTTAATGGCGTTTCATTTTTTTCTGGCTGTATAGGACAGAACACACTAGGCACAAAAGTTTCGATTTTTACGAATTCGTTACATTTTCTTTTCTGCTCTTTGTTCCGGAACTTGGATTTTCGGTAAAAGTATTCCAACTTTTTAGCTAGAAATATCCCGATATCGCTAAAGAAATCCTACGCTCTTCAAATGCGATGTGCCGCGCAGAATTCACACTATTTTGCACAATTTAATAAACATTTATTGGAAAAGATGAAAAAAAAAGAGAGTCATCAGCGCATTTACGAGAGGATAGAAAGTACGTTTAAGTAAGGAATTCCCGAAATTAATGAGAGTTAACTTTTGCAGAAATGCAGAGAAAAGTGTAGCAGCTATAAAATGTCATTCAGGGCCTTCTGATTGATCTCTTTAAATACTTAACCTAAGCAATAAACTTGTCATTTTCTCGGGAAAATCCATTTTTTTTTTCATCTCCGTGGAAATATACACATCTTCAATATTTTAAAAAACGTTGATGGAATTCCAAGATCAAAATCATTTTCAATTAAATCCTATTATTTGGATGAAAATGGCTATTTTGGACCGAAAATTGATCCTAGCAAAAAGTTCCATGTTACATTTATTAATTAGTAATTTATAGAAGACAGTTTAGCAATATCGCGAAATTTTTTTATTTAAACACGATCGCCGGTATATTTCGTTTTATTTTTAAATATGTTCCATTTTTTCAATCTGCTTCCATCCACTAATATTTTTATAGTTTTTGTGCTTTTTATGCTGGGATATTATCCTTTAAACATATTGTTGGTGAAAATGAGATATATGTTTAGGATAACGAAATTAAAATTTTTTTATTTATTCAGGCATTTAGAATTATAAGGCTTATTAGAAATACTTTTGAAATTGATTGAGCATAAATTAGAATTTGATATATTTGCACCCATAGTTGAATATCTCATTTCAATTAAAAATGAACATCCTTCTCATCTTAATTTTATTAAAAGTACTTTAAAATATTTTGAAACATATGAACAAAGGTGTTTCTGCCAAAATATTAGATGGATATGGTGAGGGCCCACTTTAGTTGAAATGTTAAAAAAAAAAGACTTCTAATAACTACCCTGAATAATAAACTTTTTTCAGACATTTTTTTCTTTCAAAATTTTTCTTAATCACTAAATTTGATACTATAATTATATGTAATTTGCATTTTAGTTAACCAAGTATATCTTTCCATATGAATTGTAAAAAATCTGTATTTAATACATGTTTTAAAATGAATTATAATTTTCTATAGCATTTTAGTTAACCCATATAGATTGTAAAAAAGCTTTTTTTTAACACATTTATGTTTTTAAAATGAATTATAATTTTCTATATCGACATTTGAGACCATTCCAGTAAGTTTTAGAAAAAGTGTTCCGAATTACGGAAAAACCCCTTATCCAGAATGCCTGAAGTCCCAAGCATTCCGGATAATAGATCCTGTACTGTAGTTGCAACTTTAGACAAAATATATCAATCAATATAATTTAAATATAAAATAAAATGTCTCTTTTACATATTTTAATTGATTTTAACAGTTGAACTTTAGACAAATTATTATCAAGATAATTTAAATATAAAATAAAATGTCTCTTTTATATATTTTAATTGATTTTAACAGTTGCAACTTTAGACAAATTATATTAATCAAGATAATTTAAATATAAAATAAAATGCCTCTTTTACATTATTAAGACACTGTTGCGGTGTATCTTTTGAAGATTGGCATAGTTCCACTCAGGGATTCATTGCGGGAGATCCTCTACAGCTGGGATGCACCAACATTGGCAGAGACTGTGATCAATGCTTTTGGAGGAATCTAGACCACTACTCCACTACAATATTGCTTATCCATGGACACACGAACAACAACAACAACAACAACATTATTAAGATTGTTTTTTTTCATTATGACTGTTGCATGCTTGTTGTTAACATGCTTCTCACGATGACCAGATATATCTGATAATGCACCTTAGGTAATTTAATTATTAACGGTGAGATAAATGGGGTGTTCTTAAATGAATATTTCCAAAAGCCAAAGTCAATTTTTTAATTGGCTTTTTTCCTAATTGAGGAATTGTTTTGGATTTTGATAATTTGAGAATACAACACCCACTAAGAATGCGGAGAGCTTCTGTTATGGACCACATTTGGGTATTTTGGAACATTGTAATCCCAAAAGACTCACTAGTGACAATTATTGAACTCAATAATAAAAAAAATTATTCAACCCAATCGTAATTTTTTACTTACTGGATTCAGATTCCAGAATGTCCTCTGGCATAGGGAAGAGCAGAGAGCTGTCTGGCCCTTGACCCCATGGACCTTGCAGCACCATAGATGTCAAGAGTGAGAGAGGCACTTCCTAAGATGACAATGACTTAAGTTACAATAAGTGAGCAAAAATAAAAAAGAGACAGCATGCCCAAACATGTGAAAACTACAAACAATATATGGTCCTTAATGTAGTACCCATTTTGTGGAGGGGCATGCACTGAGCAGACAGTAATCAGCTTTAGAATTCATTACGCAGTTCGATTGGTCGGAATCTTAATCCATTTCTGTTGGATAAGTACAATGTACTTGTAAGTACATGATAGTAAAGTATACAATAACGAAATTAATGAGTGTGAGTTCCCACTGTTTTTCTGTGATCTTGTAAGGTCAACTGTGTTGGGTGTATCAAAATGTTCTGATATATTTTAAAGTGCCTGAAACTTGTTAAAGTATCTGAAAATTTGTAATAAACTTGTATACAAAGGTACTTGAAACAAACTACAGTACGCGACCTCTTATCCGGCGCTTCAATATCCGGACTCTCCCCAAACCGGAATACGGCACAATAATGCCAAATTCTGCACCAACAAGCAATTATTTGCTAAATATTGCGCCAAATAGCGATTTTTTGTTTAAAATCCTGCCAAATGCTTTTTTGCTTTAATTAACAATATCAATTTAAAAAAATGCATTGAAACCTACTATTTTAGAGGGTTTGAAATAGGACGCACAAACTGCGAACGAAATTCAAAATTCCCGCGCGCACTCGCCGCCGCTGATTCTTCTTAAATTTTGAAAACGAACGCGAGGAATTCTCGCAATAGCGAATGAAAATATTCCGTGGATCCTGTTTCTTCCGAGAAGTTCCACAATTCCACTTTTCCGGAAAACATCCGAAGTAGCACTTTTTTTCCCAAAAATTTCCTAAGCGGCTGCATCCGACCGTCACCCCCAATAGTAGCTCTCCCGGCACGGGCGAGACCGTCATATTGATGGCGAGACGCGTCATTCCATTCTTCACTAGTTTCGGATAAGTCTCCTGTATAGTATATAGGAGCCGCGACTTGTCCGTAACTAACTCCTGTATTATACAGGAGTTACGGACAAGTCGCGGCAAGGTGCTTTTTTAATGGCGTTTCATTATTTTCTGGGTGTATAGGGCAGAGCACACTAGGCACAAAGGTTTCGATTTTTCCTAATTCATTACATTTTCTTTTCTGCGCTTTGTTCCGGGACTTTGATTTTTGGTAAAAGTATTCCAACTTTTTCGCTAGAAATATCCCGATATCGCTAAAGAAATCTTACGCTCTTCAAACGCAATGTGCCACGCAGAATTCATACTATTTTGAGCAATTTAATAAACATTTATTGGAAAAGATGAAAAAAAGAGTCATCAGCGCATTTACGAGATGATAGAAAGTACGTTTAAGTAGGAATTCCCGAAATTAATGAGAGTTAACTTTTGCCAAAATGCAAAGAAAAGTATAGCAGCTATAAAATGTCATTCAGGGCCTTCTGATTGATCTCTTTAAATACTTAACCTAAGTCTAAAAGTTCCTTCTGTGAGGCAATCCATCATAAAATGATGCTGTAGTAATTATTGTTAGTTTATTAATTGGTGATAGAAGAAAAACGATAGAAGACGATATGCTCATGCATATAACCTGTCAGGATGCACAGGATAAACCTTCTGGTTATAAAAATTGATGAGGTACGAAATTGAAAATCTTCGCTGGAATTTAAGCAGAGATAGCAGTGATAACAACATCAAAATGGAAGTTGTAAAAAATACAACTAACTGTAGAGGTGTTGAAAATAACAGTTCCAATTTGGTTCAAATCACTTTTATTTAAGAAGCGAATCCATTGCATTTGCTTACAATATATTTATGGCAATGTAAAACAAATCAAAGCATACTATATACAAAAACATGAGCTCTCAAGCTCATTCGTAAGGTTTTGAGAAAAAAGTTCCACACTTTGACACATTCTTGGTTTAAGCAATCTTTACACGAGTAAGTAGAATAAAACTTTTCAAACTTACGTAACAACGTGCATTTCCCGATGCCACCTATAGCTGGTCACAAGCTATGGCAAAAACTTTAAACTTCACGGATTAACACTGCATAAAGTCCACAACAAGGAACAACATGGTCTCCTTAACTGAGAACCATTAAATCTTAATTAAGATTCACTAAAACATCTGCGTCAACCGATAAACATTATCATAACATTCGACTACATCGAATAAGACTCTATGTAGATCCGTCTGAGATCAGCGATCTCGATCCAATCCAAGATATGTTCGCTGCATCGATCCCTGAACCGATCGATCCATCTGTATAGCATCTGTATACTATCTGCATCTACTTAAACCAGCCTTTATATCCGACGATGGGTGCGTTCCGGAACACAACCGTTGCCGGCAACGCCCTCTGGATATGCAAAACAGGATGCGTGAGCGACGAGGTGATTTGCATGATAAGCCCAGTTTTGTCGACATCATGATTCGTTCACGAGAACGGAAAAATCATTTAGAATAATGACGTCACGCTCCCGCGAAACGAGAATCGCGATGTAAACAAAACCAAGTTTCCAACAATTATGCAATCACACACTCTGAATTTATCTGCACTTCAAAACTCTCCTGTGAATCACTTTCCTCCCGACTACCAGCGTATCGTGTCATGGCTGGACTAAATGCAGCCATGCCCACACTACAGCCACTGTTACCACTTGCTTGTTTTCATTTGATGTTTATCTCTTGCTTCTCTGATTATGGCTGATCGACAAAAATGGGTTTTTTCAGAGTTATACCCAGGTAACACACATACGGTATTATAACCGTTGATAAACCGTTTATACGTTATATTTTCGTATGTGTTATACGATAAACGGTAATACATCGGTTATAATACCGTTATGAGTAAACGGTATATAAAAATACCGTATATCATACGTATGAATTACCGTGTATGAACATACCGTATGTAGAAATACCGTTTTAAATACGTATGTATTACTGTTTATTTTACATTAAAATAACCGTTTTTATTACGTTAAAAATACCAATTTATCATACGTAAAAATAACCATTAACGCTCCCCTCTCGCTCAAATCCTCTTTCAGCTTTGTTCTCGAACCCTTTTCCCAAAGGCATTTTTATGTATTACCGTTTAAAATACATTATAAATACCGTTTATCATACGTTATAAATACCGTTTATATTACATTAAAATTACCATTTTTCATACGTAAAAATAACCATTAACGCTCCCCCTTGCTCAAATCCTCTTTCAGCTTTGTTCTCGAACCCTTTTCCCCAAGGCATTTTCATGTATCCCTTCTTGTTTATCTTCACCCCCTCCCAAGTTCTAACCCCGCCGTGACGTCACGCAGTTCTGGAAGCTTCCAGAACGGACTCATTTCTACCTCAGGGGACGAAGCCATAAGCTTTGTGCATCTGGCAACACTGAGTGCAGTAATCATTCTTTACGTTTCCCGCCATGGTTTGTAGCACAGAAAGGTTTGTATCTTGAACTTTATTTTCCCGTGTTAGGTTAACATGTTGCTTAATTTATATAACTTATTTAATTATATTTAGCTTTAACTTTTATTTTATTTTATATATCTTCCTAGCTTTGTTGTATGTATGCACATATTGCTTTAAAAGCAAACGGGAAAAGTGCATGTTTTCAGCATCGTGGTATGTGCATCCATGCTCGCATTTAATACTATCTAAGCGGAGATTAAATGAAAACGTGGTCCGAGATTGCATTTGTTGTCATGCATGCATGTTTATTTCAAATATTGTAAAATCAGAAATTATTCTTTTACATGTTTTTATGTATTTTAAACTTAAAGATGGTATAACTTAAATTTTAAACTTAACTTAGATTTTAAACTTAAAGATGGTAATAGGCTGCAACCTGAAAATGCAGAACGCTTAATTTTCCTGTACCGTAACTTACCTCTAACTTTGATTACAAAGAATAATTAGTTTGTTTTTAAACAATATTTCATATGGTGTAAAACTTAAGAAATTAAAATACTGCCAAATTGAATATTCATCCAAGGGTCATTCCGTGTCAAATCAACCAATGATCTGAACCTTGACATCATGGAAAATGATAATTTTTGGTACAATAGTAGTACCAGTGAAGCTGACAAAAACTGTAAATATTAGATTTTTTGGGCTCTTAGTTTTCAGTTATTGACTTTCTTAAAAGCGAAATTTGGCAAAAAAAAAAAGTATTTGACCTAGAGATCTCAAATTGGTGTCATTTTTTTTTTCTTTTAATGGGTCTTAATTTGATATGACTATGCTATTCTCTAAAAACAATTTCTCTTTTAGTTTGTAATTATTTTAGAAACTCCAATTTTAAAAAAGAGTTAAATACCATAATCATGTTGTATATCAAATTAAGGTCCATCGAAAACAAAAGACTGCACTAATTTGAACTCTCTTGGTCAAATAGTTTTTGATCTACCACTGTTTAAAGATTTCAAAACTTTACCAGATTTGGCTTTTTTAAAAAAGTGAATAACTGAAAATCTAAAAGCGCAAAAAATATGAAATTTTACGGTGTTTTTAAACTTTACTGGTACTATCACTGTACCAAAAATGATCAATTTTTTAGATATCAAGGTTCAAACCATTAAGTGATTTGACACAGAATGACATACATTTAGTACATAACTCATTAGCCAGTTTTTTCATACATTCAGCTCACATATGTTCTCAATTTTTACAATTTGCTACACACTTAATATTCAGGATGGCCACTCAACCGGGAAAAGTCAGGGAATTTTGTGAAAATTCTGTTTTTTTTTTGTTTTTTTTTTTTTTAAATACTAGTTGTCCTTATAAAAACAGGACTGCCCAGTTTGTATGCCATTTTCGAAAAATTTCGCCAAGTATTATGCTGTACTCGTAACTTCTAAATAAAGGCTGCCATGTGTCCATTTGATTCCGTATAAAAACAAAAATGCAGAGTTTGTGCTCCATTTTGGACAACTGTTGCCAAGAATATTATATACATTTTACAATATTTTTTCTATTTTAATGACATTCTTTTGACATTGCTGAATTGACATTAATTATTCAATGGCTGTAGCTTGTTACAGTGTAGTTTTTGCATATCTTTAATGTCTGTCATTGTGAACAATTTGCAATGCCCATATTTAAGGACATCAGTTTAGACTATTTCTTTTTATTTCTTCAGGGAAAAAAAACATTAAATTCTTTTAAATATTTCAGTAGTTCAATTTTGCTGCATTTACATGTATTTTTTATTAAAAATGTCAAAATTTATTTGTAAAAACAAAAAATGTGTATTTTTTTCTCCTGATTTAATATAACTTTTTTTTTTAATAGTGGAGTAATTGTTAAGATTCTTTAATCAAATTTGTAACTAAATAGGGATGTGCACGCATTTTATGTTAAAATTGCTGGTCTGGAATTTCTTTTCAATTCACCTGGAAAAGTCAGGGAATTTCAATGTGTCTGAAGAGTGGCCACCCTGATATTTCACATGCCACTCAATATAATTTTATATTTACAATTATAATTACAAAACGTTCAAGAACTTTTAAAATAAGTTCTTCTCCAAACTGAGTGAAGATAATTTCATTTCTTCCTTGCTCAAGAGTACAAACTCTCCCAGTTGCAGTAACAGGCTCTACTTTTTGCAAAATGGTCTCACCTGGCACATTCAATACGTCACTCGGTTGAGGATGAAAGTAAGAAAAGGTCCCTTAGGATGTAGGAAGCTTACTTTATAGTCGCTCGTAACATTATTCTTCTCAAGAATACATGCAAGCCACAAAGATCCTTTATAGACTATATACTGCCAAATCCAGATTCAATTTTTACTAAATTAGTTTGTGTAATATAGTCGAATGCTGTCACACGTTCAGTAAACCGGTGTTCACTACAGTAATAATGCTTAACAAGAAGCCAATTTTCAGAAATTGGGTAAAAAGAATGAAGTTTTTGAGTACAGCACAGTTGATGAGTATGAAGAAGTTAAAGAAATACTGTCGCCACAGTTGAATGACTTTAAGGCAATCATGGGTACTCAAAAACTTCATTCTTTCTACCCAATTTCTGAAAATATACTTCATGTTAAGCATAATTACTGTAGTGAACACCAATTTACTGAACGTGTGACAGCATTAGACTATATTACACCAACTAATTAAGCAAAAATTGAATCTGGATTTGTCACTATACTCTATAAAGGATCTTGGTAGCTTGCATGTATTCTTGAAAAGACGAGCGACTATAAAGTAAGCTTCCTACATCCTAAAGGACCTTCTCCTTCTTTCTTTTATCCTCAACTAAGTGACGTATTGAATATTTGAATGTGCTAGGTGAGACCATTTTGCAAAAAGTAGAGCCTGATACTGCAACTGGGAGAGTTTGTACTCTTGAGCAAGGAAGAGATGAAATTGTCTTCACTTGTTTGGAGAAGTACTTATTTTAAAAGTTCTTGAAAAGTAACGTTTTGTAACTGATTGTAAATACAAAATTAAATTTTGAGTGACATATGTGAAATATTAAGTGTGTAGCAAATTGTTAAAATTGAAAAGAACATATGTGGGCTGAATGTTTGAAACAACTGGTTAATGAGTTATGTACTAAGTATATGTTATTCCGTGTCAAATCAATTAATGGTTTGAACCTTGATACCTCAGAAATCGATCATTTTTGGTACAGTGATAGTACCAGTAAAGTTTACAAAAACTGTAAAATTTCAGATTTTGGGGGCTTTTAGATTTTCAGTTATTTACTTTTATTAAAGACATTAAGGGACTATTTGTGTGCCAAATTTCATAGTCGGTCGTTAAGGGGTTCCTATGGAAATTAAATTTTTTGTAATTTAGCTAATTTCACTTATAGTTTAATACAAAAAAAAATAATTTTCATAGGAACCCATTGGCTTCCCATTATGAAACTTGGCATACAAGTAGTCCATAAAGCATATATTTTTTTTCAAAAAAATTAAAAGGGGTCTTTTTGAGATTTAAAAAAAAAATTTTTGAAGCTTTTCAAAAAATTCAAATTTGAAATAGCATAGTCATGTTATATATCAAATTAAGACTCATTAAAAGCAAAAGAAAATAACACTAATTTAAGCTCTCTAGGTTAAATAGTAAGTCTCATTTATAAGCATTTAAAAAACGATATTTCGGTATAATTTTTTTAAATACATGATTTGGAAGAATTAAAAAAAAATATATACTAGGAAGAAATTTTAAAATAATATGCTACTTAGGACAAATTTTAAAAAAAAGTTGATACTGGGGTGAAATGTTAAAAAACACAATACTAAATTAAAATAATTTGATACTTTTAAGAAAATAAAAAAAAATACCTGGAAGAAGTTAAAAAAGCCTTATACTTAAAAGAAAATAAACATGATACGTACAAGAAATAAAAACACAATTCTGGGAATTTTTTTAAAAACATTAAACACAATATTATATTTCATAATGTAGTAGATTATAATTTTTGCAATTTTTAGAAATAATTGTGAAACAGTTTGTGTTCTGTGTATCTAGAAACATGTTCTACTTGGGCTCTGTGCCCTTACTCACTGTTTTCACTCTTAAAAATCATCACAGTTGCATGATACCACCATTGATCAGAGATGTGTAGTTTTAGCATGCTAAATTAAAATTTAAAATAGCCTATAATTGTAATTTAAAATAGCCTATAAACTTAATTACAATATTATTAATATTGTTTTTTTTTATATATTTTTAGTATTGAAGTTTACTTTTAAAAAATTAACTCTTTAAACATTGCAAAAATGTTTTAAGTATTATGTGTCTTAATATATCCCAAAATTTTATTCTGTATTTTTAAGTTATTTTCAATTTAAAATAGCTTATCTTTTAGATTTAAAATTATATTTCATAATGTAGTAGATTATAATTTTTGCAATATTTAGAAATAATTAGAATTAAAAATATATTTAAATATAAACTGAAAATAAAGGAAAAAAACATTTTTGCATTAAAATTATTGTATTAACAATATATAATATAAATTAAAATAAAAATTTTATTACATATGAACAGAGTGATTCTATAGTATTGTGAATTTTGCATATATGACACATTTGATATATCGTATCTTTGTAAAAATATGATTTAGATGAATGTATTTTAAATTTTAAAGATACTGTTTCAGATTGTGTTGATTTCAAATTTATAAATTCAAGTACATTATTGAAATCAACACAATCTGAAAATTTGACATCTATTATAAAAATATATTCACCTGACTCAATATGTTTGTTTTACAAAGATGCATAAAACTTTGTAAATATCATGTCTGCAACATGCACTATTCTGTAGAGTTGTCCAATGTGTGATAAATATGTATATAAACACGTAATAAATACGTGTAGAAACACAATATAAACACGTAATAAATACGTGTAGAAACACAATATAAACATGTAATAAATACATGTAGAAACACAATATAAATATGTATGGGAATACATTATAAATGCGTATGGGAACGCATAAATACATATGGGAACACGTTATAAACATGTATGTGGATATACGTAAGAAACACGTATGTGAATATACGTAATATACACGTATATGATATGTAATAAACATGTATCTGGATACGTAATAATAACGTATGTGGATATACGTAATATACACGTATGTGATACGTAATTAACATGTATCTGGATACGTAATAATAACACATGTGGATATACATAATAATAACGTATGTGGATACGTAATATACACGTATGTAGATACGTAATAATAATGTATGTGGGTATACGTAATAATAACGTATGTGGATATACGTAATAATAACGTATATGGATACGTAATAAACACGTATGTGCATATACGTAATAATAACGTATGTGAATATACGTAATATTAACGTATAAGGATACGTAATAATAATGTATAAGGATACGTAATAATAACCTTTTTTATAACGGTTGGTATACCGTATTCTAACGTACCATTTTTGCGTAATAATTACGTATGGCCTGACACGTAAAGATTACGTATTGCTTGATACGTAAGAATTACGTATTTGTGCTACCTGGGTACACTCTAAAAAACAGATTGTGTAAAACTATAATGCAGGATTTTAAGCTAAAAGTGGTTTCTTTCACAGAGAATACTAACAACTGTGCTGCAATTCATGGTTAACGAAAAAAATTGACTCAAATAAGAGGCGGAAACCTTAATGAGCCAGATATTGTTTTGGTTGTGAGTCAAGGGCGCTTAAGATAGGAATGAGATATGGAATACAGAATGTGGGAAATGGTCACGAAATTCTTTAAGAAATGAACTTGATGGCTTAGATCAGGGTTGTCCAACCTTTTTGTGCAAGGGGCCAATTAAAAAATTTTCACAGAACTCGTGGGCGAACGGGATGTACAATTTTTTTGGGGAGGCGGGAGAGACTTTTTTAGGGGGAGGGATACATTGCATTAATGTATCTGTACAAGAAATTTAGGGGTGTTATAAAAATTTAGGCGGGTGTAAAAAAATATAACAAAAGTGAACACATTAGAAATGGGTCGTAAAATTAGACATTAAAATTTTCCACACTAATTTATTACATTATTTCTCTTCTTTACACCTAAATGTAAAGTTAATGTGAGGTCTGGCATTGCTTTTGCTTACACAAGTACTCGATGTCTGCCTGTACATTTGACAGAGCAATGAGCAGAATTCCGGTAAGATATTCGTCTGTTAGAAGGGACCTTGATTTTGTTTTTATGGCTTTCATCCTTGAAAATAGCTGCTCGCATTAATATGTACTACCAAACAGTGCAATGAATTGAAGGGCATGTTTTGAGACAGTTGGATTTGAAGGAGCATTTTTTTTGTAAAATGTTAACAAATCATGCTCAACGAAAGCTCTCTTCATGCCAGTGTCAGTTTGGATCTCAACTAACTTCATCTGCAATATGCCAGGAGCATCAGTAACATCGGTTCCAAATGGATCTGAAAACAACTTTATTTCACTACAGTGTGCCCTGAAATTCGAAAATATTTTTGTGAATTCATCACTGAGTTTATCAATCAGTTCGGAGTACTTTTTATGGTTTACGGTCTCAGAAGGTCTTGTTGATAGAGTAGTGAAATGAACAACTTTTTTTACAATCAACTGTTTCTGAAACAACCTTAATTTCTGCATGAATGCTTGGACATACTCATACAGTTTGTGAACAAGTCGATCCCTTCCTTGTATTTTCACTTGTAGTTTCACAAGTCTGCAAGATACTTAGTAATATCTACTAAGAATGCCAATTCATTCAACCATTAATCGTCATCCATGAAACTTGCATCTTTTCCTTTTGCTGTAATGAAGGTCTTTATTTCTTTAAGCAGTGTCCAGAATCTCCCCAGCTGCCCTACTCAGCCAGCGAACATGGCTGAAGTAAATTACATCGTGATTGACTAATCCTAGTTCTGAGAGAAAAGCTTTGAACTGTTATTTGATTGTAAAAACAAGCTTTTCCATTACGTGTTGCAAATCCATGGTCTTTTCACAGTTACTCTTGGTGAATGATGCAGTGGCATATAATGACATAATTAGGCACTGATTTTAGCATTAGGTTTGCAAATCCATTATGCTTACCTGTCATTGCTGGGACTCCATCTGTTGATGAAACCCAGACCGTCCGACCTACCAGAAAGGTGTAAGGTAACTGTTTGGACGGTCGGGAAGTGCCACCCAATTTAGACCGGAACCCAGTCGGGGAGGCATCCACAGGGACCGTACCCTCCTTCCCCTACCACCAATCTCTCATCTCCATCTGTTGTAATTCCACAAAGTTTATCCTCTGGAAGACTAAATTTAACTAGGGCATGTTTTGCCTCACAGAAGATATCTTTTTCAGTTGTTGTGCATTTCAGTGGACATAAGTCCAACAGTTCCTCAACGATTTCAAAAGTTACAGTGACTCCCCGAACATAAATTACCAGTTGTACCATATCACTTATGTCAGTACTTTCATCCAGTGCTAAGCTGTAAAACTGGCTGGATTTGAGTCTTTTAATTAAAGAATCTTCAATATTGGTTGCTAAATCATCTACTCTTTTAGCAACTTGTCTGGTGTGAAAGACTCATTTTCTCTACCATCAACTTTTTATCAGGACATGCTACAGATGTAAATATGCTCAAGCAGTCTTTTACAAATTCCCCATCAGATAAAGGTTTGCCTCTCTTGGCAATTTCTTTGGCAATCAAATAACTGATCTTAGTAGCCGCCTCAAAATTTAGGTTTGAAAAAGAAAGATTGTTGCCTGATAATACTGTTTTTTATACAGTTCACTCTATCAATTCTTACCTGGTCTGTTTGATGGTCATATTCGCTGGCATGCTTCGAAGAATAATGTCTCTTGATATTATATTATTTTATAACAGCGATGCTCTCTTGGCATATAAGACACAATATGCCCCCGTTATGGCCAATAACAAAAAAATCATTGATCCAAGCATCTTTAAAAGCTCTAAAATCAGAATCAATTTTCCTTTTCTTGCATGTATTCATTGGAGCCACCATCTTTGGTGTGATGTATTTTAGAAAAAGCTTCTTCGGAATACAAAGAAACACACTGACGTTTAACTAGCACAAGCAAAGTACTCCTGTGACAAAAACTTTGTATTGAAAAGATGATTTTCTGATGAACAGCTAATCACATGAACTCTGCATGGAACAGGTGGATAGTCGACACCTGATTGGCTGGAGACGACGCTACTGATGACTGTGACATACTTATTGCCTCCCTCGCTTCTCTTCAACATTTCTCTGGACTATTTATTTGCCCACTTGTGATAGGGAAAAGGGTTGCCATACTGTTTTTGTGGTTTCTCCTTATTTCTGAAGAATTTATTTTTCTACATATTTTTTTTAATCCCCCATGTAAAAAACAACAACTTCCAAACAGTAGTAGGTGGGCTGGATTCAAACCTTCGGAGGGCTGGACTGTGGCCCTCGAGCCGTATGTTGGACAAACCTTGCTTAGATGATGATGGGGATTTTAAAAATAATGATGACAGTGATTCTTATGACATGGGGTATAGATGGGATTGCTGATATTTAAACAATTATTGATTTTTACCATTACCGATTTCACCCAATTGCGTTGTGTTCATGAAGATTAGATAAAAAGAGTGGACATGTTGTGTGCAGTAAGGAATGGCATTTTCTTTCTTAGTCAGAATGATCATTACCATCTCTACTAGCATAAGTCTGCAAAAGGTACCGCCCTCTAGTACACATTGTGTAAACTAAAAACTCTAACACAGTTTTAAAATAAATGCTTTAGTTTGAAAATAAAATCTCATTCAATATTAATGTGTTTCATTCGTATTGAAAGTAAATTAGAAAAATGCAAGATCTTTTAATTTTCTTTTAAATCTATAAGAATTATAATAGAATAATAGCACTTGTTCATTAATTATAAAATATGGACATATAAATTTCGAGATATGAACATATTAAAATCTAACATTATCTATAATATATTTTTAAATTTTATTTTCTTGATTGATATTTTCCTGCATTGAAGTTCTAATTTATAACTTTTGTCACAAAAATAATGAGAATATGCATATTGTTAAGCACATAAAACAAATTGTAACAATTACACATTTATAATTTATTTTATGTACTTAACAATGCTTTAGAAAGTTTTTAAATTTGTATTTTTGAGGATATTTCAAATATACCACTGTTAAAATGCTTAACGTCAACTTGAAACACTGCAAAATTACCTTTACCTTAAAATAATCCAAACCTGTGGCATATTATCTATTATCAGAAATTTTGAATTCTAATAACTCAGTTTAGAATGTAAAATAAATAAAAGGTAGCACTCTGCAAGTAATAGTATATTAATTTTAAAATGCAATCTATATTTCGATCTATACACTGTTTTTAAGAATATGTATTAATTACAAGCAAACAGAGGGAAATGTTACGAGAAAAAAAAATTGTAAGCTGTTATCTATATAAATAAAATTGAAAATCTGTCTATTTGTGTGTTTGTCTCATCACAGGAGAACTAACTGGTGCACCGAATTTCATGAAAGTTTGTGAAAAGTCATAAAATAGTCCCATTTAAAATTTAGTCCATGTCTCGAATTTCTAAGACCAGGGCTTATCAAGGCATTCATGTAAAACGGACCTCTCATAGACAGAGCCTGACTAAAGCATGGGCCTTCGGGGCTGCGGCCCTAAATTTTAAAGGGCCCCTACATTTTGTATGTGATAAAATCTTTTAAACAGAAATAAAATTTTAATTAATTTAAAACTGATAATATTAGTTTTTATTTTAAATTAAGAAATATGTAAATAGTTTAAAAAATTATACATCTTTAAAGTCTTAATATATGATTTATTAATAAAGTAAAAAGTTTGGAAGTTCTCTGCATATACCAAGAGGCCACCAGAGCTGTGTGCCCAAATTTGTTATATGTTAATATTTTGAATGTTTTTTACCTTCAATTTTACATTATTTTCTGTCACTGACATACTCCGATTTATGTCGTGCCCTTCTTGTCACGCATAGATTTTTAAGTTAAATTTTCCCATCTAAATTTGAAAGGTGTGATTGTATAGTTTAGTATTTTTATTAAATGCTAATAATGAAAATTTACAAAATTAAAAACTTAAATTAAATGTTTAAGTTACCTGGTCCTGTCTTCTGAGAACCAAACTAAAGAAACTACTGGAAGGAAAAGTTGGAATAAAGGGGGGGGGGACTAAAATAAACACAACAGTATTAGGGGGAAACAAAACTAGAAATTTTATTGAATACTTTAAATACAGTTGACAGTTACATAAACAGGCAATTCAAGCCTAAATATAAATCCTTGCCTCATGGCAGAAAAAAAAGGGAATTACAATTAACATTAGATGTCTCTGTGACCAAAGCTTAACCAGGGAATTTACACAAATTTAAAAAAAAAACTAATTAAAATGATCCTCTGAGCTCTACCTCTAATAAAGGCCCCTCTTAAAAGGCATGATAAAATGATGACTGGGGAATTCCCCAAAGGATAGACAAATCTCTGATACTATGACAGCCAGACATGTTGGAAGACGGCAAAAGTCCGTGAAAGAGTTTCTTTAAGTGAAAACTCACCAATCAACGGCCGCAAAAGGGGTGGGCCTCACCTCAACACTTTATGCGCCGGAGGAGTCGGGGCTCCGCATCTCGGAGAGGCGTCGTCGGCCCGGTCGTGGGCACAGGCGGCGACATGGGCGTCATCTGGATCGGTGACTTTGATGGGGAGTCCAGGAAGATGGTGAGGACTGTCCGGTCCGGGTGCACCTAGTGCATTAGGTCGACGGGGCCACAGTGCATTAGGTCGGTGAGAGCCAGCCGAGGGTGATACTTCGCCGTCATCTACAGCTCCGTCCGTCGAGAGAGCGCCGCAACGGGCTGGAAGCTTCAGGTCAGCGACCCCAGCGGGGTGGTCCCAGAGAAGTCCTAGGAGAAGCGCGGCATGCAAGCCGTCAACAGTGGCCTCAGATGATGCCTCTCAGTAGAGATGGGTGATGAAGATCTCGAAAAGATGACGAGAGCATGTCTCCAAAAGGGTGTGACGAAAAATTATGAAGCCAAATGTGTCAAGTTTCGATGCGGGGGTGGAATATATTAACAAAATTGGCGTGCATTATGCTCGCCACTACATAATATTTTTGTGCATGAGACCCTAGCAAGAGGGTTGCCGTAAAGACGATGTCTTCCGAGATTCCAGTATCCCTGGATGCCAATCTCGCAAATCACATCCCCCAGTTCGAAGAAAACATAACTGTCTTCCTGGATTAAAGGAGATTAGCGGTCCTGGCGTCATGACGCTTAGATAACACCTAGAATATTGCAAAATCGACGCCATTTTGGCCTGGTAGGATATTTTGCATTCAAAGAGGGTTTTGATCCACAAAATAAAGATTCTAAATTAAATTATTTTTCAAGTACATAAAAAAAACATTATACCATCAAAAACATTTAAATTTAACCAATTAATATTCCCAGGGCAACAGTGGTCACTCACAAAGGCTAAGTTCAACACTTTAATATATTAATTGACAAATTACCAAATTATGATTTACAAAAATAAATTCTTGTTAATAAAATAATTGTTTTTTTATACAGCAGTACAGCAATTACGCACATATTCAGTTAGTTTGCACCATTCAGGGTTCCTTACTTACACTGTAAAAATTACTCTCTTAATTATTAAATCCTTGCTTAATCTTCCTCATTTATCATTTCTCTTACTAAATAATAAAATTTTAGCTTTAACATAAGTTAGTTATTTTCCTACAATTAAGCATAATTAGTCTTTATGAGATTACCTGCATTCTAAATAAGTTACTACCTCTTTCTAGTTACTCCTTAACTTAAGAACCAATTAGCTTCTAAAAATGTAGAAAACAATAAAAGCTTCTGAAATTATATTTTAACCCTAAATGTTTATGATTTAAAACTTGAAAATACAGTTTAATCTTCTTTTCATAAAGTTTAAAATAAGTTAAGTTAAACTCTTGTAGTTCCCAGTATAGTATTTTTAGCATTAAGTGTTTATGATGTTTCTTTGCATCACAACTTTGCTTTTAAATAGTTATAACTCTTTAATTATAAGCAAATAAAGTTATTTTTAAAACTTTAAACATTGAAATTATATCTCTACAAATGAAATAAAAGCATTAAAAAAGAAAGTTCTAAACTATTAGAATTTCGACACCACATTTATAACCAGGAACAAAACATGCACTAGAAACCATATTTTAAGAAAATGGAAGCACTGATAATAAAGGAATAAATAAAAATCAAATAAACTTCTAACCAATCTAATGCTATTTGAATGGAACAATAAGAACGGTACTAACAGCAGCGCCACTAAACTGGAATCTTTCTTCCGAGAAATCATTTGTCACTTTTCTCCGGAGTAGCCTATTTCATTTCCCCTCCTTCCCTTTAGCCTTCATGGTTGTGTTATATATAAAACAAATACCTATGGAAAAGAGTGTGAGCGATAGAGATGTGGACTGAATGATGACAGAGATAGTGTTTAAAGTTAGCTAACAATGATTAATTTGATTCAAAAACCAATTAACAATTTTCCCCACAGGTACATACCAGCAAGTCATCCACTTGCTGGTATGTACTTGTATCTTGTAGAAAAAATATACTTAAAAAGAACATCCTGGGGTGGCTATTGACCCAAAATTAGAGTGTAGAAAACCCAGACCACACGACCAACCCAAAGGCTTATGGTAGCTTTCTGTGTGGCCGGCCAAAATTAGAGTGTGTAAAAAATTTGTAAAAGTAACAGGATTATCTGTATCCAAGACTATGAAGAAGTAATGGAGGTTCATGTGGTTGGTCTCAAATGGAAAAAGAACTGTGGTCGACATGAATGGTCTTGAATGATGCCTCACAATGTGAATCTAAAAGTGTGGCCTTTAAAGGATATGGAGAATTGAAAGTAGAAGAAGAATTCGGCTATAAGGTTGGAGTGCTATAAGGTTGCAGCAATATAAGGTTATAAGGTTGCAGCAAAACAGACTCAGCAACTCACTGAGAAAATTTCAGCAACAACACTATAGCCTTTCCTTGGGTGTTATTGCTATGTTGCTCTTGGATCTTCTATTTTAAGTTTTAAATTCTGTTTGTTTTTCCAAATTTTCCCGTTTTTGTTCAAAATTTATAAGTTGTTTTTCTTAACTTTTTCTCTTTTTATGTTCTAAATTTTTAATTCTTTTCCCATTTTTGGTAATTAAGCTTTGGTTTTCCTGCTTTTTGGCATTTAAATTGTGTTTTTAAACCCATATTTGGATCAGTGGCATTCAAAATTAAACCCCTTTCGGCAAACGTAACTTTCAGTAATTTCAAACCTTGGTTGTGTGGATGTCATTTTGCCCTTGACCGGCAAGGCTTCATGCTTTGTCCAGTGGCCGTCACTTTGATTTTTTAGGTAATTTTTTTTCTCCCTCATTCCCCCAGGCGGGGCTGCTGTTTCCGTGCAAACCGGAGTGGTTCCAGTATTGCTGCACTTGGCCCATTTGTTAAATTTTTCACCTTCGCAATGGAAAGTGCATGGTGATTTTTTTGCACTTGTTGCAGGAATGCTCATGATCTTGGCGACTTCCGGGAAAGGGTTGCTTGCCAACTTTTGAAGTGGCAAGAAGACAGTTCCGAAGAAACACTGAAAATGCCCTTAAGTTTTGAAAAAAGGTGCCATGTGGCACCTTTCCTTCACATTTCCTCGCCATAAAAAGGAGCAGTGGCTCTCTCTAACATGGGAATTTCTGTCTTTTCAATCAGAGTTCCCGGTGAGAAGGGGGTCCGTTTGCTGAAGTACTCGAGGAATGCCATCACCATCCTTTTTCCTGGAGTAAGATTCGTCCACAAAAATAGCTTCAGTAAAAACTGAGGGCTTGCTTGAGGACTCTAAATTCAACCAGCAGGTTGTGGGACCTGTCAGGTCTAGTGATCGGGAAGTATTCCATCACCGATTAACCTTGGAACTCCTGGAGTTGGACTCTTAAATTTTTCTGGAGCCTCTGTGGATCCTCAAATGAAGTAACTTTTCTTTTTTCGTCTCAGTCTTTACATTATGATTAATAAAATTTCAGGGAATTTAATTTGGATCTCACTGCAGCTATGAGGAAAATTGCAATGTGGGTGGGTTTTTGTTTTAAATAAATATTTTTCTTTTAAAATTTTAACTCGCCTATATGTTCACTTTATCCATGTTCTCCAATGACCACTTTTCTCTTACCTGTTTTTTTTTAATTCATCGTTTCCTTTTTGATAAAAATACACAATGCAAATAAAGAAAAATGTACTAACCACTCACTTTGTAATGCTAAATGTAATGTAATGTAAAGTTTTTGAAAGCAGAATTCTAAGGTTAAAATTAAAGTAAAATGGTGTAAATAAGTAAAATGTTTAATGTTGTTTTAAAGTAATTATAATTAAATTAAATTATAATTCCATTGTCTGCCGAAAACAGCATGACAGTATGAACAGGCGTATGTATGCAAATTACTTTAGTGTGTGTTTTATTATGGGGACTCGTATGACAGGAGCCTTCATTGCCAGAACAGAACGACGCACTGGCTTCTCAAAAGGTGAAATAGCTCAAAAGGTGAAATGAAAGGTGAAAGTACACAACAGTTGGAAACAGAACCCCAGGCATTGTCTAAAAGGCAGAACTGTGGAAAACTACCAATTAATCCTGTGATTGGCGTTTTTGGTAGTTTTCCACAGTCTCAGATGGCTTATACAGCAGAAAAGGGGATCTTCTGTGTAGTGGCGTAGGAAGGGAGTGCGATGGGTGCGGACTGTCCCGGGTGTCATCACTAAGGGGGGTGACAAAATGGCAAAAATATGTGTTTTAAAATAAGGTTGCATATTCGCATAAAAGGTTTTTAAATGGGGGTCGTTCAAGTATTACGTAAGCACATTTTTGGTAAATTTGAACCCACCAACGCTCTCTCTAGCAAGCAAAAATGAACATAGAGCAAGATAGAACAACATTTTCTTTATTCATTCATTCATTGATATCTATTGGTTTTATTAAAAATAATATAAATTTATAAATTATAAAAATAGGTTAATATTAGAAACTTTACTAAAAGTATTCTTAAGGCTTAAGCCTTAAAATAAATGTTAGGGTTCCGTGACTTCGGTCTTGGGTATAAAGGGCTCATCAATCTAAGAAGTTTGAGAACCGCTGTATTAGAGCTACACTGGGCAGATTGTGTGATGATTTGCTACAGCTACACTGTGACCTAAATTACGTGACCCATTATAATATTTTTGCATTTATTTTTCTAAGCAAACAACATGTACCCCATTTCCGTATTTCACGTATATGACCATGAAACGGAATCGCCCAAGTGTAGCGCAACAAAGAAGAAAACAGAAAGTCAAAGCTTTACATATGCAGTCACTGGCCCGATCGTTGTTGAAATTTGTCACATCTTCCAATTCGGCATCAACATCAAGTGTTCCAGAGGAATCAAACTTTCGTGGAGATGTGGATGAACTTGATTTTGAAGAAAATAAGAGTATACTCTGATTCTGATAGCAGATCTGATTCTAGCTCTGATTCTGATCTTAAATTAGAAGTCAAGTTAGAAGAAGACAAATTAGAAGGAGATGATAGATCAGAAGGGGAACAAATAAGTAGTAATATTTTGTATAATGATATATCTGATTGGCCTTTTACTGTTCCAGATAGTCCAGATAGAGTTGATTTAATTAAAAGGGGTGTTTAATTAGAAGGGGCATTATTTTTGACAGTACACCAGACATTTTGCACATTGATCAGATGTGTTGAAGACCCAGACCAACCGACTCGTCAACAAGGACATGAGCAGATATTTGGTCGGCCGGATTGATCAGATGTGTGAAATAGTTCGATATGTTCATATCAAGAATAAAAAAGTAGAAATAAAGGAGTCATTTCTAAGCTATTTTCAGCTAACTGGAAAGAAAGCCCTTTATATAACAGAAGATATTATAAAGGCAGTTGAACAGGATGGGCTGGATATCACATTGTGTCGAGGTCAGGGGTATGACAATGGCTGGAGTGCACTCTGGAGTCCAAGCGATATTTCGTAAACTTAATCCTGAAGCATTATTTGTTCCTTGTACAAATCACTCTCTTATTCTGTGTGAAGTGCATTCTTTTGCAACCGTTTCACAATGTGGAACCTATTTGGGGACCTTAGAAACTCTGTACTGCTTTTTCTCAGTTTCCTCACATAGATGGACAATCCTTGTAACTAACTAATGTTGGAGTTACAGTCAAGAGACTTTCAGATACAAGATGGAGTGCTCATTACGAAGCTGTAAAACATGTATATGTTAATTTCAAGAAAATTGTTGATACTATAGAAGAACTTTGTGGTCCCACAGAAACTGTCGAAACCAGAGGAGCAGAGCAAACACTTTTGCCAGCAATATGTGATTTATCTTTTTTATGTTCTTTGTATTTCTGGATTAATGTCTTAGAAGAAGTAAACTACACTCAAAAATACCTACAGATAGTTGGAATCAGTTTTGAGAATTGTATTATCAAAATGAGAAGTCTGAAGACCTTTTTGAAAGACAAAAGAAATGAGATCGTGGAGATAGTACTGCGGTTTGCAACGAACACTTGTGAAGAGATGGACATTCCTTTAATGAAAAGAACCGTCAGAAAGAAAATGATGATGGCTGGAGAAAAGGCTGAAGATGAACCACACACGTTGAATGAAAAATTGAAAAGATCAATGTTGGAGTGCATTGGCAGGTTTTATCAAGAAATCAACAATCGCTGCAAAGACATGGAAACTATATCAGCTCGGTTTGCAGTTCTCGAGCCCAAGAACCTGATCACAACTTCAGAAGATGAACTTCCACAGTTAATATAAAACTTAGTCGTAAACTATGATGAACTTTCTGAAGATGGAATTCTTAGAGAGTTTCCACGACAAAGAAGACATCTACAAGCTGCCGAAGTTTAAAAAAAAAAGATTCTCTGGAATGGTCTTAAGATTTTTAGAGTTTGTTGCTGAACATGAACTTTCAGATTCTGTACCAAATCTGACTTTAGCCTTAAGATTCTTGTTAACGTTATGTGTTTCAGTAGCATCATGTGAGAGGAGTTTTTCAAAACTAAAACTAATGAAGAGTTATCTTAAGTCCACCATGAGTCAAGATCTGCTCTCTGGATTAGCTATCTTGTCAATTGAAAACAATGTAGCGAATGGAATTGATTTTGATGATGTGATTTCAAAATTTGCAGAGAGCAAAGTTAGGAAAAAAAAGGTTTTAAGTGCTTATGCTCACAGTGTAAAAAATCTGATGTGGGCATTACGTGACTTTCCTTATATAATGCAATGAATATACTACTTTTACAATAAAAATATAGGTTTTTATTTAGTAGATATTTATATTCTTTCCAAGATATTGAATTTTCGTCAATGAGTCGTCATTTTCATTGATTTAGTTTCATTTTTGTCCATTTGGCAAAATTTTTGTTAATTTGGCAACATTTAAAAAAGTTGCCAACATCGGCATCAAAATCTCGCCAAGTGTTATGGACAGAGAAATAAGTTATTCTTATAGCATATAAATAACTATTGGCATTCAAATACAAAAGTATTACTGAAAGTATCTTTTCTCATGAATGGAACGAGCTAGATCCACGAGAATGATGTCACCAAATGTATCGTATGATATTACATATGAAAAGTGAACATGTTTCTCAGCAGTTAATATTTTTTTTAATTTATGGGATTTTTTGATAAATTTATTTTAAAAATGTGCAATATCTCGAGAACAGTTCATGCTAGCATTCTAAAGTTTATGACAATCATTTTCTAAGGAAAAATTACGTAAAAAATATCTATTTGCGCAACTTTATTAAAGGTTTTGGTTTTTTGATGATTTTTTCAAAATTTCACTGGAAAATTTAGGGGGGGGGGGTTCTGAATATTCGATTACGTTTAAAAACAATAGACTGCCAGTATTCATGGATTGTGATTTTTGCATCAAATTTCATTCGAATCGCTCCATTCGTTCGTGAGATATCGTCTCCACAGACTCACTGACACACACACAGACATCACCTAAAAATGTTTGATTCATGATCAGGGATGCTTGAAACATGCTCTCCCGTCGAAAACTCGAATTTGAATCCTTCACAATACTTTCCTTATACATTATGTATATAAGGAAAGTAAAAATCACACACACACAATCAAGCATAAAGTGCTCACAGTAAATAAACCAGAAAATAACACTTGCAACTGTAAATATCTTATTTTCCCTTCTTTTAATAATTTCAATGGGGGGGGGGGGGGGGTGACAAGAAATGTTCCGCACCAGGTACCACCTGACCTTGCTACGCCTCTGCTTCTGTGCAGCTACTAATGGAAAAATTCAATGAAGGTTTGTCCCAACTGATCTTGACATGAACAATGTACAGGGAATTGCAGCGAATCAGTGTAGCCAGTTGTATGCTTGTGCAGAAACCTCTAATTTCAGTGAAGAACCTGAAAATGCATTTACAGCAGTACCACAGCAGTACCTGGAATGGCATCACTGGACATCCAATGATAGGAAGAAGGTTATGTGGTTAAATGAATTACTTGTTTTGTACCGACGGCAGGTGGACAGTGTGGTGGAGGGTCCCATAAAGCCATGAACTCACCTTGCCTTGTTCACATAATTCAAAGTTGTGGTGGGGGTATCATGGTATGGGGCATGTTCTGCTGGTTTGGTACTGATCCCCTGGTGTTTCCTGAACGTCGGGTGTCATTCCTAGAGTACTTGAACATTCTTGATCATGTCCATTGTCAATGTTGCATTTTTACCCCACAGATGATGGGTAAAAATGCAGCATGACTTTATGTTGCATTTTTACCCATCCAGCATCTTATAGAATCCATTCTTAAACGCATACATGCTGCAATTCAAGCTAAAGGCAGTCTAGTGGTCAAGGTAGTGATGGGCAATAATGCGATCACTCACTGTGCAACAGTGGTTCACAGAGCATGACTCTGACTTCAAACCATATACCCTGGCTACCACAAAGTCCAGATTTAAACCCCATCGAGAACATTTGGGACATGTTGAAAAGACACATCCGACAACAATCTCTTCTGCCATAAACTGTACAGAAGATTATGTTCTGCTTATTCAACGCCTGGTATTCTCTTGACTTAAATCCACTCTAGCATCTTGTAGAATCCATGCTAAACCGCATGTATGCTGTAATTCGAGCTAAAGGTGGTCCAATAAAATATTAAATCTGGGTTTCTAATTCATTGGCCAGTGTGTGTATGTAAATATAAATTGCAAGTTAATGTCAACAAATGTAAATTTTTCAAAGAAAAGATAGAATACTTAGAGTATATCATTACTTCTGAAGGACTTAGTAAATCTCAGATAAAATAAAAGGCTTTCAAGAAGCATCCAAACCTAAAAATGTTGGCAAATTAAGGGGATTTGTAGGTTGAGTCATGCACTGTGCAAAAATTTTCAAACTTGTTATACTCTTCGAAAAAACTTTTGAGAAAAGACCCGTTACACAATTAGCATTTTTTCACATTATCCTGATCATTTCAAGCTTCATGTGATTGAAATGTACTTATATCTAAAAAGCGACTTACAGAAGGAGCTGAAGGAAGGCAGAGCTGATTCTGAACTTTCATCATCCACGACGTGTTTCCAGTGGGACGCCTGATGTGAACTTCAGCCCAGTTGGTGCACCAGCAGTTGCAAAGGTGACTTGGCTTCTTCTCTTTGCCTATGTGGAGAATAATAGGATCAACAACTCAAAGCAGTATAAAAACTGACAAATTTTAAATCTGTCAGTTTTTAAATCATGCATAAAAATAGGAGTCTTCTTATGACTCCATTTGACTGAATTTCAATAGCTTCCTGTAAATATCAAAGGAAGCAGTAACTTGCACGCAAGTCAAGAAACTTGAGACAAGATTATCTTAAATGTGTGTGGGGGGGGGAGCAACTTACGTACGAAGCCTAAAAAAAATTGGAAGTTGAAAAGTCCTTCCTGTAAGGCAATCTATCCCAAAAGAAAAAATACTGTTGGTGTAGTAATTATGCACTTGTGCGACCCTCTGAATTTCTCTGCACTTGAAAACTTTGACTTTACATACTCACAGCACTGTCACAATCATGCACATTAAGCTCTACCCTCCCAACTAATTTGCATCAGGACCAGATACATTTTCTCCGAAGTCAGCCCAGCTACAGCCACTGTTATAAAAAAAATACATCTCGCTTGCTTTCAATTGTATGTTTTTCTCCCACTTTTCTGATGACAAAAACACAGCTTTTCTTTCAGATCTACACACTCTCTAACACTCCGGCCATCCAAATAGCTGCTCATGTCCTTGCTGATGAGTCAGACGGTCTGGGTCTTCAACACTCTCTAACACAAATTGTGTAACACAGAAGCAGATGTCCTCTAATGTGGATTTAAATTTGTAATCTTAATAAACTGTTGATATGTGTCAGAATAACTGTTTGCGATGGCTCTGAATAGTTGTGTCCTGAAGTCATGGGAGTCACCCGAGAATGAAAACCATTTGGTCCTTGACAAAATTCATCTCTTGCTTTTCCGTGTCTGTTGAAGTGGTGAATTTTGCAGAAAATACTAACTGTGCTACTTCACGTCAATTCGGCATTAATAAAAAAATTGGCAGAAATATTGTGTTGAAATCTTAATAAATTATATACTTCAGAGATATAGAGTTTCTTCATGATTTTATTATGATTATATTTATTTATTCAATTGGCCTGTGATCACTACTAAGCCATTTAATGTCAAATATTATATTCATATGCTCAAAACAGAATTTGATTTTTATTATTACACTGAACATTTCTTAGAACAATTAATTCATTTAAGTAATAAAAGGTAAAGAACAAAATAACCTCAAATAGGTAAGAGTGCCTAACTTTTTATTAAAATAACAAGTCCATATTTAGAGCTACATTTATTTTTATTAATACGTTTTTCAAAACACTTTTCTAAAATTATTAAACATTTAATTCCCAGGTTCGGATCATTCTCAGGTCTATAGACCTGAGTTTGGAATTCACAGAAAAAATCCACTGAGAAAACAAAATACATTTTAAAAGATAAATTGGGGTGCAAAATTTCCAAATCAAACTTAAAAATCTGATGTGGGCAACATATGACTTCCCTTATATAATGCAATGAATTTACTACTTTTACAGTAAAAAAATAGGTTTTTCTTATAGTAGATACTTTATTCTTTCCAAGATATTGAATGTTCGTCAATTAGTCGTCATTTTCATTGATTCCGAGTCATTTTTATCCATTTGACAAGATTTTCGTTAATTTGGCAGCATTTAAAAAAGTCGCCAAGTTGGAGACATTCCGCCAAATTCATTGCCGAAATCTAGCTATGCATTATGGAAGGCAAAATAAATTATTTTTACAGCAGATAAATTACTATTGGCGTCCAAATACAAAAGTATTATTCAAAGTATCTTTTTCCATGAATGGAATGAGCTAGATCCACGAGAATAATGTCACCAAATTTATTGCATGATATTACATATGAAAAGTGAAAAGGTTTCTCAACAGTTAATGTATTTTTTTAATTTATGGAATTTTTTGATAAATTTATTTTAAAAATGTGCAATATCTCGAGAACGGTTCATGCTAGCATTCTAAAGTTTATGTCAATCATTTTCTAAGGAAAAATTACATAAGAAATGTCTATTTGCGCAACTTTATTAAAGCTTTTGATTTTATGATTTTTTCAAAATTTCACTCAAAAATATAGGGGGGTTCTGAACATTCGACAACGTTTAAAAACAATAGGCTTCCAGTATTCACAGATTGCAATTTTTGTACCAAATTTCATTCAAATCGGTCCATTTGTTCATCAGTTATCCTCTCCACAGACTTACTGACACACACACACACACAGACATCACTTCAAAAATATTCGATTCATAATCAGGGATGCTTGAAAGTGCTCTCCCATTGAAAACTCGAATTCGAATTTTCGACCCAGTCACAATAATTTCCTTATACATTATGTATATAAGGAAAGTAAAAATTAAGAAGATAACTGGTTTGCTTAAGGCTCCTATCTAAATACATGTTCAAGATAACTCATAAATCATTAAAACAAAAATATATATTTAAATAATAAGCCTAAAAACTTGAGAATCGACACAAACTTGTAAAATACTCTTAGCTGGATCGAGGAATATATGTGATTGTGAATACAAACTTCAATTTGCATTTGAAGACAATTAGGATAAAACTTCGTAAAATGTTGTGTACATGGCAGCACCAGTGCTGAAAGGACAGAATGGCACCAGAACCTATTTTTATTTCCTCGATGACACTATTTCTTGACATAATATTGTAGACTGGAAAAAAAATCCAGTGATCACAGAGCGCACGACTTGAGTTATGCAGAAATGGACCCCAAGGCTGTGTCCTGTCAGAAAATGACTTACGCTTTCTTTCTTTACTTGATGAATAATTATTTTTATTTATTTATTTTATTCAATTAATTAAGATTAATCATTATATTTAGATTTGGCCTGATCGTATAGCTTTTATCTAATAAAGTTGCTTTTACTAAATTAATATTGTTTTTTTTATTCTAATTCCCACTGTTTGTTTGGCCTGTGCTTCATACTTTATTTTTTATCTTTAATACACATACAAACAACTTAACACTCTAAAGTTTCCACTTACCTTTAATACCTACATTAAAAATTGCATAGTCTTTAAAGCTAATTAATTTATTGCAGAGCCACAAAGGGAGCAGAACTCAATTATGTTAAATTAAAAATTTTACTTTATTAACAACATTTTTACTTAAGTGTTTCAAAACACAAATAGGTTAATTTTATAAATTCTTAAACAATTAAATTCCGTAGTACATTGCAAAAAAAAAAAAAAAAAAAAAAAAAAAAAATTAAAACACACCCGGAATTCAAATTTAAAACCCAGTTAACAATTTATATACCCAGGTTCGGAATCCACTCTGGTCTAGAGATCAAAGTTTGGTCTGCCTGGGGAACTGTCCACCAAAAACTTAAATGTTAACTCAAAAATAGTAAAAGCAAGCACTAAATTGTAAAAATTACCAACGTACATGTTCAAAAACTCAAAAGAAAACAAATCAACTCAAAACATGTAAAAATTCCAACGTTTGAAAATAAAAGTGTAAAACGTCAGTATTCAGAGTAAAATATTTGAAACCACCAATTATTTAAGTTACAAAAATAGAAATTTTTAAAGACACTAAAGGAAACATTTTTGCAAAACACTTTTAGTAAATTATAGGTTGCATGCGAAAATAAATCTCGTGTTACTGCCTGGAGGGCATGTTGTTGTTGTTGAGACCCAGACCGTCCGACCTACCAGAAAGGTATAAGGTAACTGTATGGACGGCCGGGAAGTGCCACCCAATTTAGACCGGAACCCAGTGGGGGAGGCATCCACAGGGACCGTACCCTCCTTCCCCTACCACCAACCTCTCGGAAGGACTTACGGACCCACATGTTTAACGTGATCGTACTCCGCATGAACACGGCGGCATTTGTGGTAGCGTGCAAATCTAGCGCGCAAACCACGGGGATACCGCACCCGAGATGGCCAACAGCACACGGTGTTCCGAGGTGGTCACCCACCAAGTACTAACTTGGTGGGTGACCACCTCGGAACACCGCGTGCTGTTGGCCATCTCGGGTGCGGTATCCCCGTGGTTTGCGCGCTAGATTTGCACGCTACCACAAATGCCGCCGTGTTCATGCGGAGTACGATCACGTTAAACATGTGGGTCCGTAAGTCCTTCCGAGAGGTTGGTGGTAGGGGAAGGAGGGTACGGTCCCTGTGGATGCCTCCCCCACTGGGTTCCGGTCTAAATTGGGTGGCACTTCCCGGCCGTCCATACAGTTACCTTATACCTTTCTGGTAGGTCGGACGGTCTGGGTCTCAACAACAACAACATGCCCTCCAGGCAGTAACACGAGATTTATTTTCGCATAAATTAGAACCTAAAAGATGATGAATGGGAAAAATAACTTGGGAACAGTGTATGTTCTCACTTCTCACAGTAGATGGCAACACCAGATATGAGCAACTTGATGCAGAGATCATGTAGATGAAACTTGTAGATAAGTAATATGAAGACAATATTGTGTGGCACTTAGTATCCAATCAAAATGAAGTTGAAAACGAAAGCTTAAATTTTGCACTTTGATGCAAGTGATGGACTAATCAAGGCTGCACGGAACACAGAAATATTGAAGAGAACACCACAGGAGAGTATTGCACCACTCGATCAGCACTAGTCTTGACTACAGCAAGATGAAACCCATGAAAAAGCCTATTTTGGAAGTGGCCCAACATCACCACGGCATACGGAAGAACCAGTGCAGGAATTTGGTTTGCAGCAATGTCCAGATGGGAGGGATCTACAAAGTTTACTACTTGATAATTTTGAGCCTCAGCACAAATCACAAGATAAACATCTATTCACCAACAAGAAGCTTCACTCACAGATGTCTGCAGGCCACGGGTGCGGGTCCTGGACTGCGGTTTTCCAACAACCGAATTCAGACCTCTTTCTCCGACCATGGCTAGGAATCGAATGCCCCCAACATGTTCGCCTCCCAAGATGATAGTCAGTAATTTAAATAAATTTATACTATACTGGAAACATAGATGCATAAAGCTTCGTTTCATCCACAGTAATACATTAAAGACAGATAAATATGGAAGCTTAGTGAGTGTGCAAAGAAAACACGAAGTTTAGAAAAAAAAAACAGTTCACATCATTTTGTGAATAAATTAGCACTTACGACAAATTACACACCTGGTAATATTATGTCAAGTAGAAAACTACTATGTACATTTTTGAGCTAATAAGCTTGTTTTGACTTTTCGAAGTAAGCAGAACGTTCTTGAAGCATTTATCAGTATAATAAATCAAATGCTTACATTACCTAATTTTCTTGAGTGCACTTGTAGCCACCATTGCCGGTGTCACACTTGGCAAAGCAAAGTTCTGTTTGAAGAGATACTTTTTCACTGGTAAAACATTATCGTGACTTCACACGTTACAAACAGCCGAACCGAGACGACAGCAAATACCACTGTATCCATCTACAAAAGACTGTTGTCTACCAAAGAATATACATATAAAGAAGAGAAGACTCCATTGGGCTAATGTAAACATGAAATCCGACACATGCGCTATGAGAATTTGACGGAGGTATGCCAAGAAAATAACATTCCGGAGTCGCAACGCATTGCACTTCAGCTTTTTCTACTTTTTTTTTTTTTTTAATGGCTACTAAATCTTTTTGTACAAGACTTTGTAACATAAAATAGTTTTTTTTTTTTGGGGGGGGGGGGGTTATGGTAATAGTAATAGTACTGATGTGATTTCAGTATAGACTACTTTTTCAAAGATTATACAAAACTGATCACGTTACATATTCCTTTCTCATAAATTTTTTTATAACATGATTTGTTAAATTTACAAAACAAACACATTTAGTTTTTCCTTAAATTTAACAAACATCTAAAATATTACCATACTGTATGAATAAACTACTTTGCTTTAAATGATTGAGAGGTCAAAATTGTTCGTATAACGTGGAAAAATATTTTATGTTATGAAGAAATTAAAAAAAAAGAGTACGAAATGTATTTGTTTTTCAAATGCCGAAAATTTAAAATTATATTTATATTTTCTTAATTTGTTTTAAAATATTCACATTAATTTCATATTGATAAAAAAATTAGTTTTTTCACAGATTGTAAAATATATTAAAAACCGATGTTATTTACTTATTGATAAAAAAATTAGAACAAAATTAATTTACATATTAGTGAAATATGTGAATTTTTCCTTAACGAAAAGGAAAACCTAATCAATTCTTTGCCTTCACTTATGAAATGGTATAAAAACTATTTTTAACAGATTATTGTTTTATATATATTTCTTAATTTTAATAAATGTAGAGAAAAAAAAATTAAGGGTATAAACATATTTCAAGAAATAATTCTAATTCATAATCAAATTAGTCTTGCAACGATAACTCAAATTTGTATATTTTGTGTGACAACATTAACATATAGCTTCAAAATATATGAAAGTTTCAATCTACTATTCTGTGATTGAAAAATAAAGAAAATGAGATTTCTTTACACAGACTCCTTTATAATCAAAAATGCAATTAGCAGATTAGATAAAAATAATATTTCAGCTTTTTGAATTCAAGATTTATAAACTAAATATTTCATTTTACTTAAAATTTAACACAACTAAAAAAATACTAAATTGTATGAATTAAATATTTTGCTTTAAATCATTGAGGGGCTACACTTTTTAAGCAATGGCAATGTTTCAGAAAATAAACAGTCATTCCACTCTTTATTTTATCAAATAATCCAAATAAGAAAAAGTGTTGTAAATTAATGTATTTGAAGACTCATTAAAATCAGTAGAAATTAAAATATAACATAGTCATTTCACAGTAGAAATAATCTAAAAGTATTTTATTTCTAATGCTATCTGCTTCAACACATCCAGCAAATCAGCTTGAACAGACAGAAAATTAAAAATACTTCTATCTCAAACAAGCTAATCAACTGGCTTATGTCAAGTTCTAAGTATACAAATGAGTAAATATAATCATGATAAGAATCCTAAACGACAAGATCCCTAATTTATTTCTAAAGGTGTTTATTGCGATTACATATGCATACTAAATAAAACAATAGATTAAATACTTTTAGGATAGAAATAATTCACGTACCATTTGTATTTGCAAGAAACTCAGCAAATCGGTCATTTTAAGACAATCACAATAGGAAAATCAAATGTACACAGCCCAGAATTGTAACACACGATTAAATACATGTCAACCATGTAAAAGAAGTAACAAAAATATTAAATTAACAGCTTAAAATTGTAATAAAGTTGGCCCACGTGAAAATACAACACATATGCACATTGACTTGCCAAAGAAATAACCCATTTTCTTCTCCCTCCTTGGTACACAACTATTTTCCCCCAGAGTGAAGATCTGCTAATGCACATGTGTCATGAGAGTTAAAGTGAAATTGTGCGGGAGCAAATTCGCCTGTAAGTTTGCTTCACCTTTACACACTGAAAAATAAAAATTTGAGGGCGCTCTTGACGTCTTTAAGCCTTCCCCTGTTTGTTCTACGAAGTCGACATCTGATTCGTCTGATACGTCTTCAAGAAAGTTCTGCTATTTATATCCTAAGATGGGATCCATTGTTACTGGAAACACCCCTGGATATACAAATGAGCTGTGTACACGTCGAGAACTAGATTTGCATGAAAAAGCATGTGGGAAAAAACGTCATGGTTCATACCCGAGAATGTAGTGAGTCATTCACGAAGAATTTTATGAACACACATTCACGGGAAACGTGAATCGCGATATTTAGCTGCGTTTTCCCTGCTGCCAAACTTGGTGAGCATGAACTTGCGCCTCACACTGAGTGCCTACGTATACACTGTGGAATAAAATATGATGTTTCACAAAAACCGCGAGGCATGAAATTTCGGTCAAGCTGGCTACCACAAACCCACGCCGTGACGCACCCTCACGGAATGTCGTGAGCAGTGGCGGCTCGTAGCTAAAATTAGTGGGGGAGTGCTGCTCCAGAAAATTTTTCGCCTTTGTTTTAAAATTGTGTAAAAGGAAACATGTATAAAAGAAAATTTATCCAGAAACTTGATAAAATCCTAAAGAAACAGAATCAAAAATTTTTTACTTACTTTAACCTAAATTGTTACAGTTCAAGCTTAATCTATTCATTTAAAAATGAAATCCATTCTTCGGTTTTTAAGCACAACAGACGTGGAGTAAAAAAAAAACTACCTTTCACCAGCATGCCAGAGTCAGCACTGCGGGAGCGACAGTGCTCTCTCTCCCTCGCAACCTCGAGTGCCGCTTCCTATGTGTGTATGTGCACAACAGTCAAACACCACACCACTGGAACTGTAAAGCGCACAGTTCCATACAAAGATTTTTGTATCTTTTCATAAACTGGGGGATGGCTACTGACATTAAGCTTAAGGATTATATATTGTACAAGTATAAATAAAAAATTAAAGAAAAAAGGATTCATTATATTAAATGTTATCGATATTATATCACGTGGAAATAGAGGGTGCTGCAGTTCCACAGTGCCTATACACGAGCCGCCACTGGTCGTGAGGCAACCTCCTTGCAGGTGTTCGAAGATAAGCTGAGAAAGGGTCCACTTTGCACTTAAAACATGTCTTTTTTTCACAAACTCATGAATGAAGTTAAATGAACTTAAAGGAAAATGAGGCCGTGGATTAGTAAAAGATTTGAAAGATATTTAGCATTTCTAGGCACATCGCACATAATTTTGAACAATGGAAAGCATGAAAAGGATAACAAATTAACATTAAAAGGGGATAAAGCGCCGAAATATTCAACAACAAATTAATTTAGAATTTTGAAGCGAAAGGGGAAAATCATGAATTTTGAACTATTAATTAATTTGGAAAAGTAGCATCATTAAAAACCGGCATAACAGACTCCTCTAAATCACTAGAAAAAAATTTTAGACTGAAATTTTTCAAAACAAAGAGCCGAAATTGACCAAGAGTGAACACCATCCTGGTAGAAGAGAAACTGTAAACACATGGGAAACACTCTCGCTTCACTTAGCAACTCCTGGGATTACAAGTAAAAAGAAATGCTTATAAAACAGACATATGTATATCACATACAGGGAAGGCACACTGATCATGAAGATAAAAATTTAAAACTTGCCTCTCCCAGAGTTTCATAAAAAAAAATTTTGTATCTTCCCTTTAAACGAGGGGAAAAACCCACGAAAAGAGAAAAAAACAAGAAAAACAATTCATTAAAACTTTAGAAATCTAAAATTTTCAAAAACTCAAATTGAACTTCGAGAAGTAAAAAAAATCATCTGAATTCTCACTAAATTCGATAAAAAGTTCAAACTCAACAAGGAAAACACACTGTTCGTATGAAAAAACAAACAAACATAAAATCCCCCCAACCAAAACAAAAGCCGAACAACCCCAGTAGTGCGGAGCAGGGCCTGGGCAGCGTGACAAAAAGAAACAATGTCTCCTGTGCCCAAGCATTCCTTGCTTTGAGTTCGCCTCCTGTATACAACATGATCCTTCTTGGCTTCATGCTTACACCATCCTCAGCTCTGTCATGCATTACACACTTAAAAACAAACAGTCACCAAATTTTGAATTTAAACTTGCACTGAGCCAAAGTGACAGACATCTCAAAACAATTAAATTATCTGGCATACCCCAGTTCCACATCCCTCCCATCCCATTACACCAGTACAGTACAGTATGACATAACACTATCAAAAGAAAACAAATGTAATTAAGTGATATAGAACTGAACTATATCAGACTCCCTCAATAAAATAAAAACAAAGTTTTCCTAAACACTAATTCTCATGTATGGCAAGAATGCAAAAAGGGAAAAAGAAAATTTTCTCAAGAACCAAAGTCAATCGAATGAATACCTTCGACCGAAAGAGAACGCGGACGTGTTCTCCTCAACCAGAAAGAAACAAAAATAATAATAATAATAATAATAATTTTCCAGCTGGAATGCCAGAGCCATATACTCTGTGGATAAAGGAGGGAAATTAACTTGAACAAGAAAGACTCAAACCAGCGAGAAAATTCGCAAAAACTATTGTAGGCTCGCAGCAGTATACAAACCCAAACATTCCATAATTTATCTAAACAAATTCCTACCACCTGAGAAATTCTCCTAAAAACACCTTCTCTGCAGCAGTGACTTTCATGAACAAGTGTACTTCCACTAAATTTTTCACTAACTCAAAGGTCCACAAAAATTTAACAAATTCAAAAAACTCCCAAAGTGATAAAATTTTAAAAATTTAAAATTCTAGCACAAAAATCCAAATTACAAATTTCAACAAAAACTCCAAAATATAAATTTTAAGCAAAAACAAAGTTTTAACTAAGCCTCCCAGAAAATTCAAATTCTGACATAAAAAAATCCAAAATATAAATTTAAACAAAAAACAAAATTTAATTCAACCTCACAGTCTATCAATTAAGTCTTAACACTCCCAGCTATCAATTAAATCTTAACACTCCTAACTATCACAAGTTACAAAAAAAAATTTCTTAAAAAAAATCTGCTCTTGTAAAGTGTATCACCCAAGCAATCAGAAATAAAAAACAAAACAGAGCTCCAAATTACCAGTCATTACAAAAAAACATAAATTTTGATGAAAAATTTGGACCAGCCGAAGAATTCAAAGGGTCAAAACATAAAATTTTGAGGAATTCCAAGATTAACAACTAACCAACTGAAACCCCAATTTCACAATCTCCTCTCCCACGGGCGTTCACGTGAATACACACATTCACCCAGCAACCAAACTTTTAAGAGCAAAAAACACTTATAAACAAACAAAAAAATTCACAAAACCAACTCGAATTTAAAAAAAAAAATTTCTGAAGAAATATTTTTCAAGAACAATCTCCATTCCCCCCAAAACAAACCTTCTGAGACTGAACTTGCACAATTAACCAAAAAATATACACTACTCAAAGTCGATTGCTTGGCTGAAGGATCATTCACACAGAAAAAAAAAAACAATTTTGAAGCGGGTAAGTCCTCCTCAAGAGGGAAGGTCTACAAATTCTAAAAAAAAAAAAAAAAAAAAAAAAAATTATTTAAATTCTTATTAAACTTTTCCAAAATTAAACTGAGTGAAAACTCCAAAGTGTTAATCAAAAAAAAAAATTACTTAAGAAACAAACCAAACTTAATTACAGGGTGAAAGAAAAATTTCAATTGGCCAAAGGCTCAAAAAATTTCTCTTAAATAAAAAAAAATATAAAAACACAGCACAGGGCAAGATGCCAACATTCGAAAAAATCCCATTTACAGACTCCAAGGAGCTGAAGCTAATTTAGACCGCTTAGAGGTCAAGGCATACCTAGTGCCTAAAAGACTATCCCGAAAACTTTACCCTACACAACTATTTGAAATGAAGAAAAAAAAATCAGATTAAATGAAAATTCTTATATACTACCTCACTACTTCCTAATTTTATTCAATAAAAAAAAATATATTAAAATATTACTTCACCCCTAAAAAAAATAAATTATTCCAAGACCCGGTGTACTTCCCTATAGGATACACATAGAAATCTAAAAAAATACACATTGCAAAAACATTTCAATGAAAAAAAAAATTTTACAATACTGATTACTTAAAAAAAAATTATTTGGGTGGACAGTCCAGAAAAAAAATATTTTATTCAGTGGACAGCCCAGAAAACAAAATATTTTATTCAGTGGACAGCCTAGGCAGAACCAGAAAGGTTCACGGCACCAAGGGGTCATGTCGGAAAATGACTTATGCTTTCTTTCTTTACTTGATGAATAATTATTTTTATTTATTTATTTTATTCAGTTTAATTAATATTAATCATTATATTTAGATTTTGCCTGAGCGTATAGTTTTTACTTAATAAAGTTGCTTTTACTAAATTAATATTGTTTTTTTTATTCTAATTCCCACTGTTTGTTTGGCCTGTGCTCCATACTTTATTGTTTATCTTTAATACACATACAAACAACTTAACACTCTAAAGTTTCCACTTACCTTTAATACCTACATTAAAAATTGCATAGTCTTTAAACCTAATTAATTTATTGCACAGACACAAAGGGAACACAACTCAACTATGTTAAATTTAAAATTTTACTTTATTAACAATATTTTTACTTAAGTGCTTCAAAACACAAACGGGTTAATTTTATAAATTCTTAAACAATTAAATTCCATAGTACATTGCAAAAAAGAAAAAAACTTCAGTTAAAATAAACCCAATTAAAACACACCTGGAATTCAAATTTAAAACCCAGTTAACAATCCACTCTGTTCAGAATCCACTCAGGTCTAAAGATCAAAGTTTGGTCTGCCTGGGGAACTGTCCACCAAAAACTTAAATGTTAACTCAAAAATAGTAAAACCAAAGTACGTAAAATTACCAACATACATGTTCAAAAACTCAAAAGAAAACAAATCAACTCAAAAAATGTAAAAATTCCAACGTTTGAAAATAAAAGTGTAAAACGTCAGTATTCAGAGTAAAATATTTGAAACCACCAATTATTTAAGTTACAAAAATATAAATTTTTAAAGACACTAAAGGAAACACTTTTGTAAAACACTTAGTAAATTATAGATTGCGTGCGAAAATAAATCTCGTGTTACTGCCCAGAGGCCATGTGTAAAAATTAGAACCTAAAAGATGATGAATGGGAAAAATTACTTGGGGACAGTGAATGTTCTCGCTTCCCACAGTAGATGGCAACACCAGATATGAGCAACTTGATGCAGAGATCGTGTAGATGAAAATTGTTGATAAGTATTATGAAGAAAATATTGTGTGGCACTTAGTATCCAATCAAAATGAAGTTGAAAACGAAAGCCTAAATTTTGCACTTTGATGCGAGTGGTGGACTAATCAAAGCTGCACGGAACACAGAAATATTGAAGAAAACACCATAGGAGGGTATTGCACCACTCGATCAGCACTAGTCTTGACTACAGCAAGATAAAACCCATGAAGAAATCTACTTTGGGAGTGGCCCAACATCACCACTGTATACGGAAGAACCAGTGCAGGAATTTGGTTTGCAGCATTATAAAGATGGGAGTGATGTAACACATGAAGCTTACTGCTCAATAATTTTGAGCCTCAGCACAAATCACAAGATAAACATCTATTCACCAACAAAAAGATTCACTCACTGATGTCTGCGGGCCATGGGCACACTGCTTGCGGGTCCCGGACTGCAGTTTTTCCAACAACCGAATTCAGACCTCTTTCTCCGACCGTGGCTAGGAATTGAATGCCCCCAACAACACGTTCGCCTCCCAAGAGCTGCAAAACTTGGCGAGCATGAACTTGCACCTCACACAGAGTGCCTAAGCATACATCATGGAATAAAATATGATGCTTCGCCAAGAACCGTGAGGTGTGAAATTTCCGTCGAGCTGGCTACCACGAACCCATGTCGTGACACACCCCACGGAATATCGTGAGGCAACCTCCTTGCAGGTGTTCAAAGATAAGCTACAAAAGGATCCACTTCGCACTTTAAACGTCTTTTTTTTGCAAACTCATGAATGAAGAAGTTAAATGAACTTAAGGGAAAAAGAGGTCGCAGATTAGTAAAAGATCTGAAAGATATTTGGCATTTGTAGGAACATCGTGCATAATTTTGAATAATGGAAAGAATGAAAAGGATAACAAATTAACATTAAAAAGGGATAAATCGCAGAAATATTCAATAACAACAAATTAATTTAGGATTTTGAAGGGAAAGGGGAAAATTATGAATTTTAAACTATTAATTAATTTGGAAAAGTAGCATCATTAAAAACCGGCATAACGGCTGCACTGAAAAAAACGCAGCAGCCAAGAAGGTCTCTCGGTGGCAAAGATGTTTTCGAAGCATATACTGTATATGTATACTCACGTATAAGTCGACCCCTCTACTTTAGAGAAAAAAATTGTTAAAAATCCAAAATTTGCATATAAGTCGATCCCAAAAAAAGAAAAAAAATATTTTTCCATAAATTATTTAAAAACAATTGAAAATGAAAAAATATATATATATATAATAATAAAATTTAATTTCTAAAATGAAAACAAACTTCATCGGAACCCTTTAAAGTCCGATTCCAACCAAGTAGACCTAAGACATTTGACCGCTGTCTCCCATCTGTTTTGGGGACGCTCATTCTCATGTGACAAGCTCTAGGCATTCTGTTACTCCCAGCAAGCAGCATCCTCAAAACGGACAGGAGATTGCGTATCTCTGTCTCTCAAGCATCATTGACCCACCACGCAATCAAAACAGTATCTAGTTTCTGTCCTTTATTTGAGCTGATTTTTCGTTAACCCCCAACACAGTTGTTATTAAATACTCTCTTCAATAAATAAAACAAAAAACACTTTCAACTTAAAATCCTGCATTATAGTTTTAAACAACCCGTGTTACAGAATTATTTCTGAGAAGAGCCATTATTTGTCGAAAAAGATCGGCCGTAATCCGAGAAGCGAGAGATAAAGATCGAACGGAAATGTATGCATATTTTTTGTTGATGCAATACACTGGTAGTCCGGAGAATCAGGAGGGCAGTGACTCACAGAAGAGTTTTGAATTGCATAGAAATAAGGAGTGCACGATTGTATAATTACTACCACATCATTTGAAGACAGATTACCTTGCGGAAAAAAAGAACTTTTAGATTTAAGATGTTTTTTTTAGGCTCTGCGTATAAGTCGACTCCCCTCCCCCCCACACACACGACTTATACACAAGTACATATGGTAACATCACTAAAAATGCACTGAGAAGATTGCAGCAGTTGAGGAGAACACTTGATGGTGACAATGATAGCACAAAAATTATCATTTGGTAGGCAAGTAGAAAGTACCAGGGAAAATGCACGATAACCAAAGAGATCATGAGACAGTGACAATGTTTACGAAGCAGATGTTAGAGTTATAAATACCAATCATGATGATCCACACATCTTCGGAAGGAGATATTTCAGTAGCTGAACTAATTACTACAGCAGCGATTACAGTTTCAGTGCAAGAATTGTCATTTGTGATGATAAGTAGGAACTAGGGAAATTAATAAGGAGACAAATATCCCATAAAAATGTAATAGTCCCCGGTGACCGGCAAGGGGCCATTACAGCGGCACTGATGTCAACTTGATGTTCTCTCCACTCTGTTTGACAGCAAGCTTCTCACTTTCCAAGTGCCACCAAGCGTAGTGATGCACGCCTATGCAAACTGTGAGGAGAAAACTAGTGTCTCACCAAATTCAAGAGGCCTAGCACGGGACAAATCGATTAATCTAGAACTGTTGGGAAAAGTAAGTTCAAAATTCGTGATTGTTCTCGATTTCTTCCGGTTTCAGTTCATACAGTGGAAATTTGCATATGGCATACCAATGTATATATGGCCATGCAAATTCTACAGTTGGTTGACAGAGGATGTCTGAAATTTGCATATCCAATCACAGAGCTCCTCTACCAGTATTTAAGCTGCTGTTTTGTTAAACAGACCCACTCCTGTGTTGACATGTTCACACACACTTGTGCTTTTGCACTTGGTCTCAGTAGTCGATATACTTGTCTTATCATGCATCTAGTTAAAATGATTTTACTACTGTTATATCAGTTTTTAATGATGCTACTTTTCCAAATTAATTAATAGTTCAAAATTCATGATTTTCTCCTTTCCCTTCATAATTCTAAATTAATTTGTTGTTATTGTATATTTCAGCGATTTATCCCCTTTTAAAGTTAATTTGTTATCCTTTTCATGCATTTCCACTATTCTAAATTATGTGCGATGTGTCTACAAATGCTAAATATCTTTCAAATCTTTTCCTAATTCACCAGTGTCCCTGTGTGTCCCCTTCCAGCCTTTTATCTTCACTTAACTTCATTCACGAGTTTGCGAAAATAGCGCACATTTTAAGTGAAAAGTGGACCTTTTAACAGCGTATCTCCTGCCACCTGCAAACGGGGTGCCAGACATTCCAATGGGTTTGCTATACATGGTAGATAGAGCTTGGCGTCAATTTCACGCCTCGAGGTTCTTGACGAAGCATCATGTTTTTATTCCATGGTGTATGCGTAGGCACTGTGTGTGAGGCGCAAGTTTTCACTCGCCAAGTTTGGCGGCTCTTGGGAGGTGAACATTGATGTCCATGTATACTATATGTTTTTTGGAAGAGATATCTCTTCGTTGTACAGATTGGAATGTTGAATTCACAACTGCATAGCAGAGTAAACCTTAAAAATAAATGTCCATTGTTGTAAAGAAAGACTGAGTCGTATTAGAAAAACAAATCACTTTTATTAGTGAATGAGAATCTGTCAGTTATACCACGTCATATCATATATCCATAGATTCATATCATCTAATGACGATGATCAAAATACATTAGGATAGAATATTCTGGCAGCTTGAAAAATAACAGAGTTAAATACAGTGAAAAAAACTCAGATGAATGTTCGTGTGTAATGAAAAGATATACGAAGCAGGTTAAGAAAACTCAGTTTACTTTTATTTAGTGACTAAATAAAGCACATTAGGCAATTTACACAACTCGGTAGGTATCATGCCAATACTAAACAATTCTATGTATAAAAAGCTCGTAAGCTCGTAAAGACTGAAGTAAATCACAGAACTTTCCTGAAGCATTTGAAGTATGTAGAAAAACTTATACTACCTCAATAACTTGCGTGTTTTTGAAGCCACCATTGTTGGTATCACACTTGGCAGAAAAGTTTCATTAGATGAAGCACCGATACACTTTACTATGACTTCACACAATTCACCTAAGTAAATTTAAATACTTAACGTCATGAAAACTGCACATAACTTTACAAATAGCCATCATACAGCAGAAAATGTAAGTCTGTGTTATAAACTAAACACATTCTACTTGGACACGCGTACCGAACATATCGACTAAGAACTACACAGTCTTATCATCATCATATGTCAACTGTCATCTGCTAATTGATTGATCATGAGAGATCAGAACAGATAGAGTGATAGACTGACTGATCGATTGATAAGATCGAAGTGATAATGCGTCAAGAAAGTTCTGTCTTATATATCCAAAAATGGACCGCTCCGGAAAAGCCCCCAGATATGCAAATGAGATGCGTACGCATTGAGAATCAGTTTTGCATGATACCCCTTATGATGGGGAAAACATCACGGTTCACGCCTGTGAACGGAAAGAGTCGTTCACAAGAAATTTGCATGAACGTCTGTCCGTTCAGGGGAAATGTGAATTGCGATGTCTACATTTGATTTTTCCAACAGAATCTATTACCAAAATAGTTTTACATCACTTGGTAACATTTCTATGGTAAAGCAGGAGTATGAACAGCTTGAGCGAACATGTGCAAAAGATTTTCGTTCATTACTTTCCGGATCATCTCAAAGGCATTTCAGATTATCAAGGTAATAAAATTAACTACATTATCTAAACTTTGTACATGCACTTGCAAAGCCACCTGGATTGGTGTCACACTTAGCGTAAATGGTTCATTTGGATAAGCATTTTCCAAATATAACTGATACCGTAAAAGCACTTTACACAACTTCACAAACTATCGAAAAGTAAGTATAATGACCTTTAATTGCATGGTCATTCTGACATAATTCACCCACTAAATATGATTTAAATCCACATGGATCAGCATCCTGCTAGTCTCGATCATCTCTCCGTTCAAACTTCGTCGAACTAACTTCGACTACTCCGAAGTCTCGACTCGTCGACTGAAGTGCCTTTGAATGAGTCCACTATATATACATAAAGATGGGATTGTTCTGGAACAAGTTTGTTTCCGAAAATGCTCCCAAATATGCAAATTATTTATATTTGCATCGGGCACTCGATTTGCATGATTGCATGTTGGAAAAATGTCGCGATTCACTTCGGAGAACGAAGTGAGTCGTTCACAAGTAAAATTAGAATATGAACAACACGTTTATGGGAAACATGAATTGAGATGTTTACATCCGTTTTTCCAACAAACATGTTGTTGGCGGGGCATTCGATCTCGAGCATTGGAAGGAGGAAGTTGAAAGCTTTGAGGAGTCTCGAGCCAGGGCTCTTTGAAAGAGCGTCTGTGTCCCGAGGCAATGTGTAAATAGTCTTTGAGCAGCTCAAGTATTCCCCAAAACCGGCGATAACGTCCTTTTTCCATATAATTGTGCCTTCGCATCACCGGGGTCAATCACTCCGCACTTTTCATGCTCTCAGGGTTTGAAATTTTTAACAACTTTAACATGGTGCCAACTATGGTGACCAACCCTCCTGTATTTTCCGGGAACTCCCATATTTGAGGGTTTTTTTTATCCTCCCACTTCCCGTATTGACCTTCTATTTCTCCCATATATTTCTTTAGAAATCAAGAATGCAAAATTTGGATTATATATTATTCCCACGAAATACATTCCTGTATAAATTGTAGGATTGGGATTTATTTTAGCTTCGTTTATCGCCAGAGCCATGAGCGTGGCTACGTGTTAATAATTTGCCCTTTTTATTTCTCTGGCTCGCAGTGGCATCACGTCTTTTTAGTTCGTGTGTTGTTTACCTCTTTGATTTTAGCTGAAGCAGAAAACGTGGATTTTGTTATTGCAGCAGAAATGTTTTTGAACATCGAGATTAAGTTGTAAATAAAAGAAATAAAGATCGAGGTTTTATTTAAGTTCACAAACAAGTGTATAGAAAGTGGAATATCCATTTTCGGATTTTAATATTTTCTGTTCCTGTGCCTTTGTTGTGCTTAGATTTAGAGATTTTCATTTTCTAGGATTTTTAATGTTCAAAATTCATAATTTTCCCCCTTCTCTTCAAAATTCAAAATTAATTTATGGTTATTGAATATTTCGGCAATTTATCTCGTATTAACGTTTATTCATTATCCCTTTCATACATTTTTATATTCCAAATTACGCACGCAAAGTATATACAAATGCTAAATGTATTCATAGAATCCTTTACTTATTCGCCTGTGCCCCTGTAATTTTCCTTTTCGGCCTTACGCCTTCACTTTCGAACAGCAATTATATTCCTCTGAAAGCGAAAAATAACGCTCCTTTTTGACCAGTTCATGGCTTATCAGTTGAGTTGATGCTTTTACCACATGTTTGTGGGGTGCCTAGACATTCCGTAGGGTTGGCGCAACGGAGCAATGAACTTTGGCGGGAAAACGTGGTAGCTAGCTTGGCGGCATTTTTGTGCCGCGCAGTTGTGTCTTTTTTTTTAATTCCCCGGGGTAGGTATAGGTGCTCTGTGTGCAGCGCAAGTTTTTCACTCACCAAGATTGGCGTCTCCTGGGAAGTGGAAATTTGGTTGGCAAGTTTTTTAGTTGGATTAGGAGCAGATCAGGGAGGTTGGAAGAAAATTTGGAGTGCCGAGCCGGGGCTCATGCTGAGCGCCCGGGCTCACCCGGAAGGTGTTTTGAAGTCCGTGGAAAATTCTCACGCAAGCTTAGTTTCTTTGAATTTACAAAGTGTTGGCTTTAATAAATTCCGATGCAACAGAAATCACGCAAGCTTAGTTTCTTTGAATTTACAAAGTGTCGGCTTTAATACATTCCGATGCAACAGAAATCCTGCGATCGGAAGGACTCTGGGAGGTACGGCTAAGATCTTGAAATGTGCTTCTATTGATGACACTGTGGTGTTCGTTTTTCTGCAAGTGTTTGTTCTAAAGAGAAATTCCGCATCCACCAATATGCCTACTGCAAGTGTTTTCTGTTTTAATTGCCTGTACTAAAGATGGGGTATGTTTTTCTGCAAGTGTCACATCCACCAATATGCCTACTGCAAGTGTTTTCTGTTTTAATTGCCTGTACTAAAGATGGTGTTTGTTTTTCTGCAAGTGTTTGTTAGTGTCACTTCCACCAATATACCTACTGCAAGTGTTTTCTGTTTTAATTGCCTGTACTAAAGATGGTGTTCGTTTTTCTGCAAGTGTCACATCCACCAATATGCCTACTGCAAGTGTGTGTCCAAGAATACCAGTATTCATAACAGGCTTTTTCAAATCTACATTTTTATCAAACTGTTACATGTTTTTGTAAGACAACAATTAATAAGTATATATATTTTAAATGGTGTGAAGCTTTGTGGGTATATTAGAAGTGTGCGACATCATACGTGTACAAATGAGAATTTTACATTTTTCTATTTAGTGTTTGTTTTATTATTCTGAATTTTAATCATTCGTAACTCTTTGCAGTCAAAATTTGTGTTTGTTTTTATTAATTTGAGTAATTCATTTAACATTTTTAGTGGTGGGCAGCTCAGGCAGACCAAACTCTGGTCTTCAGACCAGAGTGGAATCTGAGCCTGGGGATTAAATTAATAACTGCGATTTAAAATTGATAACTGGGTTATTTAATTTGGGTTTTAATTGTTCTTTTCTAATCATCACAATGTACTTTAATTATCCACTATACGAATTATTAGTATTAACAATTTGGAAGATGTTTTTTGTTCGTAAATTTTGTGTTAATAAAGAAAGTTTTGGTTTAACATATAATTGAGTTGAGTTTTTTTTTTTGTGTATCTTTGTTGGCTGTGCTCTATTTAATTCTGGGTTAAAGATAAGTGACGTTTTAGAGAATTTGTTGATTGTTGATGATAATTATAAAAGGTTAACAACGAAGTAATATGCACAGGCTAAACTGTAGGAAAAGCAATTGGTAAAAGAAACATTATTAAAATAAAATAGAAACTTTAATAGCAAATAGTAAAAGGAAACAGAGAGCATGAATACATTCAAAAGAAACTTTATTAACTTATATTAAGAGTAAAAAAATTAACTTATATTTACGTTAAAAGCAAAATAAAGCTTAGAAGTAAAAGACGAAAAGTAAATAAATAAGCTTTTCTTTTCATTACAACACCTTTGTTCATCCTCGTGCTTTCAAATAGCCTAATTTAAACTTATCAAATTGAATCCATTTTCACAATGAGTAGTAAAAGTGAAAGCAATAATGCAAAAACTCTACCTAAGAAGAAAACTAAACATATGTGTGTTTACTTGAGAAAATGGGAAGAACAATATTCATGGTTAAAGTCCGTGTCTTCCAACGTTTACAAAGCTTATTGCACACTTTGTAAATGTGAGTTTAGCATCGCTCACAGAGGTAATACTGACTGCAGACAACATGCTTACACAGAAGGGCATAAACGAAAGGAGAGCTAATGATAACAATTAATTATGACTATAGTTGTAAAGAGTTTTTAAAATTTGCACAAGAAAATAACAAAATGCTTAATTCTGCAGCATCAGTGGACAAATACATGTAGGTTAGCAGGCACGTAGCCAGGTCGAATGTAAAGGAGGGGCCATCAAAAACTTTGGGGGGCCAAATAGTTTGATGTTCTCAGGGTTATATCTAAGATTTTATTTCGAGGGGGAGGGGTTCCTAATATTTGTTACCATTCAATTGACCTTTACCTTTTAAGTGTTTCAATTACTGACAAGGGAGCGTTCAAGTATTGCATAAGCACCGATGGGGGAGGGGGGGGGGGGGGCTGTGCATATTTTCCTATGTTAGCTAATGTTAATTTTTTCAGTTTATGCTTACGAGGGGGGAGGGTATAAAACGGCCAAAATATTGCTTACGTAATACTTGAATGATCCCCAATCAGCAAACAAAGACTTTAGATTAAGAAGTGAAATGTAGCCAAAATTAATTCAAAATAAAGAAAAAAAAATACATTGCATTAGAATTTCATTTGAAACTACAGCTTTCTCGTCTTAATTTTTGCAAACGACAATACAAATTTGTCCAAGTCCAGAGCTTTCGTAATGTCTTTATTGTAAGACATTAACACCAGGTCTGCTTTCCGGCCATGACACATTGACAGTCTCTGGGGACGTAACACTGCTGTTAAGTGTGAGAAACAGTTTTCAACTGTTGCAGCACTACTTGAAATGGTTTGTGCAACTTCTACTAGTATTCCAATTCCTGGAAATACAGATCCATAATTGAATAATTCAGCAGAAAACTGAGCTAATAATGACATATCCCCAATTAATGATTCTGCTAATTTAAGTTCGTGTTCCAAGTTTACCATTTTGCTCACATAGTCTGTGTTATGCAGTAGAATTTCACAGAGAGGTCGTAAGTTGTCCATACTCCTGATTTTGCTAAGCAATTGTTTAGATGCTGCTCCTATGACAGAGTTTGCTCTCTCCTTGAATCTGTTCCCCATCTCTTGAGTGCAGTGATCAAGAACTCGGTTATAGAGTCTCTTAAGCTCTTCCCTATTAGTGTCCAGCCTGCTTCTGCCTTCAAAGTTTACGCTTTCACCACCAACAATATGGTCTCTAAAAATTCCTGGCATCACACGCTGTCGCTTTGCATGCACTTCAATCCTTGTACTTTCAATAGTTTCACTGCAAACATTCTCTGCAATTTCAAAGATGCTTTGGAAAGCGCTGTCATCTTTTCTCATTGACTGGAGTTGACTTAGAACATTCTCAATCAATTTTATGGCTGCATCTATATTTAAATCCCTCTGCTGCAGCAATGGTGTTACAGGCTTCAGATATCCTAGCACTTTGAGCATCAATTTAGTAAGAAAACAGAATGTCAGGTTACTAACCTGTTTTAGCAGTCCAATAGCTTCAGTTTTGAGAGCACCCAATTTTTCTGCAGATGATGAATTGGCAATATACTCTAATGCTGAAACAACTGCATTCCTGTCAGAATTAATAACAGATATGGAATCCAAATGTCCAGTCCACCTCTGAACTAATAGGCGTTTTAAAGATTTCCCATCATAAATACGAGAAACGCGGCCTTTCTTAAAGAAAACATATAATGGCTCACACACATCAAAATACTCCTTTACCTCTAAGATTGCCTTAATAGCATGTACTATTACTAAGTGCAGCTGGTGGTTGAAGCAATGAAGAAATACTGTGTTTCTTCCGAGTTCTTTTGACAGAAGAAACTGAACCCCTGCATTACAGATGCTCCATCATAAGATTGAGCAACCAGCTTGTCAAAATTGAATCCCATTGCAGTAAGTGTTGACAGAATTACACTCTTTACATTTGAAGCATTTTGGGAATCTAATTCTACAACAGAAACACACCTTTCAACTGGCTTCATATCTACGAGGTAACGAACAGCAATTGCCAGATCTTCAATGCACTGTCTGTCTCTTGTTTCATCTCCCAATATAGCAGTGCAAGAACTACTGTTTATTTCTTGCATTATATTCTGTTGCACTGTTTCAGATATGTGGTGCATTATTTCGTTTTGTATTTCTGGACTAGTATATTTTGCATTATGGGGGATCAGTTTAATGATTTTTGTAATCTTTCATCTTTTCGTAATGAAAATTCAAATAATTGCAAAAATAGCCCACTTGTATCTTATCTTGACCCAGTGTCTCACAGTTAGAATCACCTCTGAAAGCTAGTTGATTGACTACCAGAAATTGAACAACTTCAGCTATGCATCTTATATAGTATCTGTTATTTTCCAGTTTCGGTACACAGTTTCTTCTGAATGGTTTCACCTGTTCTCTCACGCTTTTGATATTCAAGGTAACTGGACATGGGGCACATAGGTGTGCCTGTGAATGTTCATGCTTCGAAAAGCCCTTATTATTTTCTATGGTATGTTTCCAATCTGTATACCCAGCACTAATAAATGCAATGTCAGAACTGAGAGATGGAAATTTTCTACATGCAAAACAGAAAGCACTAGCAGAATACTCTAACCATTCCCATGCTTTATACCATGTAGCTCGGAACCTTCTTAACCGGCCCAAAATCATTGTTCCAGTGTATTGGGACAATACAGGCTGAGCAGGGTTATTTTCCCCTAAGTCGTTAAATTCAATGGTAGATTGCATGGCTGGAGTCGCAGAAGGTGTCTTATAGTTTACCGCAAACTCTTTTCGCGGCGTAGTGTTTGCCTCTGTAACAGTAGCAACATCGGCACATTCAATAGAAGAAGATTCGAAAGCAGGATCACCAGTAGAACGGAGAAAACTCAAAATTGAAATCTGTTTACGACTCATTTTGCTTCTTCCTTGATGTTTATTTACTTTAATTTCACAAAAAATACTTTTTAATAGGAACAGATAGATATTATTTAAAAATTTCGGTTATCAAGTATCCCTTTCTTTATTTTAAGTTTGTTTCAGAGCGTTCAACTATTATAATAACTTACTTCATTCATCAAAGACCTCGAAAAACCATCCTTTTAAAAAACTCTTATCTTCCTTAAGCCAGCTGAATCTAGGCCTATCCAAAGCACGTGATACAGTAAAAAATCACAAAGTTTTTCAATAGCCGGAACAGAAGATGCATAAAACTGGACTAAATTTTCACAAGAACATTTTTTTCTTCAAAAGCACATTAACCCCTTGCTTGTGCCAACCCTTCTGCGCCACATTTGGAATGCCCGAACTGACTTCGGGCAAGCGAAAAATCAGTATTTCTATTCCGTTGATCCCGAATTGAGTCCGTTTTGCCTTACCAAATGCTTTACAATATAATTCATTGTTTTTCCAACAGATGGCGATACTTGTCCACATTTTTTTTGGAAGTAGGCGGGATCAGCCAACTTGATTAGGCGGGATATAAACCGAGTTTATTGTAAAGAGTGTGATGTCGGCTTGTGTGCCGTGTCATATTTTTCGTATATATCATACTATAAAAGATTTGTGAAATTCTGAAAAATGATTCTGTGAAATGATTTGTGAAATTCAAAAGATTATTTGATTTATTTTGCTATATATAAACAATTTTGAGTAAAATATGAATATAATCCATTAATTTTCCACATGTATGTCAAAATATTAAATATAGTTATTTCATATAAAAATTTATATTTTTACAAAATAAAATTTTTCTAACCTTTTTAAATGTTATAATAGACAAAACTGAAGCATAAAATTTTTTTTCCATTTTTGACCCACTTTCCCGAAATATACTCCACAGGCAAGGGGTTAAAACACTTCACAATTTCACATCAGTTCTTTAGGATAAACAAACAAAGCAGCCCAAAGTTGTATCGCACGGAAAATATCGATCGAGAACTGTCCGCTGATAGTTACTAGCACAGACTAATATTATACAGACCTGCCACTCTCGATAGTTTCATTTTCGCGGCGGCCATTAGAGATAGACCAAAACAAGGGTTGGCGCGCTCTTGGCGATGGTCTGGTTTGGTCTGAGCGCTTGGCGATGGTCTGGTTTGAGTCCAAGACGATTTTCAATGTTATAACCCTATTTCGCTCGACGAAAACTTAGAACAACAGACTAGCGTGGTTTGAGTAATGTGAAAAAGGATTATTTGTTAAGTGTTTAGATCATTTCATAGAAATGGATTGATAAAAGAAAACTGGCTGCGTTACAGGGTATGTAATTTATTTTTATTAAATTTGAAATAATTTTAGTTATCACCATGCTGCATACGTGTTCATTATAAGCATACACGTGTTGATAAGTATACACGTGTTCATATAAGTATACATGTGTTCATCATACGAAATTAGTGCTGTGTTATTAGTGCCGGATGACTAAATTTTAAGAGGTAGTGGTATAATTAGTTAAAAAATATTTTCCGTATTTTTATAAAATGTGAAATAATTGATATTTGGATAGCTTTTTCTTAGTTGAATGTGATATTGTATGTGTATATATTTATGTAAAATTTTTATTAAGTGCCTTATGGTGGAAAATTCCCCCCCCCCCCCCCCCCAGGCAATTAATGATTGAGTTCCACAACTTCGATAGTGCATTTATGTAAGTTTTATATTTACTATATGAATATTTTTATATTTAAAAAAAAAAGTCTATTATCAGTATCCCAGAACAAATTAAGGATCAAGTAACACGCTAGTATACTTTTTAGACTGAAAATATTATATAATATTTCAGTCTTTTGAGTATGTTAGCTTGTAATTTTTTGTGCATTATGTTTTATAGTGAGACAATGCAATGTGTCTATTTTTTAATCTATTTTATGATTATTTGAATTAAATATATAACTATGTTTATTTAAATTTACTTAAACTAATGAATATATTTATATTGCAGATTAATGTATTTTTAAATCCTGATCATTTCTATAGTTTCAAAAATTATAAAAGTACAGTCCTCAACATTTTGTTCCCCTCCTGTTTAAAAAAAAAATTCGCCAAGCGAGCGATAACGCACTAAATCTGGCAGACACATCGTAGTTCAGTTGGTCCAACTCACAAGCTCTAGTGTCTATGCGACATCCCATGTTAAAAATGTTGCCATAGGGTCCTATGGGAGTGAAACTTCTGAATATAGTATTCTGTGGTTACTAGCTGCATGCAGTGTCCCACAAAACCACAGACGTCCAGTGGACAGCCAATAAAGCTCCCGTAAATCCTATAACTGTCATATCCTAAGCACGACGTCCACAGACGTCATACTCAAGACCATCTTGCAATGTGTTCCAATCGTACTCCATTTGAAGTGTTTTATGATGTCTTCTGGAACTTCCGTTAACCTAGAGGGCGCAACATGCGCCTTTCGTCAGTCAATTGCTCTTTGCAGAACGACTTCCGGCGTCCATTTTGAATCTTGGATAAACCGATGAACAAACTACTTTCACGTGCAACGGTAAGCAATTTTGTTTCTCTTTTAATATGTTAACTGCTGATATAAAATTTTTATAGTTAATCAAAACGTAGTCCGACATCTATATATTGATGTGCGCCTAGGCAAAACTTAATGATTTCCAACAGAAATCGGTAGATCGCGATTATTCAGTTTTTACGAAATTTCACTTGTATAGCAAAATATTTCAATTTTTCTGAAGTGTAATTGAATAGGTAAAACATAAATTATATTGCAGTTTGAATCTTTTTAATACTCGGAACACAAAAATAAAGTTTAGAATGTTATAAATTTCTTAGTTTGCTTTAATTTTAATTATGTAAACATCTCTATAAGCATGTGATTTATTAACATGTTTCAAGTTTTCTAATCATGCATGGACGAAATGTTTCAAATCTTTCTGTTTTATAATTTTGTTTTTACCATTTGGGGGAGGGGGGGGGGTAAGTTTTTTTTAACCTTATATTGTACAAAGGTACAATATAAGTTTTTTTTAACCTTGTACAAGGGTACAATATGGGGAAAAAATGTCATTTCATCTATTGCAGGCTATTTAATTTGGGGGGCTTTAGCCCTCTATCCCCCCCCCCTGAATCTGTTAGTGTTGCCGTGCATTAATCGTCTTGGATGATGACTGTTAACAAACTCACGAATACTTTATCCAATTCTAATAAGTATACCTGTCAAGAATTGTTAGCTCTCAAGAAGTGTACTTATCTAAATTTTATTATCCTTGTTTCAGCAAACAGTATTCAAAATTTTCCAATACATTGTACTAATAAAAATACCATTCTCTCATAACCTCTAATTCATTCACCCAATAAAAAAAATATTTGAAGCAAAATGCTGATTGTATTGTAAAAAGAGCTTGTTTAAAAAACAAAAATTGGGAAAAGTACATCCATGAAACTTTGCTTATGTATAAAGTTTAAGGATATAAACTCACAAATTATGACAATATTATATAATATATTTACTGTCATTGTTACCTCAATCACTTCTTTCATATAAAATGAATCTCGAAGATACATGTTAGGATGACACATACTATATTTCAAAATTTAATATTACCTTAATCAGCTTATATTTTAATAATACTGTAAATAAAGATAAACACAAAAGTGTCATATCTGTATATTTCCCGTTTGGTTTTATAAGAAAATATAAATCTGTTTTTTATAATGCAATCAGCAGTTTTGTTTCTAATTTTTCTTTTATTAGTTACAAAGTAATTAAAGATTTTCAAAGGTTTACTTGTGTAGTAAAATGTGATATTGGATATTTATTATTTACTTGGTTATTGGTTAAATTTAGCTGATCATCAGAAAATAATGAACAGTTATATTTGAATTTTTGTGTGTAATCATCAAATATGACATAAATATAAGTTTTCTGCTATAATATTGAATGGAGCGGTTGGAAATGCCAATGTAACAAGTTTTAATATGTTAAGTCTATCTTAATATGTTGTTATACAAGTCAGAGGTATGAAACGTAGATGTACATGCATAGTCTGTATGTGAAAACTTCCAAAATTGCAACTAATTTTGCAGACAAAATAAAAATTATCTTTTCAGTTTAACATATGCAACAATCACATGCTTATTTTGCCATATTTGGAAACTATTTGCAAATAATTACATATTTAAACATTTTTATTTTATAAGTTACCTAAAATAGTCTTATGCACTTCCAAAAGTTTGTGATATATTTTTTTATCATTTTGTTTTGTTGGTTCTGTAAACAGATACGATTTTATTTACAGTTAGATATTATTTTATATTACTCTGTATGTTACAGTTTTCATAAAAAGCTTTTTATTTTAATTTTTTATTTGCTTCTTATGTCTCCATTCTCAAAGTTATACTTTGCATTTTTTGTGCTTGGTATCGCAATTTCATTTATTTTCAGAATGAAATTTTTTGAAAACAAGTAGCGGTTATACAGGAAAGTCATAAGTATTTTATGTTTCTCCGGGATTTACTTAAATTTATAAGTTCTTATTACAAAGTTAAATTTAATTGTGCAGTTAAAATTGTATTTTATATTATTCTGCACACTTATAATAATGTAACATTTCCAACATGTTTCAGAAATTTTAGCTCCCAGTTATTTATAATTTTATTTTGTTTACTAGTAAGGTTTTTTATACAACACAAATAGCTTAGGTGGTATCAATTCACTCTACATGGAACAAAACTGAAACCTGAAGAACCCTTTTAGTTTCGAGTTTTGTTCCACATCTAACTGCATTTATACATTTTAAACATACGTGAATGAAATGTCCTTCCATATGTGATGGAAAATCTTGTGGACATGTGCATATAAACACTATTTTAAAAAAAAAAACTGATTTTTATATTTGGTAGGATTATTTACAACATATTATATGTTAAATATTGATAGTTTTCTAATTTCTTAACTGAACAGGTAGGAACTCTGTCACCTTCTAATCCTGACCTCAATTACTAGATTCCCATGCTCTAATGAAATACAGGTAAGCTAATGTATACAATTTTTTCTTTTTCTATAGGGAACCTTTCTGTTGAAAGGTCTACTATACTGCTTTTTTCTGTTAAGAAAATACACTGTTACAAAAAAAATTCAGCTACAGTCGTTAAACTTGGCATGCATGTTGTTTTATTAAGTTTTGCAAATGATCAAACTGTCAGTGCCAATGATATTATAGGGCTCATTAAAAGGACGCAAAGTGCAGCATTTTAAACGACCAGTGTTCTCACTCACAGGCAAATGAAACTTTATTTCCTGCTTTCATACTGCAAATTGTGTACAAAGATGCTGTTGAGACATACTCTATGGCTCAGTTGTTGGGTTTTGAGAGGAATCGCATCATAGGCCTAAGGAAAACTGTTTGAACTAACAGACGTATTAGTCACAAAACTATAACTGACAAATTAAAAGTCATCAGCAACAATTTTAATTCAGCTGTTTAACCCTTTGCGGACGATAGGCGCATCCATGCGTCAACTGTGAAACTGCATTCAAGGACGACAGTCATGCATTCACGTCCAGGAGAAATTTACCCTAAAGGGCGACTGATACCAATGTGCGCTTTCATGTGGAACATATTCGTTTGAATTTATTTGAATACTAGATGGTGCTAAATATCCATTCTAACATTTACAACATATTTTGCAAATATTTAACCTTGGTACTGGAGGTCCCTATGAATCCTCACTTCATCTAAAGCGGTAAAATATGGTTTTGTAATATAAACAAACAAATCATTTCTGCCAAATTCTTGCTATGCTGTAATTGAGTATGTGTTCTCGTTTCAATTTGAGTTTAATGATTGCATTGGTGAATTATTAGAATGTAAGAGAGTATTTTCTTTCAAGTTTGGGTCTTAGCAGAATGTTCGGTAGTGAATTTATTAGGTTATTTCGGATAAGGGAATGGCTATGTCAAGACATTTTCATGTATAGAAGAATATACTAGCATGGTAATCGAACAGAATAGTCATAAAAATAATGCAGATAGTGAAGATTCGTGGATATTTGATATTTCTGATGAGCACACGGACAGTTTTTATAAATGCAAATTTTGCAATGTTTGTGTGTGAATCCATGTTTGAAATACATTATGCGTAAAAGGCGTATTAATTAGTAACAAAGCTATTTTCTTCCTAAAAATTGTACATAATCTCTATTAGCTGTGTAAAATATTAAGTACAGTCATTTTAATATTTTTCCTGCATAACAAGTAACAATTTTAATCAAGTTAATTAATCATTTTTAATCATATGAAATTTTAATATTTAAATAAAAGATAATTTGCGTGTAACATATGCATTTAATGGAAAATAAGTATTTCCTTTATTCCTGAAGAAAGTAGAATGCTGTAACAGATGACTTTTTTTTTTTTAGTTAGGCTAAGTGCAAAAAAAATATGCCGTCCTTTGGGAACAGTTTGAAAGTGAAATGCACCATCCTTTGGAACAGTTCGGAAGTGAAATGCTCCATCCTTTGGGCCACATCAGTTCTGAAAAGCCGCCATCCGCAAAGGGTTAAAAGTAATATAGTGGTGCTAGGGTTAGAAATTAGGAGCCGGGTATCAATAGTACCTAATTATTTTTACTCAGGTACAAATGTAATGTTCTACAGTACAACCTCGAAAATCCGGACTCGTCCGGACTTTGCCGATTCCGGATTTTTGATTTTTCCGGATAATAGAATTTGAATAAAATTCAGATTTAATATTAACTAAATACACTATAAAGCACTATTTTTAGTAAAAATAATGGCAAAAGTTAAGTTAATCAATTAAAACATATTATTTAATCTAAAAAGTAGGGCAAAAAAATTCTTAGAAAAAATATACACATTAATAATTTAGAATGTGTGACGAAACGAAATGATAAAATTCCATTTTATCATTTTGTTTAAATATTTCAATTAACATTTGTTATTTCATTAATTTTGGTTTATGGGAAAGCAGTTTTCTTTATCCTGTAGATGGACATTATTTCTGCTCGGTTATAAAGCTTCTTTGTTCAAGACCTTTAATTGCATGATCGATTGTTTGCATAAGATTATGAATGGGTATTTTTTCTTCTCCACATTTATCGTCACTACTTTGATTTTTTTTATTTAATATCATATAGTGAATCTCGCCATCATTCAATTTATTTACGATTGGCCCATCATCATCACAGTGCAGAACTTTCGTTATATCGGCTTCGTCGAGATTTAATGAAGCGCCGGAAGATTTAATTAAATGCCGAGATTTAATAAAGATCGATGATTAGCACTTTTGACGTTATATTTAAAGGTGTAAATGTGTTTAAACTATTTTCGCTATTAACGAACGAAAAACAAAAAATAAGAACTTAAAAAGTTTTATTTATTTTCTAGCATCTATATAATGTTATGTTTAAAAGACTGATGACTCTGAAAAAAGTAAAAACTTTATTAGTAATAGTCAAATATGTAAAAATATCGCAGTAGATAAAATAAATATCTTTTCCAAAAAAGAAAAATATCTCTCCTCTCAATGATTTTTCTAAATTACGATGAGTCATTCCTAGGCTGCAGCAGCACCGGGACATGGAGGGGCAGGGAAAGCGAAGAAAGAATTTGCTTAGTTCCTAATCGTAAACACAGTCGACTTCTTTGAAAGGTCTTTGACCTTGTTGCTCGGTTCTGTGGGATACGATATTATTTAGTTATTTATTTGCTATATATAGTATGTAAATATGGCTTTCTAAACAGAAAAGGCAAAATATACAGTCGATTTCAAGCTGACACGTTCAACGAGAACGAAAAAATCGTCAGATATGTATCGGGAGGGGGAGGAGATTCCGATGATAAAACGGAATACATTGAAGAATGGAATTCATACTACGAAGTGAACAAAATAAATTTCCGTTAGCGTTAATATGAATTCTCGGGATTTTTAGATTTAATTGAACAATCTGTGATAAAATGTTACGATAACGTTTTAAAGTGTTTAATATTAAAAATGACATTGTTTCAGAAAAATGTCTTTTTCAATAATGAGAAAAAGAAATTTTGATAATAAAAATTCCGTAGTTACATAACGATGTATATTTTACGCGAAATAATTCATCGGGAGCTGTGACTTGAATAAGGGGGAGGAGGGATTAACGCTAACAACGTAATTCATGCTCCAACCATGAGCCGATCTACGGCCGTCCATCTAAACTTTTGTTTCATTTCCGGGTTCAGAAAGTCGACCGGAAAATAAGGTAAAATAAATAATCTTACGTATAAAATAAATAATCTTACCCTGTTGTTTTAAATCCGCGACTTCGTCAGTCCGGGGGAAAAAAACAAACAAACAAAAAAAAACCAAAAATTTGGAAAACATCCGGGTTTTGGAGGTTTCCGGATTTTGGATGTCCGGAGTTTCGAGGTTGTACTGTACTTGAATGCAATTTTGAAGTTACTTATTATACGGCCAATAAAATAAATTAATTTTTATTAGCAGCACTCACTACGCAGACACATGTAATCCATGACGTGCATTGGTTAGGTTGTTAGAAAGAAGATATGTCAGAATTTCTGCTGTACATATGCATACTGAACATATGCAAATACATATGCAAGTACATATGCTTACTTATACATGGGGGAAAAAGCAGAAAAGTTAGACAGAGAAACTGATGATTGGGTCTAAAATCTTGATTGTCAAAATAAAATTTGTAGATCCAAAATACTGATTTCAACCTAGAGTGGAGCTTGCTAGCTCGGATGTTGTAGCGAACTATTGGTTATTGCGAATTTTTTTCTCTGTCACCTTGAATCTTCTATACTTTTATAATGTTAAACAAAACATATTGCTTATAGTGAACAATTAAATGCATGTATGTTGGATATTGTGAAGTTTTTAGTTTGGGAAAGGTAAAAAATGTGTTTATTATTTTTTTTTCAGATTACTTCTTTAAGTAAAAGCAAAATCTCAGGAGCAACAATAAGTTTGGTGACAAAGATTCACCCCCAGAGACATTAAGCCCAAACATGTAAAGATTGCCTGTGGATGTTTAAATTATAACAGACGTGATGCTCATCTGAAAACAGTTAAGAGAACCAACAATCCATTTCTGATTCTGCTTATGAAGATACTTCAATGTAAAATAGGTTACAAGAAAAAGGAGTTTTGCTAGGTCTTATTTTTGAGGATTATGCTGCAAGTGATGATTGTGTTGAAATAGAATCATAAGAGTTTAGTATTGCTATAGTTGCAGAAAATACGTTTAATGAATTAAAAATAAATTGATTTAAAAATAGATAGGTCAACCTTACTATATTCTATATTGATTTTTTGTTATACAATACGCAGTCGGATAAGTCATTCTTATAATATTGCCTATCACCTAAATTTTTTATCATTTATTACAGTCTTTGAATTGATTGACAGCCATTTGGGCTATTCTGACTTGACTATGAGGATGTATTGGGAGCAATGTAAAAATGTTTATCTATGAGTGTAATTAAGGAAATTAATTGTTTTGTATATTATGTCATATAAATTTTTGTCTAGCTAAGAAACCTTAGCTTTATAACATTAACGTTCTGGTGGTAATACAGTTGGCCCCACTTATCTAGGTATTGAATAATAGCATAATTATGTGCAAAGAATATTGCAAAATAAAAAGAAATCCCATTGTAGTAGTAATACTAAATACGCTGCTTTATTGCTAGTCAGAGGCAGCCCTTCATTAATTGTATAAAAAGTGACTCTGTCTTCGCTAATTCCTGATATTGAATCCTATTTGCCTCAATTTATCAAATGAACTGTGAGGAGTTATGATTTTAGTCTGCAATTTACTGCATGTGTAAGTTTTTAGATTTCATAGTATGCAATTAAAATGAATTAACAGTAAGTGATTGCAGTGATGTGGAAATTCCTGTATATTGTCAAAACAAATCTACTCCCAATAACGAAAGTTATGGTGAAAATTGGAATCCTTATCTATCTATATTAAATGTAAAATAAATGCTTAACTGTTATTTGTCGTAACTTTGAGAGAAGTGGGGGTGAGTATAATCTATTTTATGTCTTGCAAAAAAAAATTTTAAATGTAATACTAAAACCTACAAAGTAAACAACATTAAAAAATTACTTATATAGGTACATCATGAGTGATGTAACTAAATTACTATATAGTATTATGTAATATTTCTAATAGTATAGCAACTTTTAATTTGTAAAAGAAAATATTTCTTTACATGAGCATTTAAATGCCTGTGGTATATGTTAAGTATTTTTGTTGTTTTTACTTAATTCACATTTTTTCTGGAAAAAAAAAAAATAGAGAGAGAGGGGGGGGGGGGGGGGTTATATTATTGTACAGTAAAAAGTTATCATAATTTACTTCATCGCATATTCTAAAAGAGTGTATGTGTTTCAGAGCAGACTCAGCCAGTCATCATAAAGTTTATCATGATTGTTTTTCATACTGATAGTGTACTCCTTATAAATAACATCTACAAAAACTACTAGCTTGTTTATAGTTCAACTGCTGGAATTTATCTGTCAAATTGTAATATAAATTCCATGAACATCATTTTGCTTTGGGGGAATGTCAGGTTTGGAAACTGGCATCAACACATTTACTTGTTTTTTTTTGCACACTGAATCACATGTGAAAAAGAGAATATAGTGAAATGAATTAAAGATGTAGAATGTCAATATAACTTTAATTTATAACTGATTTAAGTCAAATATGTTTTGGATCAAAGATAGAGTTGTGATTTCATTGTGTTTTAAATTGGAATTGTCATTTAAAATGAACTCGCCTTTCATCGAGTATCCCTATTGGAATGAACTCAAATATAGAATCCCTATACTGTTTTTTGAAGTGTGGAACATAATCGTTATGCTTACTTGTATATACACTTATCGTTATTACCTGTATCGTTACCTGTATGTAAATTCTATGGACATAATTTTGCTTTGAGGGAAATTATGAACACGTCATTGAAACCTACATTATTTCTTTAATTTATATTTATAATGCAAATATTTTTGGAAAACCAATTATGCTAAGTACTTTTCTGATTTTATCTAATATATATGATTATTGTTTTTCTAGATATATTGCCACGAAGACAATGCATAAACGGAACATTCATGTACCGCTGAAGATTAGAAATTTTGTAGAACTATAATAATATAAATCGAATTGTGTATATTAGGTTTTTATTTATTCTATAATAAAAAAATGTTTTTATGTATGTATGTATGTCTTAATGTATCATACCAAAAATCGGTCAATCTAATAAAGTAAGTATAAAATAATTTAAGTAAATTCCTTAAAATGTGGGACGTTTTGCATGTCTCTCTAGGGCAGTATTTCATAAATTATGGTCCATAACTTATACAGATGGACTGTGAATAAATCAAATTATTAGAATTCTCTATAGTATATCACTTGAATTTTGCATATTTGTTTTCACATTAAACAGATTATATCACTAATGAAATATCACGGTAGTGGAGGTGATATTAATTTGACCAATAAATAACATTCTTTTATGATCTAAATTACTTTTACATTTATTGAAATACACAGAATGTGATTGAGTTTTTTTTATTTGTAAATGACAAAATTTTATATTCAACTGAAAAAATATTTTACCACTAAAAGAAATTGATAATAGCTGATAGATGGGTCAGAGTTTTTGTGTTATAAAGTGGGAAGATTTCATAATTTTCTCAGTAAATAGTTATTTATTATTCGTGGCAAGTGAATTTTTGCCAGTAAATCTTATGAAAAAATATATATAAATCAATGATTTAGAGAAGTATTTAAATACACTCAATGTTATAGAGTCAGTGCACACTTATAAATAAATGAATACCATTGTTTTCATGAGTTATTCGTCAGATATTAAAAGACATTACTTTTCAACATTTCAAATATGAACAAATCAAAATAATTTATAGAAAGTATATGAAAGTTTTACTTTCTATGCACATGTTTTTATTTAAAATTGAATGGCATCATTTATAACACTTAAGATATTGATATATTGCTTTTTTTTTAATTTAAAACTGAAAAAAGTCAGAAAATGTAATCCTATGAGAGATTCATTCACGTGACACATATTTGGATCAAAATGGACTAAAATATGAGGAAATAGCAGTATATCTGTATTCCAAGGTTTAACTGAAAAAATATTAGTAGACAGAAGGCGACAAATGTCTCCCCTAGTAACAAGAAAACATTGACTATTAACACTTGTGATATTATTTCCTGTTGGTCTTGTGGCAACACTGGTATTTGTTTTTGTAGTTTGGCAACACCCCAATGTTGTTGATATCATTTGCAATGATGGCTGTTACAACGCGTGTAGAGTATCTGGTCTTCTTAGTTATTAAAAGCTAATTTACAATCTTTTCTTGCTTTCATTTATAACTATTAGTACCAATTTTAATAACTAAGAAAAGTTTTTGTATCTTGATCGCCTTTACAAAATAATATGGAACAATTTCTAAAACCAGAAAGGTTTAATACGGATCCCGCGTGTGCGAACGCCGAAGCAAAATGGCGCCATTGGAAACGAACTTTCAGTAACTTCCTGGAAAAGATACCAAGCATTTCGGATGAAAATAAATTACCATTACTATGCAACTACATGAGCGCTGATGTCTACCAGTTCATAAATGACTGTACAATCTATACGCAAGCCATATCGACTCTTGATTCCCTCTTCGTGAAGAAACGAAACGTCATTTTCGCTAGACATTGTTTGTCGACGCGACACCAACAAACGGGAGAAATGGTGGGAGAATACCTACAAAGCTTAAATCAGCTAAGCAAGGACTGTGAGTTTTCGGACGTTAAGGCTGAAGAATACCGCAAAGAATATATTAGAGACGTCTTCATTCGAGGATTAAGATGTGCGCGTATCCGCCAACGCCTCCTAGAAAATACGTCAATGACTCTCGATCAAGCTGTTGATCAAGCAAAAGCTCTCGAATTGGCCGAAGTGCACGCGGCCTCATATTTGGGGAATCCGAATCCGGCAACAACTGCCGCGGTGGAAGACCATTCTTCAGAAGAAGCCCCGACCACGTCAGCGGTTTACACCTCCGTCAGGTCCCAAAAATGTTTTTTCTGTGGACAAGAGGTACATCCCAGAACCAAATGCCCTGCCAGAGACGCCACATGCAGAAGGTGTGGAAAAAAGGGACACTATCAGCGTGTATGCAAGTCCAAGGAAACTAGGAATTCCCAGAATGTGGCGGCATCTTCTAATACACTCGCCGCCATTTCGGGAGCCCTTCATTGTCTTCAGAAATCAATAGTGAAAGCAACTGTGAACAATATACAACTTAGTGCACTTATCGACACCGGAAGTTCCTTAAGTTTCCTAAATGAGAAACACCTAGCTAAATGTAAAATAAAAATGAAACCATATGTGGGCAGAATAGCCATGGCAAATTCTTCCATAGTTGCCGAAGTGGTAGGCTGCTGCACAGTAAACTTAAGAATCGAGCAATTCCTCTATCAAGATGCGGAACTATTAATTATGAAAGATCTCTGTAGTGATGTTTTGATAGGCCATGATATTTTGCAAGGACATTCATCTGTAGAAATTGGATTTAATGGCAATAGACCCCGTTTAACAATTTGTTCCTTGGCTGTAGCACAAGTGCCTCCTGTCTCGTTATTCGCAAACCTAAATCCTGATTGTAGGCTGGTAGTGACTAAGTCAAGACGACACACTGATGAAGACAATGAATTTATGGCTTCGGAAATTCAGAAACTCCTCCAGGAAGGAGTCATTGAGCCGAGCAATTCACCGTGGAGAGCTCAAGCGTTTGTGACCAAAGGTGAAAATCACAAACCCAGGATGGTGGTAGACTACTCTCAGACCATTAACAAATTTACGTTACTCGACGCCTACCCTCTCCCCAAAATTGAAGAGGTTATTGCAAAAATTTCAAAAAATAAAGTGTTTAGTCAAATTGATCTTCAAAGTGCCTACCATCAAATCCCTATTCTCGACAGTAAAAAGCATTACACAGCTTTCGAGGTAGGCGGTAAACTGTACCAATTCTTGCGCGTCCCATTCGGGGTCACAAACGGAGTAGCATGTTTTCAACGAGTAATCGATACTGTGATAGAAGATGAGGGACTTAAACTGACTTACCCGTTCCTGGATGATGTGACTGTTTGTGGGAAAGATCAGCAGGAACATGACGATAATCTTGCAAAATTCTTGTCGGCTGTGAAAAAGTTCAATCTGACGTTAAATGAAGAAAAGTGCACTTACTCGACGAATGTAGTCCGGTCACTGGGATACATAATTTGCGACGGAATGATCAAACCTGATCCTGAACGGCTAAAACCCTTGCTTGATATGCTGGTCCCCAGAGACTCCGCCGCTTTACAGAGGGTTTTAGGGATGTTTGCCCATTACTGTCGGTGGATTACCAGTTTTTCAGAAAAGATATGTCCGCTGCTAGGAAAGAAACAGTTTCCACTCACTAACGATGCAATTGCGGCATTTAACCTATTGAAAAAAGATGTGGCAAATGCCACCTTAGCAGCGATTGAAGACGACATACCCTTTACAGTCGAGACGGACTCTTCAGACTTTGCAATTGGGGCCACTCTGAGTCAAGCTGGTCATCCGGTGGCTTTTTTCTCAAGGACCTTGAATGCCTCAGAACGGCAACATTCATCTCCCGAAAAAGAAGCGTATGCCATTGTTGAATCACTTCGCCACTGGAGACATTTACTGATGGGAAAACATTTTGAAGTGTTTACTGACCAACAAGCAGTGTCATTTGTGTTTGATCAGCGACACAGTAGCAAGATTAAGAATGAGAAGCTAGTTCGTTGGAGACTAGAATTAGCAAGCTTTAAATTTGACATAATCTACCGTCCTGGGAAACAAAACATAATCGCCGACACCTTATCCCGGATAACCGGTGCTTTGACGGCGAGAGTCGACCTAAAGGATTTACACTATTCCCTCTGTCACCCAGGAGTGACGCGGATGCACCACTGGATTCGTACTAAAAATTTACCTTTTTCATTGGAGGACGTACGGAGAGCCACAAACTCGTGTGGGGTTTGTAACGAATTGAAGCCTCGATTCGCGAGGAATGTTGGAACACTTGTTAAAGCCACTTCCCCATTCGAGAGGTTAAACCTGGACTTCAAAGGACCCCTTCCTAGTGTTTCAAGAAATAAGTATATCCTAACAATTGTTGATGAATTTTCCCGCTTTCCTTTTGCAATCCCTTGCAGGGATATTTCTGCCACTACTGTAATTGCTCATCTAAAGAACGTTTTCTCCATGTTTGGAATGCCTTCATTCATTCACTCCGATAGAGGGTCATCTTTTATGTCTCAGGAACTAAAAACATTTCTGACGTCTCACGGAGTAGCGACAAGCCGCACGACCCCGTACAATTCGGCAGGAAATGGTCAAGTTGAACGTTATAATGGGATCATCTGGAAAACCATTCAACTTTCCCTAAGATCTAACAATATGAGAACCGAGCAGTGGGAGGAAAGAGTGCAACAAGTTCTTCACTCTATACGCTCACTATTGTGTACGACTACCAATGCCACCCCTCACGAGCGAATGTTCTCACACCCTCGAAGGTCGCATAACGGCTGCTCCATCCCTACATGGCTTTCCACCCCCGGGTTAGTCCTAATGAAAAACCATGTGCGTACAAACAAATATGAGCCACTCGTACAAGAAGTCGAACTACTCGAAGCGAACCCTGACTATGCTCATGTAAAGCTGGCGGATGGGAGAGAGACTACTGTTTCTATCAGACATTTGGCACCGAAAGGAAAACCGGATAACATACTTAACACTGAAGAGAATAGTCCAATAGATTCAGTAATGCAGAATGTTAACTCTGACGAGGTTACCTCACCAAGAAGCATGAGTGAAAAGAACTCGGATACCCTACCACCTTGCAATAGTCCCCCCAGACAACCGCTGGCACAGCAACTGAATCCGGACGTAGTACCCACTCTAGGAGGCATGACCAAAAATAACTCCTACTCTCTACCCTTGCATCCAAGTCATCACAGACAACCTCCTGCCTACCTAAAGGACTATGTCAGAGACTCATAGACAAAATAAAAGGAGGGGTGAATGTGATATTATTTCCTGTTGGTCTTGTGGCAACACTGGTATTTGTTTTTGTAGTTTGGCAACACCCCAATGTTGTTGATATCATTTGCAATGATGGCTGTTACAACGCGTGTAGAGTATCTG